>CM038215.1:23451570-24051570 GCA_021442155.1 Cymbidium sinense
ATTCCAATACAAGTTCTATAATACCGAAAGTTGCATTTTGCATTTAAAAGGAAAGTAAAGGGTTACAAAATAAAAGCACCAAAAAGTGCAAAACTAGAAAGGAAAAACAAGACTAGGCCGTAGCGACATGCTCACGGTCCATATCTAAAATACTAAAAAGCGAAGGAAGATACAAGCATCAACAGGATACAAAATCGACTCAAATGAAAGCACGACTGCACCGTCTGCCCCTACAGATGTGGGAGAAGATCACTGGTGGAACCCAAAGAAAGCCAATATCGTGTGTCTTTGGAAGAGCGATCCGAAGTCACGTCTCGAAGATAAGTGACCACCCCGTGGTTGTCGCTTCCAAGATCGCCTCACTCATACATCCACTCGAGGATGTGACCAATTGCAAGCATAGCCTGCAACTCTACCTGAGTGCTATCCCAGTGCTGAAGATGTATCCCAGCAGCCTTGATGAGGTTGCCGGTATCATCTCTGATGACGACTCCAATACCTGCCAGGCCCGAGGAGAAGAGGGCACCATCAACATTGGCCTTAAGCCATCCAGGGGAGTCCAAAAGTGTGAGGAATCCGATGAGGTCGCTGGAACTCCCATTGCTCAAATGGAAAGGGATGTGACGTAATGCCTCCAAGATGTTTGCAGAAGCACCTTGGGGTTCCATGAGGCCGCCGTGAATCTTGGCATTCCTAGCCTCCAAACGGTATATAACATAGCAAGATGCCTTCCCTAGCTGCTTGGGATGTCAAGGCCTCAAGAGATCAGAACAGTAAAGGAAGGTATGACAAAGCCCCAAGAGGATAGAACGAAGGACGTGGAGAGAGCATCCGTCGTGATGTGCTCTAAGTCCTCCTCGATGCCCCAAGGACACGGACCTCCTCCAACCCCCGTGACGTAGGAGAGTGTTGGAAGGGCCCTTCGGGACACGCCACCAAAAGAACTTCTCCATGGATGCTTTGCCACCACGATAGTGTAGTGGGTGGAAAGAGAGCCTCATAAGCAAGTGCCGTGAGGACTTGCTTAGGGAGATGTATCGCCGCTCATCGGCAACTAACTTCGTAACTTCACTCGTGATCGATCCACGGTCCTTCCCAAAATGAAGCTCCAATCTTCCAATGTCCCGTGATCGGTCGATGAATAAAGAGCACACGAAGGTCTTCCAAGGTAGCGATCCAAGAATGTGGGTTTCACGGAAAGTGGGATGTCACCAACCAGGAAAGGACATGTACCTTGTTCGTCGGCCTAATCGGAGGTTTGAGGCTTTGAGCCCCAGAGAATGACACCCATGACTTAGAGTCACCTCTCCTCGTGAGTAATCCCGATATCATCCCTGAAGCAAGACTGTGCAGAGGGAGTCGCTCAGAAGAAGTCCTGTGCCAATCGTGCCTCAGGGGGGCCCTGTGTGAGTGAAACCCAAGACCCAGCTTCCAGGAGTACAAATAGTGGCCCATTTCACATAATGGATGCTCTTCGGGAAGAGCTCTTGTCCCACAAGAAAGATCGCACATCTTCAATCTCACGTGACACATTCATTGGTAGCATAGTATGTGTCACTGGTAAACAACGCAAATAAGTGTAAGTGACGCACCGGGAAAGGGTGCCGTGCGAAATCTTCTCCACGGCCCTCTCAATCAACTGAGAGTGATCCTCAAACAACCACGATAGCCGCTTTGAGTCCTGGGTAGTCCATCTCCGGACCCTCCCAACCCAAAAAAGTCTGCACGGTTGGTCCTCCATCTTTTGCACACCGAACAAGATGGATGTCTTGGCACTATTAATGCGCCGCCAGCCCAAGAACAATCATCGAGGATAGCCTTGATTTGCTTACCATGTGCCACCAAAGCGAGAGGTAATCAAAATGTCATCAAGATATAAGTTGGAGACAGTACCTCCAGTGTCACCATCATGCCTAAGTTGGCACCCCTGCTTGAAGGCACAGGCACGAACATAAAATAAAGAGGTAGAGAGAGGACACCTTGGCGAAAGCCACACGAAGCTCTAACCCACTCTCCTCCTACCATTCAAAAGAATGGAGTACCTAGGATGGGTGACATTGAATGACCCATTTCGAACCCGGCAGAAACCCCAAAAGAAAGAGCCGCTCCAAGGTTTGCCAACTCATCCTATCATAGGCCTGCTCCATATCTACCTTGATTGCCATGAACCCAACGAGAGGTAGAATGTTGAAATTTGTTGAAGATCTCTTGGGCAAGGAGACAATGGTGAGAGATGTTCACAGGGACAAAGGCTCCCCTCCCTCCACGAGATGAGGGTAAGAGATGCTTCAATCTTTGACCAGATTTTGGCAATCACTTATAGATGGTCGACATAAGTCGACGGTTACTTGGAGGGACGGTGGCTCCAACAACCTTGGGATCAGGACAATGAGGGTATCCTTCCATGAGTCATCCATTCGGGAGGTACTAAAGAACTCCTGGATAGCTGCCAAGACATCGCTTCACACATCTCCAAAACTGCTTGTAAAAAGAAGCGTAATCCCATCGAGACCGCAAATTGGGCCCCAAAGAGCTGGGCCTCCCAAACTTCATCCTCAGTCACTGATGCATCAAGAAGGGAAAAAATATGAGAAGGTACCTGCTGCTCAAGAGGCAGGGAAGGCCAATTCTCCAGGGAGACCGCTCCCTCAACCCATTTCTTCTGGAAATAAGTGGTGAAGATCTCAGCTATAGCCTCCTGGCTATCCACCTGTCTCCCATCATCCGTCATAACATAGCTAATCCTGTTGGTGCGATGTCTAGAGGAGGCAACAGTGTGGAAGAAATGAGTGTTACCATCCCCCTGTTGTAGCCATCTAGTCTTTGCCCTCTGCTTCCACTGCACTGCCTAGCCAATGTAGAGTTGATCAATAACCTTGTAGCGAAGCTCACCCTCCTGTACTGTAATGAGACCTGAATCAAAACAATCAGCGGTCTGGAGGGTTTCAATGTCCCGCTCCAACTCCTCCTTGAGCAAATGGAGGTTCTTCAAAGATGCTTACCCGATAAGAAGAGCACAGCGCTTTTCGTGGAGCACATCACCTTAGAACTGTAATCCTTGCTCCACTTCTCGCCACACTAGCCTCCACAACAGGATAGACCAAGTGTCCTCAAAGCGGATCCATGGTGGAGTATATGGGATAGAAGAGACGAAAGAAGTAATGGGCAATGGTCTCAAGGGGTAGATGATGAACCTTAGTGTCTCAAGTATGTTAAGCCACGAATTGACCAAAACCCGATCCAGTACCGATTTTGCTTCTCCCATCTTTTGTTGGTCCGGGTATACCACCCAATGAAGTCAAGATCATGTAAGTCAAGTGGTCAAGCAAGCTTCCATCTCTGACTGAATAGGTGAATCTCTTCCCCTTCTTATCCTGCGAGATAAGATACAATTGAAGTCACCCCGATGAAAATTGTAGATCAACATTATCACTAATGTCTTGCGAGTACTCTCTTGTGATAGCTGGCATACACCAAGCGCCCACCGAGTTATCAACCATGCTAACCTTCCCCAAAGACTAGAGAGAGGGATGAAAATCAACTGCCCCGGCCATAAGATAATCATACCTCGAATATCCAAGGGTGGCAGAAATTGTGCTCCTGCCCAAGCATGTCCACCTCCACTGGTAAGGCTTCGAATCTGGTCTCAACCAAGCATGATACATAGGTCATGGCCACCAATGAGGTGAGTAGCTGGTCTTCTTCTGCACCCTACAGCCTGCAATAAGATGGAAGACATCACCCACCATGGGATCCCCCTCACCATCCTGGTGTGTGAGTGGAGCCTTCTTCCTCTTTTAGGAAGATTTTCAGCCCCAAATTTTGGAGCTCCCTCGAAAGTGTGCCTTGGAGACCCTTGGTTTGTGAATGGTGGTCTTCCCTCCCTTATCCCTGAGGAGAGGTTTAGCATTTTTCCAAGATTTGTGGGGCTTGAAAAATAGGAGGTTTTGAGATGTCAATACCCTGAGGAGGAGATTCGAGAAGGAGTACTGTGGTGGCCCCTTGTTCTGGCCTACAGCCAGGTAGCCAGTTGGCCACCTCTGTGGTCTGAGGCCCAGTGCCTAGTCTTCTTCTTATGGGTAACAAGCACCCATGGGCCATAATCGATTGGTGCTAGAAGGTATGGTAAACACGTGTCAAGTCAATATCGGGCATTTGCCCTTATCCATGCCACCGGATGCATGGTATGGGTATTTCACCTTTCTCAAACATTGAAGTTTGAGATTTTTCCGCACAGGGAAGTTGCTATTAGCTTGCCTAGAGGGGGGGTGTTTAGAATTACCTAGGCTTGGTGCAGTTGGAGGTCCTGTCTTGGTAGGACAAGAATCACTTATGGCCAACCTACCAGTGTAAAGCATACGGAAATCCTCATACCACTGGAAGAACCTTCCATTTCTTCCGCTGATCCAAACTCTGTGCTTACGAAAGGTCCATTCGATGCATACTCTAGCATATAAGCTTTGCCCCAAAATTGGTGGGATGATCCACCCATAATGGCTCTCCAAAGAAGGAAGCAACCCTAGCAATGTTGATATTGTCCCAATACAGAAGGGGGAGATTAGGGAATCTGACCCAAATAGGAGAAGACAACCCATGAAGAGATTTGGGGTTGAAGGTTGGGGTCCACTTGTCCAAGCCAATGACATTTCCCGCCACAAACCAAGGGCCATTCATAAGAAAGATCCCTAGCTTCAACGTGTCAAAGAGGCACACAAAACCGAGAGAGACCATTACCAACTTGAAGGCTCCCACGCCTCCCCATTTTCTCAGAAATCACCATTTAGGAAGTAGTAAGAAGGTCTTCTCCCAAGTATCCCGCCAAGGGCTTTATCCAGCCGTTATCATCAATAGCATCATCATCTCTAATAGTATAACCATCCTCCACAAGATTTATCCACAGTGAGCAAGCTTCACAAACTCTTTCCGCTTCCATGGGTTAGAATGGAGCTCCCTTGTCCTTGAGTTGGCCGAGAATGAGTTTGACCTGCACACCCCTAGATGGGCTATGATGCTCAAAGAGAGGGTTAGTAGTAGTGGATCCACCTCCCTTGGAACATGAGAAACTCCCAAAAAAATTGATTCGGATAGCTTGGACATTTCCACAAACACCTTGTGTGCATTGTGCTGTAGCATCTTGATCATCCATATGGAGGTCACTTGCAGCCGCCCCATTGATGGGTGTCCGACAATGTCCATCCCTGTTGAATCATCCAAGCAGTCCAAAAAACCACTATTCATCTTGGCACAACCGGCCATGGAATCAGGATTACCTTGCTCGGCTTGATCACCTCCTTGTCCGTAATTTGTACCGCTTGTCTCTGACGCACGCTGAAGCCTCTCGCTGGTTTTACTGGTGTAAATACCGGCCAATCCGACGCCCCATGGGCGACCGCATAAATAGGCACCCGCTTCGCGATCTTCGACGCCTTTCCACGCCTCCAGCCACGCCACCAGTGACCGCCACCCGCAGATCTAGCGGGCATCCCGCAACCGCAAATCACGTTGTCCAGTCTGAACGCCGCATCGATCAAGAACTTGCTACAGAAATCCGCTTGTCGCGTGATGGTCATCAGAACTCCCGCCGCAGAATGCTGCGTTGAATTGATCAAGAACCCGGATATCAAGAAGCATTGCGCGCGCCCAATCAAGCGCGCCTTGTCTTCCGCCCTGCAGAATGAAGATCGCAGCTTGCCATGGACAAATCGTTCCCCACCGCCAGATCCAATTCCTTGCCAAGATCCCGCGTGAATCTGAATTCCATGGCGTAGTGAGCGAACGAGCTTGCTATCCTTTCTTGATCCTTTGTCCGGTGAGGGAGGAGACCGGCCACCCCTCATAGAAAGGTCCGATTTCCAGAGAGAGAGAGAGAGGACGCGCCGGTGGACACCCGCCGACGCCACATGGAGAGGACGAGCGCTTCACGCCGAGAGGGACGAGCTTCCTACGAATCCTCTGGACACTGCGTCACGCCGCCTCGAAGAGGGACGACGCGAAGCTTCCCGTGAATCGTCTCTGGACACTTCGGCGTCGGCCAGGAGAGGGACCAGATTTCTTTCTCCGTAATTCTAGTCTGAAATATACCGAACCTTCTATAATAGATTCAGACATGTTTCATATATCTCTGCTTTTAGATCTTTGTGCACCATTAGTTCTCTATCTTATTCAGTAACAAAAAACAAAAAACACATTAAGTACCAAATAAAAACAAAAAGATTTACATACAGAGAACATAATGCTTATGTATTTACATATCTAACTCCAAAAATTTGATATTTATAAATATAGTACTTTTTTTATATTTGAGAAGATGCATTTCACATTAAAAGGTTATGTAATACTAAAGATTTGGGTGTTGGGTACTATTTACGTAATATCAAAGTTTAAATGCTAGATATCTAAATATATAAAAATTGTCTGCTATATATCTAAATGCACCATAAAAATAAGGTAAGGTACTCTTACCGGTCTCACTACAAAACGGCCATTCTTGTCAGGGTAGACGAATGCAAATGAAAGTTTTGCATCTCTTTTCCTAGCTGCAGGAGCAACCTCTTTGACCTGTCAGTTGGATGGTGGATGATAAGAATCACAAATGATAACTTCCATTTGCTATTAGTAAAACCACCAATGCTGTAAAAAAGTGGTGAAATCCTTAGGGACTTTTTGGGATCAATTTTGTTTTATGTTTTTATGTTATTTTAAAAACATGTTTATTTAGTGTTTTTTTTAGTGATTTTTTTTGTTTTAAAAATAATAATATTATTTTAAAAATACTTAAGACAGTTTTTATATATTTTAAGTGTTTTTAAAAATAACAATTACAACCAAATATATTTTATTTTGAAATAAAACATAAATAAATAAAATAAAATTTTAAAACAAAAAATAAAAGTGATCCCAAACAGCCCCTTAACAAATACAGATAGTTGCCAAATGAATACCAGATCAGTGAGCTCTCTAAGTGTAGCATCCTTCCACGTATAAATCTGGACTTCATCCTTAGGTTCCTTGCCTCTAACTGCGAAGTCCTCTTTGGGATGGTGGCCACCAACCTACTGAATCCAAAAAAGCACCAAAGTTAAAGTAGACCACTTATGCAATACCAATAGCAGAGTGACAATAAATAATAGCCCTTAAAAAAATAATATCTTATCCACAATGAGCTTAGAACCTTTGACTGAGACTTCTAAAGTTATTATTGAATTTAACAAATGGAAGTAGCCATCCAGAATAACAGAAGAATTTAACAGTGGAGTTAACAAAACACTGGGAAAAAGTAGATACTTTTCTACCCATCTCAAATATCCTGCAGCCTGAATGTTGGACCAAGTTTCATAACTCGATGCTTAGCTCAATTGATGGTACCAAATCATTTATCAAGTGGACTACTTATTTTGAGTTAAATATTTTTAGATTTACATATTCTCACATGCAAAATGTTGGCTAGTCATGCATAAGTTGAAGAGACATGACATTTGACATTATTGACATCATTCAAGATCAAGTTAAAGAGAAAGGCAATAAAATCATTGGGAAGTTAATGGGATGTCAGTGAAGATCGAGTTGAATAGAGAAGATTTATTATTATTATTATTTTTAAGCTTCTCCAGAATACATGTAAAGCCTTCATTTAGTCTTCACTTTGTTGTCATGCTTAGAATGACTTCAGCTAATATATGGGTTCTAATTTTCCTGCAAGATGCACGTTCACAAATATGAGTATGTATCTCTTTAGAAAACACCAAAATTATTATTCTTGATTTTTTATAAACAAGACTTCATGGACTTTCCTAGATACATAATTTTGCATTTCTCCCATCCTGATTCCTGCATTATCGATTGATGCCAACCTGAACTTGAACCTAGTTTAACCGGTTTTAATCAGTAATTTGATTAATAATATAATTCCTGCTATTTAAGTTATAGTTTTTTGCACATTTATTCAAATTTAATGATTCTTACCTTTTCAATAAGTAAACATTCTTTTCAAAAATGTACAGATTGTTTTATGAACCATTTACTTGTAAAAATACCTTTTATCAGATTCAATCTGAAAGAACCAGCTTCTTGACACAGCATCTCTCTTTGACCATAACTTTATCTACACCAGACCTTTCCAACAATATATTATATACCTATTTTACATTCCAAGATAAGGTCCACATTAGAATTTGAATAATGACACTCCCGCAATGAGCCTAACCACCACAGTGGCTATTTTAGGTCTTGGATATCTCTAACATCTATGTCCTTCAGGACTTATAATACCTCTCCAAAGGCCTGAGCAAACAACACTACAGATCAAAACTCATCCTTGAGCTTTCAAGAGCCATCCTAAGGAGTTCTAATGCCTGACAAATCTTATAAGTAACCTCAAAGCTTTCCTTTCTCACTCTTTTGAGTTTAAATTACATTCCTCTCAAAGAGAGTGCATCTTAGAGAAATGTGCATTCAAATAAAGATTCAAAAAGTGTTTTAGAATTTCAAAAGATGCTCAGACAGTACAAAAAAGGTAGATATCTACATCGGCTTAAATCAATACATCTCCTTATCCCTCTTCCTTTTCTAGTTCTTGATTATTCCTACATTATTTAGGTTTATAAATATGTCCTTGGTGTAGGTCTAGGTTGTAAGACTTGAAACTTTACAATAAAAGTCTTCGATTAGTAATCCTTGGAAAGCTTAGGATATTTTCTAGAAGATGGATCTGGGTATGATTTGTGCCAAAACAACTGAAAATCTATTGTGTATTTTATCTTGTGTTTATTATGTTTATTTTCTATTTATCCAGTATAATCACTAAAAAAACTAAATTTCTTTTTGAACCAACTATTCATTCCCTCTAATGGTTGTCACAGTGGCTAATCAATCCCATAATTGGTATCAAAGCTTCGTTCTTGGGAATTCGACTTCAACATTATCTAAGACAATGTAAATTACTTCATCTTATCTTGAGACTCACTCTATTACTTGTCCTTTATTTTTTTATGATAAATTATTCTTATTAGAAAACTCAAATATTTATATTCTTTAGGTCACAAGGCTTAAAGATTTGTGATATGACTCAAAAATAATATGCAAACCCTTCAAAGCTTATTGAAGAATAGAAAGAGATTAAAAAGCCTAGAAATACTCTACATTCTAAATCAATGAATTCTTTAATTTGTGGATTAGATAAAAATGAGGATAGCGAAGTTCAATTTATAAATGGCATATGAAATGTTGCATCTTATTAGCACTACTCGTGATGACACATCTCAAGTTAGAGTAATAAATAATATGCTTGGTCACAAAAAGAATTACTCAAAATGACACCACATAATTTTGTTTCGAAAATGTTTACTCCTTTCACCAACTTTATTAGTGAGCTTAACTCTCTTGGTACGAAATTAACTATTAAAAAGATGCTCAATGCCTGGAGGAGACTACTAAATAGTTATGGCAATATGAAAGTAAGAATTAGGAATCACCGGAGAAAAGCCAATTGGATCCTTGATAGCATATGAAATGCATTTGAAAACAAAGGCTATGATGCAGGAGCCAAAAGCTAAATCCATACCTCACAAAGTTGATGCTAAAAATAGCTTAATTACTGCAAATGTGGATGATAAAGAAATAGTTTCCATCATTAGCTTGTTAAGAAAATGATTCACAAAGAGAAAAAAAAAAGATAGGAAGGAATCACCCATGTGCTACAAAATGCAATAAGATTGGTGATTCCTCCCTATCTTTTTTTGTAATAAGACACGATTTTGTAGCATATGAATGCAAAGTATAGTGAATCGTGTCTTATTAGAATCAGAAGTTACATATAGCAGTCATTCCAGTAGGTCAGACTTGTGGCGTTTACATGCTCGAGCGAGCAAGAGGCTAGGTGGAGCTCTGGTGATTTCAGATGAGGCCACATGTTTCTCATTCAATATCGATATGGACATGACAGGCACCCTGATTTTATTAGTACTATATCCAACCAGTCATTAAATGTCAGTTGGATTTAAAACCGAGAAAAATTATAGGTCGTATAGAATCAAAATTTAACATTAAAGTGTCCTACATGAAAGCCTGGGATGCACGCAGAAAGGCTATACAAACTATATTTGGCAGTTGGAAAGACTCATATCGTTTACTGGATCACTTCACGAATTATGTGCATTATGCATCGATTCACTCAAGTGAATCTAGCCATTTTCGATTTTTGGTCATTTGGACCTTCTATAACAGTTGGAAATTTCACCGATCCTAAGTCTTGATGGGACTTTTCTCGGCAGAGATTTACTAACTTGTTTATAACAATTATGCAAAATTTTGTAAGAATCAGGTAACGCAACCAGTCCTGAGTTGGTTTATCATGTCATTGCAAGAGTTGATTTCATTTACATGCACTAGTCTGTGCATTATATCTCGACCGACATGCTTAGATGTGAAATTTTCCTTGGCAAAACATCGCCACCGCTACCATCTCAGAAAATTTCAAAAGGCACGTAATCATGAGAATTCCATGAGTTTGTGCAAGAAGATGTATGGTGTAATACTTATATATTCACACGCTACATTACGTAAATAAGAAATATTAAACCGAGGCTGGTACGCGAGATGTGGAGAAGTGGGCATGAGTCATGATGGCGCACGATAATGATCACTAACGATCGTTTCACGTCTGAGAGGATCGGATTCAGCTTTAATTACATCAATTTTCTACAATCTTGTTGCAATGTTTACCAAACGCTAAAAAGCCTTTTGATCTTATCCGGTCGAATGATTCTATATTTGCTCCTCGTGTCAAAGGTCAATTACAACAAAATGAGCGTGAAGCTAGAAGATTGATCATTTCTGCACTTAAGTCTTCCTGGATATGAAAATGTATTAAGGATTGTTTTCCTGTTTTATTAATGTTGGATCCTGATCTACTGATTTATTTTTTTATTCATGTTTTGCAGTAGAATACTACTTTCATGATGCTAGTTAGTTTCTTTCTGCACTTAGTCTTCTTGATATGAACATGTAGTTTGACCCTTCTTTACTGTTTTTTCGTATTGTTGTGGGAATCTTTGTTTTTGATACTATGTCAGATTGTACTTTACTTTTGTTGGTATTTTTGTTACTATTGTTTGTTAAGTACTATTTGTTACTAACATGCACTTTCCATTGTGTTACATGCCCGGAGGAGGTGCACGACGTCGGCGCCTGCGAGCCTCCCGAGACTTACGATCCGCCACTGAGGTCCACCCCAAAGATACCGCCGCATGGCGACATAAGAGTTGTGCATCCCGATTTGGTAAGTTTGATTGTATTTTATAACTACTATATCGAAAATGTCATTTTGATGAAATAAGCAATTCATCTTGTGTGCAACATTCTTGAGATCACATGCTGGCTTTCGAGAGCCGTGGATGCCAGTACGCCGCACTTGGACTGATGCCGCTACGGCTGGCCAAGCAGATTATGATTGTTCACGGCGCAGTGGGCGGCATGATTGATTAATTTTGGGATGCATACGGGGAGCTTTATAGGGATGGCTGATTGGGAGGGAGATGGCTATTTGCTTGATTGTGCGAGGAGGACGGAGACATCACGTGACGATGTGTATCCACCATCCTGTATATCCACATTTCGCATGTGACGCCGACCTTGCTTTACTCTGCGATGGACATTATATGGGATTCATATTTGGATCTATCTCGAGGACTTTCGATGCACCAGGCATATACCGTTTCACCATCGTCGCCATGCCCGATATGTCCGGCCGAGATACATCTACGATTTACCTCTACTGAGTGATTTGAGCTTGTTGTACTCCATCGAGTATGATAGCACACTTATATGAGAGTGAATGAGAACCAGCCAAAGGAACATGGTAGGATGTCCATCTACCCCCGATAGGAGCATATACATGTCGACCACACATCAGAAAATTCTTTCCAGAGTTTGATGGTCCGGCGTTGGTTCCGTGGAATGAGAGTTACCCAGGGAGATGACGCCATGTTAGTATTTGAACTGACTTACAGAGTCGTATGAATAAGTTCACATTTGATTCATATTTTTATTGCTTTAATCTTACTTATGACATAATTTTTAATATGATGTTGTAGGTGGTATGGGAGCCTGGCAGCAGAGCACGTGAGTGGCAGATGTCTGGGGACATTCGCTTGCTCTGAACCATCACGGAAGAGAATTGAGTGGTACCTCTCAGATCGTGTCCTTAGACAGTTTGGTCTTTCACCTAGGGTCGACGTGGAGCCTATTGAACCTTCATTTCATCATGCATGGTCGAAGACGGCGTTGATTGGCATCACCGTGGTTACATAACACAGTGGGAGGCCAAACATTCTTCAGTTGTTGTTGTAGATGCGATTCCACCTCCAATTGACGATGACGTCGATACGAGGTGGTATCGATCCCCGGCCTCACAGCAAGCTAGGGCTCACCATTCCGCCTACCACTTACTATCCTCGAGCTCTTAGAGATAGACTGATGGTAAGTACTGAAAAATTGTAATGTTAATCAAATATTTATATGTTATGCGAACTAATTTATATACATGCCTCTGCAGCGGGAGCATATCTTGGGCACACTACATATTTTCCAGCCTTACTTTGGGAGAGACTTGGACACTGATTTTCCATTCCATCAATACCATGAGAGATATGGGAAACTGAATGACATGCACATATCGATAAGAAATACAGAGATATGATGCCAACAGCTTTCCGGCAAGACCTTCGTCTTCTCAACATACATCTTGTAGGATTTGACGCAGCTCCATCGTATACCGATTTGGCCCAAGGCTACCATATACACACCGCTTTGTTCTATCGAAAAGCCATGTTCGTCCATTTCGCCATGACGCAGTTTCTCCATGTACTCACCCACCGATGTACATGTCGCAGATGCCCGCAGTGTACCCCACTGTCCCCTTTCAACCAGGAACATCATAGGAGATAGCCGATGTTACACCCATCGATACGAAAACCACCGACCAGCCGAAGACGAAGGTGGCATCGGACCATTTGCGACCGTTTCGGCGACCTACGATATACCTGAGTGACGACTTCCACAACGCACACCGCCGTTAGATGTCCTCGCTTGTGTGTAGTTGTAGATCATTTGATAGCTTGTTGTAAACTGTTCTGTCATTATTTTATATTTCCAATGTACACTGCATATCAGGACACCATTTATCTATGTTACATATTTCCAGTTTAAGTAAATTGCATTCTTTCCGCTTTATCTATGTTACACCGCTTATCTTATTGAACTGACATAGAAATTTTGGAGAAATAGATAATGACTCCGATACATCATAATACCGCGGCTGGTCGCAATATTCAATAGAAAACACGAAATCTGCTATACAATGGGACACAATCGCATTTTCTAGTCAACATCAAAGTCGTGGGGAATTTCGTCGATTCCAACGATACCAAGCTGAATTCAATAACGGATGACTCGACAAAAAATACCGTAGTTAGTTAAAATTTTTTAAAAAATATATATTTTGCCGTGCTAAAGCAACCGTCTATTTTAAATTTTTTTTTTTGAGCCTATTTCGCTAATTAAGGTTTTAAAGGTGCTTAGTTTGAAAATTTAGCCCCTATTTAAAGTCAGACTTGGGTCCAATTGCCTAGATTTGACATGGCTAAATCTTAAAATTACCATTTTGATCAATTCTAATGCACTTGGGCAGAATTAGGATTTGAAGGGCTTCCTGATCTGCATAGTTGCGTTAGTGAACTCCAATCTTCTTATGAAATCTTCATATATTCCTAGAAATATAATCTCTCCCATTCTCTTGTGTCTCAGTTTTACATTATTGGCAACAACAAATACGCATGTCTGATGTACTTTTCATTTTATCAACTCCAAAACTCAGAAAAAGAATTTATTGTTGTATGCAAAGTAATAGTGCAAGTTGCAGTGAAATTGATACAACACGTATAACCTTTTGTTGAATATAAATTCTTTGAAACCTTTAGGGATAAACTTTAATAAAAAAACTTCCTAGATGGGAATAAGATGACAGTATTAATCTTAAAGAACTACAAATTTGACATACAAGGAGAATAAATAGAAATCTTG
The DNA here is from genome assembly GCA_021442155.1 of Cymbidium sinense. Taxonomy (NCBI): domain Eukaryota; kingdom Viridiplantae; phylum Streptophyta; class Magnoliopsida; order Asparagales; family Orchidaceae; genus Cymbidium; species Cymbidium sinense. The sequence continues at coordinate 23,465,647 of CM038215.1, forward strand.
CATGATTCTCATTTGTATTTGCAAAAAACACCTGTAAACTACCGACCGATTAACTATCTAATTATCCATTCAATATTTGATTCTTAGAGGGATGAATCCAAGTTGCAATCCACAATATAAACCTGAAATGGAATAAAATTCACAACTATAGGGGCTAATTCCATGGGCTGGGATGCATACCATAAAAAGGACATTCTTCCCATCTAAAAAATTGATTTAGATTTCAACACAATTTGTTGACCAATTAAAAAAATTATGAAATTTACTCGAATACCAGTAATGCTTCATAACGAAGTAATAAGTTCACAAATTAATGGTAATTCATGTAAAATGCCATCATTGGCAACTCTAAAGGCTTCAACGAGAAAAGATCAATGATCAACAAAATGAAGACAATTAAGCTTATGAGTAATACTTCCTCCATATGTAATTCAAGTTTATCCATACCTTGGTGAAAACACGAAGCAGAAGAGGGCAAGTCTGCAGTTCCATAAGCAAAATTGTCAGCAAAAAATATCAGTAAATATAAAGGATCAAAATAATAAATCATGTTCAGCTACCAAAAAAAGGGAAGAGCATTGAGACAGCCACCTTGTAAAATCAAGATGAATATCATAAACAATTCTTGAAAATATGACAGCATTCAATAGAACTTTCACATGTATATTACCAGATGAAGGATTCACCGAAGATGCCATTATAACAACTCACCATCCCCGCTGAGGCGCTGAACATTCCCGAGTACTTGTTGGGTAACTATTACGATGAATAGGGCACTCACCATAATAATAAAATTCCATATGTATGCCAATTTGCATAATAAACCAATTAATGACTGATCATTGCTAACTTTAAATGCCTATTATAACCCACCTATCCAGATCGAAGAGCACTTGTTGGGTAACTATTAAGATGAAGTAGGACACTCACCAATATAATAAAATTCAATTAATATGCCAATCTGCATAATAAACCAATTAATGACTGATCTTTGCTAACTTTAAATGCCTAGAATAATTTATCCTGCTTTAGCCTTGCATTGAAAACTTTAATATATTAACATATGTAATCATCTACAGTAAAAATGGACTTGATCCAAACTTAATGCTTTAGTTTAACATCAATGCACACATGAACAGAGGGAAAATAACGAGACAACTATCAAATGGAACCTACAATATATGTCACAAAAAAGATTCCAAAAGCTGCAGATATCCAAAGAATCAAAAGAATTTAGATTCACTGCTGCTTGTACCTTTTACTTTATGGTTATTATATTTAGTTTGTGCCATTAATACAAAATAAAACCAATTGTTCACAGAATTGTTCATTGCTTTTTCACCTTCTCAACTACCAAGCTTTTGTAACCTTCTAATGAACGCAAAAACAAACTTTCAATCAAATTAACCAAGATATGATAATTCCGAATCCGTGCTGACATAACATAAATAACATAAACATAAGGCCTAGATCATCTCCAGCGTGATGAAGGCTGAATTGAAGTGAGAATTCATCCAATGTGCCCTTCCTTGGCCTACAATACTAATAACCAGCATAAATATGCGAGTCAGAAAATAAAATTCAACATTTCTTTTCAAAAACCAATTTTTCCTTCTTCCTTAACTGGTTAGACTCAGTAATTGAAAATTTAACAGGAAAAGTTTAGTTGTTTTTGAACTTGCTGTCAAAAACATTACTTGTTTTAAAAAAACAATGCAAGACATTTATTAATCACTTAACTAAAACCTCAACAACAATTTTAGGATATTAATTTTATTCAACTTTATTAAAAACAAGGTCATCAAAATTTTCATTGCGCCCCAGAAATAAGCCATTAAACTTTGTAATGTCACCCATGTAAATTTCATGCAATGATAAAAGGTGGGGGCATTGGGTGGGGCGTTTTAGCTGTCAATGGGTGAGGTGTAATCCTCGAGGCGTGAGACGTAAGTCCCATGATGAGATAGAAATTTTCTTGCTAAAAGCTTAAGTATGGCACCCCTTATAATTTTAAGGGAGAGAGAGAGAGAGAGAGAGAGAGAGAACTTCTAGTGAGAGGAAAATGAGAGCACATGTTGTTAATCATCTTCTAATGAAAGAAAAAAGAGAGCAAATGTTTATAACCCTAATCTAATGGATCAACATAGAACAATGCATAACTTTCAAAAATACAAATATATTAAGGTTAAGAAGGTTCTTGAACATCTTAGAAGTTAGAACAATGCATATTGATGGTGAAGCAGTAGAACACATATCTCCAAAATGAATCTAGAGCAAAAAAGAAAGAACTAGGCAGAATGAATGATCGGCAATGGCGGCCTTGATGAGCAGTGGTTATTGGAGTTGGCAGCAGAGTGTGCTAGCGGCGATCTGAGTGAGGGAGCAAAGAAGTGACGTCAAAAGGGAAGGAGGAGAAGTGCATGAGTCGATTAGTAGGATAGGGTAAATATTATGATTTTATTTAGCTTTTAGGTAAAAATTAAAAAATTATAAATATACCACAACAGCCTGAGGGGTAGCCCAAATTTTGGGGCACAAAAAGCTCATACGAGCGAAAGCCCAAGGCTTGGGGCGTACGCCCCAGGGGAGGAACGCCTCCCTCAAAAAACTGGGATGGGATTAGCCTCGGCCCTTCCCTGGGCACCCCATTAAAATGCCTCTTCAAACAGAGATTTTGTGGTCAACAAGTGCGATTTTAAATGGATACAACCATAAAATCCTTCCATATAGCACATTGGAAAAAGAATATTATTCAGAGCATATAGCAAAACTTCCCAACAAATTTTACTAGTAGTCTCAAAGCAATGTTCACAAGTCTACCTAAAGAGAAAATGGGTGCTACTTGCTTCTGGGAAATTCATCACAACCATGAGTACCTCCCATCAGCTAGAATAATGCCATCAAACATAATTTATGCAGCTTTTGTTGAAAGCAATTTTAGAGTTAAGAGCGTGCATTACTTGACTACGATGTGTAAGCTAGACGTGCAATGCACTACAATGCTTTGCCATGTCTTAGCATAGCATTCCATGCTCGATTCATGCTCAAAATTAAAAGACCAATTCAGAGTTTACAATTTGGTTCAACATGGAACACAATAGCAAAAGCACCAACACTTTGTTTTCCTAATTGGCTCACATAATCATTGATTCTCCTTTCTCATTGTAGCTAATTGCTTCTTGACAATTATTCTCTACATGCTCTTGTCTATTGTTTTAAAATTTCTAATTAGTTGTTGTTAGAAGCTTCTTGAGAACATTTGTCAATATATCCTGTGCACTTCTCAGTGCCTCATCTTCACTCTATTGATTCAAACTACCTCAACCTCTTAGCCTCTATCCAATCTCTTAGGGTTTATTTGGGACAACTGCAGCTGTATGAAAAAGCAGTGGTGGCGATGCTGCAGAAGAGCTGTTGTTTGAAGAAGTTGCGATGGGTACACAAAATATTTTTAATTTACAAAAGTCAAATCGTAGCTTTTTGAGCGTCGCCGCAAGTAACCAAGTCAAGTTGGAAAACGCAACTTTCCCACAATAGATTTTTGAAAACACAGCAAAATGTTGCACGAACGCGGTTGCCAAATAACATTGCGGTGCGGCGCGGTACCACCACCGTCACCCCAAATGCGTCCTTAATCTCATGAGCATTTTTAATTTTCAAGCATTTTTCATCACTTCTTTTTTCCTATTATTCTTCTTTTTGAATTTCTAATGACTACAAATTATTATCAATAATTGCACAATTATATTTATTGATATTTATCACTTGATATGATTTAAAATTGGTTAATTAAATGTCCATCATATGCACATAATATACGTATTTATAATATACAAGGCTCGAGCACTCTCATTAGCAAGTGGAACACTTTGCTTTGTGCATTGAAGCAACTAGAAACTCTTAGCATTGCGCTTTGAAAACACATGTTTTATATAAGATTGAATAAGAAAAGTATACAAAGCCACACAACATAAACATGGATTAGATAGGTAACCCCTTTTCATGAAAAAAAATGTATAATGATAAGTGAAAATTATTTTTTTGTTAAAAAAAGCATATGTTATACATAACTCCAAATTTGAGATGTAAGAACAAAAGCCTACAAAAAGCACAAGTTTCAATATTCATATGACATCATATCCACAAAAACAAATCCTTTCCCTCCAATCATCTACATGAACCCATGTAATGATAGATTGCCACGTAGCAATAGATTGCCTCCAACAATCTCCAAATTTAATAGTATCATAAATCATATTTATTATTTTCTTTCATCACCAACTAGGGTAAGTCAGTTTATAAAGTTCACACCCAATTGGACGAACATAGATGATGTTTTTAAGGGTGTAAAAGCATCATACAGCCTAATTGAAATGCTACATACAATTTGTTTAATTTATCCATCATTATCAAACATAAATAGCATTACTAATGCAATACAAGCTTAAGAGAATTAAACTTAATGGTTCAATAATTTGTTCAGCAAGTCAACAAATTACAATAGCAATTTGCAAATTCTAAGGAAAAAAAAAACTTGAGAAGTACCTTTTCACGATCTATTGGCATCCCAGAACGACGAACATGAGGTGGAGGCCCTCGTGCTTGAGGTGGAGGAACAGGCCTTGCTTGCCTATTTTGTGGTTCAACAACTTCCGCCATATTTCGATAATACTACATTTTATATGAAGCAAGCTAAATAGTGATGCATACGTAAAAAAAAATTGGATTCTGCTCAAGAACTGAAAATTAGAAAATATATGGAAGAAACCTAATGGCATGTTTATAGAATATACAAGGAGATACTCAAAAAGAACGCAATTCATGTAACTATATAAATTTTATCACAAAATGCATATCAAGTACAATAGTGAGGGTAGAGAAAACCATTGTCACCAAAACCCCAAATCTTTCTCATCATGCACCTTCATGGTAAACATTCTCTTCACATAAGCATCCACTCTAAACCAACATCACGACTCAAATTGAAGCTAAATCAATCTCACCAACTGACATGCAAAAGAAAGATAATTGTCGGATCTTTTTCACACACTTAGATATTCTAATGCCACATAACCATAACATTCACACTCACAATCCAGTTGAACTACTTACATGTAACTACAAATGCTCAAATATGACTCACAGATTAATCTGACAAGTACTCGTTACTTATGCAGATGAACAAGATCAGCAACAAGAATGACAGGTAGTCAATGTATGAGAAATCTCAATAGGCCTTTGCATCAATTCGCCAACCCTGCTCACATTCCTCCAGCTATTGTATGCAAGTCCACCAACAACTGATATCAAGAGAGTTCAACAGAAGCCATTGAACTCATTCCAAAGAGTATTATTTGGCATTTCTTGTGTTACTAAATATGGTTTATAATTTGATTGTTACCTCAAATAAAATGTTGAAGACATCAATGCTAGAAAGAAAATCATTCTGAAATGAAGATAAAAATTGTTTTAGAAAGAAGTTCCCTTCATCAACAAATTTTCATCAAAGATCATTCTTAATGCTCTATCCAGGATGAAAAAAAGAGACAACAATGTTAGATTGTAGGGCCAGAAGTTCCCTTCATCAACAAATTTGCATCAAAGATCATCCTTAATGATCTATCTAGGATGAAAAAAAGAGACAACAATGTTAGATTGTAGGGCCACTGATTGGAGATTCTACTCTATACTATCAATACTAAGCAGCTTCAAACTTTGTCAAGAAAAGATCCAGATTATTCATTCTTGTATTTCATTCAAATATTCAATCAGAATGCCAATCAAACATATACATAACTCAAACAAATGATAAACATAAACCAAATTTTCATCATTTTAATAATTTTTATAAAAAGAAACTTACAATTTCAAATGATTAATTAAAAAAAAAGAATTTAGACTTCCTCCATCTTTATTATGTTCTATCAAACCTTTCTACCAAAACACATGATATTAAATTTAATAAAAAAAAATTTTTGATACCTTGAAATTTTGATCAATACTGCACAAATAACACTATATATGTGCAAAAAAATATGTAGTCTATAATTTATTTCTTAAAAAAGAGAGAAATTTCTGAAGAAAAGTAGACTATGGTGGCATGGACATGTAGAAAGAAGAGGAAACTAAGCAGAGGTGTATGAGTGGAATTGATACAATAAACGAAGATGAGGAAAAAATGACAAAAAAACAAAGCTTCTCAAACGCTCTCTTACAGCTGACAAGCACAAGTGGAACCAACTAATAATAAAATTTGTGACAGGATCGCAAGGTATTGATTAGTTAAAAAGAAAAATAGAGCACAAAAATAAAATGGTGAAAACAGGACTATGGTTGGATGAGGAAGATAAAGTAGATGTCCCCAAAAAACTCATAGCTTTAATTTCAGACATTTCAAGAGAAGTCGGCATCTGATCACGCCACAAAAAAAAAATTCTGAGAAGGTTGTGGTAATCTACTCAAATTTTGAACGAGGAAGCGAAGATGATTACGAATTACTTGTTATTGCTTGAGCATAGATGCTTGGAGATACCTCGAGAAATATGAAAAGGGGGAGAAAAGACAAAATGCGAGCTGCCTTGATAGAACTTCTGAGGCCTGTGGAGAGGGCCGGAGGCCTGAGTCCGCTGAGTTTGGGAGAATGGAGGCGGGCACTGTTGTGCGAGAGGTCGAGCATGTAAGGACTAATCGCTTAGGGTTTTGGGTGAGGCCTGGGGTGCGGCTTCCTAAAAAAACATTTAAATATTTTAAATGTTTTAAAATATATTTAAATTTATAAATATAATACATTTATAATATATATATTTTTAGGTGGATTTATATAGATGACACATAATTCTTATATATTTTAATATTTAATACCTAAACTTCAATTTTTACATATATATATATATATAATAACTTAATCTTCAATATCACATCAAAATATCAATTTATTCATTTTTTAAAAGTGAAATGCACCTTTTTAAGCATAAAAAAGTATTAGATAAGTAAATATCTAAGTTTAGATATTAGATATGTAAATACATAAGAATTATGTGGTATGTATGTAAATCCCTCTATTTTTTAATGTTGAAATTATTTATTTTTTTAAGAAAAACTTGAGGGCAATGAACAAATATATTGAAAAGAAAATAATGAAAGTGTACCAAAATCAAAATAATAAAAAAAGTCAATAGGAATAATATATTAAAATATACACTTAATAAAAAATAAAAATAAATAAGAAGGGATAAAAGGTGCAAGAAAGACTCAACAATATCAATAAATATCAATAATAAGTCCATTCTAACTCTCTCATAGGAGAAAAAGTATTTTAAATATAGTATTTAAATAATAGACAATATGAAAAAAAGGGTTTAAATATAGTATTTAAATATATATATATATAACTTATATGAACGATAATTATCAATGTTGTAAAAGATATTAAATGGAGGGAAATCTCTAAATAAAGTTGATTTTGCATATATAGTTTAAATTTGAAAGAGGAGGAGAATAAGACCACCATTTTTTAAGTGATGAATTTCATATTTTAGACGATGGTTTGTAATTTTAGGAATCTCCGTTATTAAATAGTGATATGACCCTGAAAATTTCACTAGTCGAAACACAAATCTTGACGTAGAAAGTAATCTGATCGTGAATCAAGACTAACCGAGATCAAGCATTTATTATCAATCGACTCTTAAACATGAGTGTTTATACAAATCGATCTTTGACGAATCTAACAAGCACAAGATATCATAATTCCAACATCATTTGAGCATTCAAATACACAAAATACATCATATGATCAATGGGACCATTTTGAGCCGTCAAGTGAGTTTTTTGTATGTATTTACAGACGCCACTCCAATCTATAAATAGCCTCATTCCTCATATGAGGGCCAAGAGAGAGAGAGAACAAAGTTTGAAAATCCTTCGTATAATCGCCACCACTGGGTCGCCACCACCCCCATCGTTTCAACCATCTCCGCCGCCAACCGCCATCCTCGCCGTCAATCTCCGTTGCTCTATCATCATGACGACCTTCATCGTCAGAATGTTCTCCATTTCACCATCATCTCGCTATTACTAAGAATCATTACATGAACGAACTATATACTTTGTTGCCTAATTTTGGGATTCATACGCCTTCTCATATACAATTATGTAATCCCGTTATAGGAAAAAACTCTAAAAACAAATATATAGTGGAAGCTTTTCTTTATAGTTTTTTTTTCCTCTTTTCGAAATTTTTCACGTTAAAATTTCTGAAATTTTCTTGTTCACTCTTTAAATACTTGTGTGTGTGCTGGATTTCACAACAATGCTAAGGTATAAACTTTTACTCTACCGCAACTGATTTTCTAGCATACAACAAATAAAAATCCACAAATTTGATTTTTAAGTTTTTTTACGAGCAATTTTAAGAATTATAGAAGTTATAATCGAATAAGAGAGATAGTTATTTAGAAATAAATTGATCAACTGAATTTATCATTAATAATCAAACAAAAAAAAACATGTAGAGTAAACACATTCAATAGTTTGATTGATAGATAAAGAAAAAAATTTAGATAAAGAAGATAATCAAGCAATGACTTATAGTTTGTAAAATCAAAAAATTTTCTTAAATCCACCTTAGCATAAAAGAAGTTGATGAAAGAGCATTTCTTCGAGTTGTTTAGTATTTCAATTGTTAAAATAATATATATTTTTTAATAACATCTACCCTCCACAAATGTTGTCTTAGCAAAATTAATGATTTTAAAGAGAATAACTTTAATTATAATCATGGGTAGTTTATTGATAACCATATAAAATGCATTGTATAGTAAAATGGTCTAATAATTGAAAATAATAAAAAAAACATGAAAGTCCCTTAATAATGTTACTTGCAATCATGCAAGCACTATGCAAGATAACTTATTTTAGTCCAAGTTTGATCATCTTGAGTTTACTCAGTAGTATAAAAATGAAAGTCCCTTAATAAAAATATATATTATTGAAATTAGTGGTATTATTATAACATAAATGCCTTATATAACCACTCATTATTCACTAATTCCCCCCATCTATACTTATTAAATAAATATCAATTTTACTCTTATAATCCTTCACAAGGATTTCCATAAATGCATGCCTCCAATTTATAGAAGAATAAGAGTTGTGGGTTACTTGATTGCAATAAGCAACATGAAAATAATAATCATTAACATTATAGGCTTATGATATATAACTGCTTTTTTTTTCTCTCTTCTTATTACATATTTTATTGTATTATTGCATTTTATGTTATTTATGGAGGAGTTACACTTTAAACAACCATGATCATTATCTTCTCTTATAAAATCTAATAAAATTAGAGAAATTCCTACATATCAAACTAATCCCAAATGATTTAGGTTTATTAACATAATCCTAATAGTTCCTAGTAAATCAAAATACTAGCATCTATTTCAAGTTCAACATAAAAACTTCTTGCAAATATCAGATTTTATCAAAATACAGTTCCTACATAATACCTAATGTCATTGGATAACACGATGAATGTTGAACTATAAATAATTGGATAAATATGCATAGGCAATAATAAAAAAAGGTAATCGCTGATAGCAACCCACTACCGCCATCACATTTAATTCATCACTCACCACTTGGCCATCACCATCCCACCATTGTCATCATCACCATCACCACCGCCACACCTCACTCGCCATCAGCCAACCACCATCATCAGCCATCACCCATGTCAACCACCAATGCTGGCCATCATTGCCACCCACCACCATCTAAATCACCATTGCTAGCCATCGCCCGCATCGACCACAATTATCGACTGCTACTACCACCACCCACCATCGTTATCAATCACGGCAAAGTCAGCCACAACTAATTGCCGCCCACCATTATTTTCTATCATCCTTCACTTCACCACACTGCCAGGTGTAACCGAAGAAAGCTTGAGGCGCTCGAGCTCGACTTGATAACCGCTATTTATCAAGTGAGATTGCTCGAAGCTCGAGCGAAAGAACGATCAACTCATTTAACGAGCTCGAGCTCGAGTAAAAAAAGGCTCGGATCATTTACTCGTTGAGCCGCTCGAAGCCATTTCGGGATATTATGCATTCCGCATTCCGCAATCCGTCGAGTTATATCCTTAGTTGCCGCCTAATTTCTAAGCTTCAAGTCTCGACTCGCTCTAACCTCTCGCCTCACAATTGCTCGCCGCTCTCACTCTCTCCTTTCACCTACTCGCTTTCACTCTCACTCGACTTTTGACCCACTCTCACATCTAAGTTCCCTCATCTTCCTGGCTTCAAATCCCCAATCACGTTGAGTGTTGTTTTAGGGTGAGTCGAGCAAGATTGACTTGATCTTGGTCGTTCATTTTCTTTATGCTCACATCTGGTATTTTGATTTGATGATGATTCAGATTAGGTGTGTGATATCTATCTTTGGTTTTGATGTTCTTTTGGATTAGGTGTTTAATGAGTAATGTCTATGTTCAGTTGTGATGATTATTTGGATTTGATGATGTTGTAACCGTTGTTCAACAACGAAAATCAATTTTATTGCGGTTCAGTAACTTCAGTTCAGTGTGCTTATCTTCTACTGGGCATTCAACTACTGTGTATCTTATGTTTTGGCTTATGTTGTGTACCGTATGTGTGATATTTCAGATTAGGTGTCTAATAGCTATGTTCGATTTTTATGATTATTTGGATTTGATGATGTTGTAACAACGGAATTAATTTTTATGTTGGGTTGGAAACTTTAGTTTGGTGTGTATGTTATCTGTTATACTCTTAAGTCTTGAATCTTGATAATAGAAAGAAAATTGTAAACCTAGACTAAAAAAGATTTCCTTACTTTTGATAATTAAAGAGTAGTCATCTTTCTTCATGCTGGCATTCTATTTCTAAAGGAATTCTTTATGCTGGAATTCTTCACATTGGAATTCTAAAGCTATGTAGCATGAGATACTGGAGCGGTTCTGTGGATAATATTATTTTAGGGCTGCACTGTTCAGACCTTGGATAATATCATTTTAGGGCTACACGTAGACCATGACATTGCTCTTATCATTGATTTTATATTACTTTTCAAAAGCTTCATGTATTCTTCTAAGAAATACAATGTACTATTGTTAGGGAAAAAATCAAACATAACCTATGCCACTCTTAATTATATATCAAACACAACCTATGCCACTCTTACTTATATTGAACATTGGATTGTAATTTGTGGATATGAAATACTAGAGTCGTTCCGTGATTTTGCTTGCTCTTCTTAGGTTGTGGTAATGGCTATATTACAGGTTTACACCTGGATTATGAAATATTGTAATCTCTATGTTATGTTTATTTTCTTTATGTCATAATGGCTATATTTGCTGACAATGAAATAATTTTTTGTGCCGACTTCTATGTTGCAGTGAATTATAGGGTTATTGTGAGTATTTATGCTTGGATAAAAGACAAAGTATTGCGTTTTTGATTGTTACAAAGTGCAAATATACAGTGAGCAATTTGGTATTTTTAAATTTTTTAATATTTAATAAATTAATTATCTTCTTCATTCATTGAGTTGTCATTTATCGTTTTTGTTTTAGATTAAAAATGACAACACCACCACTTAGAGAGGATGAGTTATTGAATGTAAGCGGTGATAACCGAGTTGTGGGTGTCCAAATTAGTATTGAGGAACATAATAGCAATGTAGATGTCAATAATTATGAGGGGGAGAATGATGTTATTAATGATTTGGTTGACAAGGGTGATGATGAAGTTGATCTTGAAAATCCAATTGAATTAAAAAAAAGAAAGAAAACATCACGTGTTTGGGAGGAGTTTAAAGAAGTTGTTCTTCCTGATGGCCAAAGAAAAGGGGAATGTTGTCATTGCAAGAAAAAGCTTGCTATAGGTAATCTGCAACTACACAATTTAGGAGACACTTAGATCGCGGCTAGAGACATTAACTACAAAAAAAATTTTACGCCCAAAAGATTATGACAGTTCATTGAAAATAAATCAGGAGGGATTAACTTTGGCAACTTTTAAGTTTGGTAAAACAAAAGTTAGGGAGATGATTGCTCATTATATTTTGATTAATGAAAAACCCTTTTCGATTGTGGAGGAATTTGGATTTAATCTTGTTCTGAAGTCCATGTCACCATACTTCTCTAAATTCTCTAGAACAACTACTCGTGCCGATGTGATGCTAGTATATGATAAGGAGAAAAGAAAATTTGAACACTTCTCTAAATTCTCTAGAACAACTGGTTCGTGGATGCTATTATTTGCTTCCACCCTTTTCCTAGTTATCTTGGGTGGTTTTGGTTTGATGGCTGCTATGTTGGTTAGCTGAGTTGGTTGGATATATTGGCAAATTTGGGTTAGATTGGTTAGATGGGTGTGTTTTTCTATATTAGTGACTTTCTTGGTGTTATTTCCTCCCGCTATGTTTTCCTCTCTTAGGTATAACTTTGCTACCCATCCAATTCTTTGTTACTGGTGTTTTTCGACATTGTTGGAAGATTTGAATACCTGTGTTTCTCTTATTTGGTCTTGGTTGTTTCTGGTTTGTGTTGTTACTTATATCATGATGCTTGCTTCATTTTGTCTTGTTATTCCTTTTTGGTGGTGGCTTTGGTGGTGTTCCTACTGTATTGCTACTATCCTTGATGGTTGGCTGATTATCTGCCTTATTGGACTTAGTTGCTTTGGTTGTTTTGTGGTTGGCTAATGTCTATTGTATTTGCTGTTTAGAGGATTTTGCAGTCTTGTTGGATGATGGACTTCGAATGATGGGCTACACGAGGTATGCTGGCTATGATGGCCTTGATGTTTCCCTCTCTATCTCTTTTTGGTAGCACTATATGTAACCCTTCTTTGGATGCTTACATATAGTGTTGCTTTTAAGATGATTGTAATTTGTAACGAGCTCCTTTTCTTAACTTTGCTCCTTTTATTTTCTCTTACTCTTTATGCTTACTTAATTATACTCTTCCTTTCATTAGTATGTTGCAGAATTCTTTTATGATTGGCTGATTGCCATTTGTTTCTTGGTTGATTCTGATGGGTTCCTATTGGTTGTCATTATGCCTATCTTTCTCTATGTTGGGATTGCCTCCCTTTTGGACTTGTTGTTTCCTTATCGGAGTTGCCTCATATGCTGGTTTGTTAATTGGCTGGGTCGACTTGTGGGCTGGTTAGTAGATGACTTTTGGAAATAAAACTATTTGTTGTAAGTAAGCTAAATGACTGTCATCACAATGGTTACCGTGTACTTACAAGTTATCGGAGTTTCTTCTTATTTTTGGTGGACTGCTTCTCTTGGGTTTATTATACTTTGGTGGCAAGGGATATGCTCTATTACTTTTAGGCCATACATCATAATCGTGGATAGTCATAATGTTGAGCTGGGTCGACTTGTGGGCTGGCTAGTTTGGTTGGTTGTGCTGGCTTGTTTGGTTGGTTTTCTTTTTGGTTTTCTTTCTGATCTACTTTTAGTTAGTAGGGAATCAGGGATTCCCATTTGGTGGATTTTCTTTGTTTCGATTTTGGCCTTATAGTGGATGTCTGCTGTTGTTTTCCTGTGACTGTCTTACTGTCTTTGATGGAGGTATGAGATTGGGGACTGCCTTTTTATCTTCATTTTATCCCCAAATATTTATGTTATATCTTTATTATACTTATTTTCTCTTTAGAATCTTGCAAAATTTTTGATTAGGTGGTTGGATACTCGAAGACTTCAAATTTGAGCTTTGGATTACTTCAACTGGAGTGATATTTTCTCCGTTGAAGACTCTAAAATGTTGCGGCATCTACATTTCTCAAATGGATCAAGAGAAGAGGTTGATTTCAGTTTAATTCTATGTTTTCTTTTTTATAAATATATGGGGGATTGAGTGTTTAATTCTGTAACTTGTATGTAGCTCTTTTGTTCAAGTATTTAATTTTTTCTTTCAATAATTTGTAATTTTTTTATTGTACTTTCTTTGAGTTGGAATTGCATATATTTGTAATAAAAAATATCCAAAAGATTCAAATTAATTTAATAAATATTCTGTAATTTATTCTAATTGCTCTTCAAAATTTTTTGGTGCTCTTTTTTAGTATAATTGACTTCAAATCGAGCCTATAAACGAGTCAAGCTCGAGCTTCTCATCGAACCAAGCTCGAGCTTCTAATCGAGCCCGGTAAACCGAGTTGAGCTCGAGCTTTCTTTACTGTACATGAGCCGAGTTCGAGCTTGGTACATACGCTCGAGTCAAGCTCGAGCTCGAGCTCAAGCTCACAGTGAACAGTACGAGTCAAGCTTGAGCCTGATATGGCTCGAGCTCGACTCGACTACCATCGTAGAAACACAACGTCCTACATATAAATTTCTAAAATATGAAGGAAACATATATGAAAAAGCTGCATTTAGGTTAGAAAAACATTTTCATGATAACCATTTAGGCACTCTTCTAAAACATAACCAAAAAAACTCTTATAAGAAATAGTAAGCCATTTGATAAGCTTATAAATATATATAATTTTTAAGCCTATTATTTATTATAATACCATGAGCCTAATAAATACAATAAAAGCTGCAATAAATAGGCAATTACAAATATATCCGTGATTGAAGTGTTAATAAAAATGATAAGAATTTACATCAATTCATATATTTTTAAAATAACTTTGAAGCATCAATAATCAATAACTATATAGTCTTTCATTGTCGAATAATCACAATAAAATGTATTGTAACTAAACAATCATAATAGAGATAAAACAAAGTAATGAGGTAGCCTCTCTTTTATTATTGAAAATTTTACATAAAGATTCTCTTCTTTCATTAGTTTTTGCTAAAAAAAAGATGGCAAAGATAGAATAGATAACAAAGAAAATAAAGTTATATATTTCAAAGAACTTAATAACTAATAAGAGTGAAAATTACCAAGAGGTTAACAATTCTTTGAGAAGATCTAATCCAACTTATTCCACAAACAAGCGTATTAACCATTCTTGTGAATAAAGAGTTGTTATGATCAACTAAAACATTACCATGAGCACTAAATGTAAATCGTAATGCAATCATTGTTATTAGAATTGTTAAGGCATTCTTAGCCATTTTAGGAAAGCATGAATACTTGAGAATATTTGATTTACATTCATCACAAACATCAAATCGATCATTATTATACATATATAATCCTCTTCAAGATAGATTTACAAATGAGATTTGAAAAGTTTAATGAACTCGATGACATAACAAAATCAATAAGACTAAAACATATAACAAAATTTGGTGAAAAAGTTGGGTGCTGCCTGATAAGTGTGAAGACTCGCTAATATTTGCTTAACTAAAATTAACAATATCAACTACATATTAATTATATATTTATCAAATATCATCTTCAACTACCTCAATATTAAATTTTTGTTCAAAAGATGAGTATATCTTTATAAATGTGAAATTTATAAACTTTATTTTTAAATGTGGATCTAACACAGTTATTACATATATATAAGTAAATTACATTCACCCTAATATTTATCAAATTTGATTTTCGTCGCATTAATCATTTTCATTATATACTTATTTGATGAAGTATAGTCATCCATCAATAATTTCTTTGCATATACAATAATGCGAAAAAATTATTTTTAGTTGAATAATAAGAACCAAAAATCATCTTAGTTACATTACTAAAAATCACAAGAAGCTTTCTAATTTTCTCATATTTTTGCTAGTCTAAAACAAATAATAACAACTTATAATTGCCATCTATGGTTGCATAATGATTGAATACATTGTAATAAATAAAGGCAAACTTTACTATTAAATAAGTTGAGTTCTATTATATTGGTATATCAATATATATATCATTTGATGTGAAAATCTTTAACTACTAAGGCGCTTCTACGAACTAATGTAGACTTACCGATGATTTTTTAAGGTATTTAATTGGCTCTCTAATATGAGGAGTTACTTTCTAAATCTCTTTTAATTTGTCTTGAAACGCTATGTTCAAGATGTGCACACAATATATATAATAAAAAAAGTATTCTTAAAATGTAACTATTCTCTTAACCAAAAATTAGCTTTAAAAAAAACTAATTGGAATACCACTATTGTTACGATTATCCAATATAATAGTGGACACCATATCTTAAGCATTTTAATCCAACAAGTAATAGCATATGACATTATATATATAAGTATAACTATGAGGTGGCTCTATCTCCATAAAATTTATGATGGGGGAGTTACCTATATACCACTTTAAACTATATAATTTTCATATCTAACACCTTAAACTTAAATATCACTGAAATACCACCCTAAAATTTTGAATCTCCCAAAACTACCATGCTCGGTGATGACGTCTCCCCCTTCGTTAAAGTTGTTCTTGCAATCCAACCTCCACGACGAATATACTCTCCTTCCTTTATCAAGGGCAACGACAAACCCTTCTCTCATGTCGCTTGAAGGTGCAGGTACGCCATTCACTCTTTCTCTATCACCCGAAACTTCATTTTAGGTCTATCTCTATATGCGTTAGTGTTTCTTTGGTAATGTCCTAAGGCAAGAGGAGAGGCAGATATATTCAACAAGTAGATCTATGTGTTTAATAATCTATCTAATTTCTTCGTTCTTCATTCCATCTTTTTGGAAATTACCAGCATTGATTCTTGGATAAATTGAGAGTTATTGGGAAATATCTGGAAATTACTAGCATTCATTCTTCATTTCATTTTTATGGTTTCTTCATTTTGTTGATGGGGCTGAATGACGATGCTAAGTATAAAAGCGTACCGGTGATCATTTCCTGGTTCAACCATATAAACAGCTTCAACACCCATGATCTCTTTCTCATTATGATCTTCTTCTTCTTCTTCTTCAGTAAAGATTGAAGATCCATATTTTACTTACTTTTGTGAAGACTCTTCTTCATAAATATTGAATTCAGGTTCAGGTTCCCTGGATTCATGTTACTGTTGATGGTGCTGAGCGGAGAGTTCATATATATCTCTGACCATACAAACGACTTCTACTTCCATAGTGTCCTCTTCGTCACCTTCTTTTTGCATATGAATTTTTGATCGACGTTTCCAGTGGATCTCTGGTTCAATGTGTGGAACAAATACTTCTTCCATTAAAGGATTACGATCAAAGTCAACCTTCTCTTGTGCGGGTGAATCCGATCGATGATGGGATCCCCTAGAGGATTCTCCAGGGTGTCGACCGTCATGTCTTTCATAAATGATATACCTTCTTTTAGGTATCCACTTATGATAAGTTATTTTAGAGGTGGATTTCTGAATATGTGCATTAGATATCATACTTCTTCCATTTTTCGGGGTTTCATCACTGACCTTCCATATGTTACCCTTTTGCGGGACATTTCGACGGATTCTTGGACGCGTCAGGTCACGATGCTCACCAAGTGAAGCATACTTAGCTCGATGATTGGTTACCATAAGAGGTCGCAACCTCCTTGGTGGAGCTTCGATATTTTTAATCACCACAAGCCTCTAAAATTTTATTTTCATCAAGCCTCTGTCCTTAGATACTCTAAGAACTTTGTGTATTCTGACAGACAGTATTTTAGTCTGTCTCTCTGTGATGATGGAGCTTGACGTGGTTGAGTCCAAAAGGACTGCTTTACCTCATCAGTAGAGCTATTTCTTTTTACCCACTTTAGATTGTCAAAGTTATTACGAAGAATACCGCTCAAGCATCATTGCTTATTCACTAAGTCGCGACCAGGATCTGGCGACTCTCGCGATTTCTTCTTCTTCTCATCTTCACGGCTTAATTTTACGAGGAAGATTCATGATCATGCAATAAAGGTTCAATAAATTGTAAGCAATTGTTTATAGTTTTGCCCACACGTTCTTTTCGTCGATGGGGCTTCCGATTGACCTAACTTTTAAAAGCGAAGTTCTGGGAGAAAACTCCTTTAGTTGTCCGATAGGCAAACATGGCTAAGAGCTTTAGAACGAGGCATTTTAGTATGGCCTCGGACTAATGTACCACGGGTGGATACTTTAGGAGTTGCAGCTATGATAGCCAGGAAACTCAAGCTACCAAATTGAATTGTAGCTCTAACATCTCCTATGTTGATGACGTCGTTGGTTAGGCAAATGTTCGCACCATGCCCTAACTGGACAGTGAAAGGAGTGCTCTATAGATCCATTCTGCAAAAGTGAAATATGAGATTAGTAATTAATAATTATTATTTCACCCCATACTGTCAAAATATAGAGGTACTACTGAACAAAATAAAAGTGTAATAAAAATATGCTCTAAATAATTCATTCGACATATAGTCTCATACAATAATAGTTAGAATTATTACACATTTAAATAACCATTTTTTATTTTAAATTTCCAAATATTTTATTGTTGTTATAGATGTATATGACTTGCCAAAGATGTAAAGAGAATCTTGTCCCAACGGAGTCGCCAGAAATCTATGGGCTCCAAAAATTCGCCACTGACCTTTGACAAATTGAATTGAAGAGAGTTTGATTGAAGTGCCAGTGTAATTTTCAGAAGGTAGATAAAATAGTAGATAAGGCACTACCCAGAGATTTCACCCTCATTTTGTGAGGACTTTAGATCGGTTCTGTGTTTCCTATAAAGCAAACCCCTATAGTTAATTACGCTTCTCATTAAGTGAGAGAACTTTCGATTAAGGATAGTCGTTAGGTCGCTTAATGCGTAGTGTATAGTAGCAGCATATGGAGTTTTAGAATTTAAGATTATGAAATTCATCATTTCAAATTTAAACGGATGGTTGGGGAATGATGATGCCTCATCTGAGATCCCATGGTCATCATCCCGTCAGTGCGTGGTCTAGTCTACTTAGTAGGTAGCGACCCAACATGATCGAAGGATCTTATCGACACATGAGTTATGTCGTCCCAATAAATTTATAGACAGTGTGTATAAAGAGATGATTTATGTCTACCTTAAGTGACAGGGGTTGCTTGCCTATCAAGTATATCCTATTATTCAAACTCAGAGCCATTGGGAAGCATAGCTATGATCGCATCGTAATATAATAGAAAGACTGGCCAAATCACCCGTCGAGACTCAGGTCGCATTCGGAGCTCTGGCCTACGCAATGGACAAAAAAGTCACGTCCTTATTAGCAAGAGATCGATTGAGAGTGATCATAGTAGAACATTTGATTTGACATTGACTCCTTTATGAGCTAGAGTTTTCTTAATTTGTCACCCCCGACAAACAACTGCGGAAGGTGGATAGATTGAGTTTTGTTTTAAATTTTTAATGATAGAATGTTATTTAAGCAATTTTGGATTAATATTTAATTTGAGTTATATTTAAAAATAGAATCACATTTTGATGGAAGTATCCCCTCCAGTTGAAATCACCATTCAACACAGCCATCATTGGGTTGGTTACTTGATTAATTTGAATATATTTAAGAGCTTTAGATCCCGTCAACTCTGTTTAGCTTCTAACAGAGGATCAAATTTACTATCACATGACAAAATTAGCTTATCAGGCATTTTACTAAGTTGAAATTCTTATAATAGATTTTTAGGTTTTGTTAATCCGGACCCAATCTTAAGATTAAACCGGGAAGCAACCCGCACGGCATTCTCGCACACTTGAATCTAAACATTCAGCATAGTGTCGGGGCCCATGCAGGTGTATTTGAGAACTCCTTAATTAACGTCTTCTATTCGCTTGTACAAAGTGTTGCTAATCTGGTGACGAGGAAGACATTTTAATTTAAATTGTAATTTAAAACATTACTTGCACTTAGTTCACTTGTTGAATTTTTCAATTCTCTCAACTTGATTATGTTCAATTTAAATCACTTTTAATAAGTTATATCAATTTATGTGTTTATTGCTTTAGCCCTACTCATACTTATTCGCCAGCATTATAATCATCTACATATTCATATAAGAGTTATTAAACTCAATTTAGATTCATCATTAACTCTACATCAAGCTCCATGTTTATTTGAAATTAAACTTTAAGTTTATTGCAAATATGTTATGAGTTTAGTATTAGTTTCCCAAATTTCAAATAAAGCTTATTTAATTTTGAGTAATTTACAAAAATGCAAACTCACTTTATCAAGGAATTTACATTTGTTGTTCTACTTCAATTTAAGCCATGGGAGGTTATACTTGCAGGGAAAAGTACTATCTCATACAATTTTTACTTGTGATAATTACCCATCTAATCCTGCTATCATATTTAATTTAAATAAAGATGAGTCCCGCATTACTTCTTTCCATTTCAATAGATAGAGCTAATGGAGGGACTTCCATTTCATATAGTTTGCTTAGGGTGCTTTGGAGTTTGAAATGGGAGAAATATCTGATTACATTCCAAATAAGTGTTTTTATTCTTTCAAAGTCCCTGTAAGTATTTCCTTTGATTTAGTTTTTGTCGTTTTTTAATTTGAGTTTAACTTTAGGTTTTCTTGCTTAACATTCTTGAGCCGGTTTTTTTTCATTTTCTATTTTTTTTCAAAAGATCGAAATTTTGAACATTTACTGTATGAGATATCTAACAAGTTCAATTTACTGACGTCTATTAGTTTAGTGTCTTCATGACACCACAAATCTTTCGACTGCCATTATGTAGCATTAGCGGATCTTCAACCTCAAAGAAAGACACAAGCATATGTATATATATATATCTTCCACATTCACATTTTTCTCGATCCGCTATAATGGCGATTAAGCGGTTTGAACCTACAAAGAAAGAAAAAAGCATATGTATATATTTCTATATTCATTTTTTCACTCACTACTCTTGCAGATAGCGAGTCTTAACCTGAAAGAAAGACAGCACATATATATTATTTCATATTTACATTCATATACATTCACAAATTGTACGTCACACATATTCAAACTTAGAATTCGGTTTGTGGGGTTCAGCTAGGGGAGATTGCAAATTTCAGCAAAATAGAACTTCAGATTTCGGCAAAGGAAGGAAATTGAAAAAGAGGGAGATGAAGAGAAAAGAGAAAGAGGGAAATTTCAGTTTTGCGAAAATGAAGGAAAAATAGAGAAAGTAATTTCGGATTGGAGAAATGAGGGGAAAGTGAGATTTTTGGTTTTGTGAAAATGAGGGAAAAATGGAGAAACTAATTTTGGATTGGAGAAGGAAGAAGAAGAAGGGAAAGAAAGAAAAAGAAAGAAGAAGGAGAAGGAAGAAGACCCACTTTGCTTGTGGTAGGAGAGGGGAGAAAAAAATGAGTGGGAAGAAGTGGAAGAGGTTCGTTCCTTGCGGTTACTGTGTGCGAATGAGAATTGGGATGAACGGTTCGGTTGTTTGAACGCACGGGGGGAAGGACGGAACAGTTACTCATCGTGCGTTCGAACCGTGCACGAAGAGGGAAGATCGAACAGTTCCGTGCGTGGAGGGAGCCAAGAGAGTTCGAACGGGGAGCTTCCTTCGGATTTGGAGAAGACCGAGGGAGCATGAAGAGGAAACGGATCGTGCACGATCGGACGGGGAGAGCCGATCGAGTTTATAAGAGTGGGATTTAGGTATTTAAATTGATTTTTAAATTAATTAATCGACTTTAATTTAAATTTTATGTTAACACAATTAGGTAATCAAAATATATATCAATTTAAAATTATTACGACGTTCAACGCAAATACCGCAACCGTAATCGGAGCCGTTTGGTCAAGTCAAGATAAATTCATTTCGCCTTAAAATACGCTTATCATTTTGACCGATTTTCACGTAGACTTTTCAAATTGAGTAACAATCTTACTTGATAGATTTTGATATTTCAAAGTAGATAATCAATTTTGTGAGGTCGTTTGGTTTGTGTTGGCCTCCCCGATCTCACGCAGCTGCCGATAACTGACGCTTGATTGATTGATCATCAAGTTATGCAATATTTATATTCTAATCAATTTCGATGTTCTGAAGGCGACGGTGAAGTCTTTTCGCCGATCGAAAGTCATTTGGTTGATTTTAGCGACGTCCCGTGTATTTTAGCCTCGATTTGCGCACTGTCACTTCCAATCATTCGACATTTGCACATACTCCTCCGAATTGAGTGTGGATAGTCTCATTTGATAGTTTTCGATGTTTCAAAGATAACGACACAATTAATTTCATAAATGGAGGTCGTTCGGACATCATCGCACTCCCGACTGATACGGTAGACATCGAGATACTGATTATTGTTTTACATGTGACCAATTTTGAAGTTCAACCCAATGATGTTCGTTCATCGATCGGAGGTTTTCACCATTTTGGTGACGTGACATTTTGAGCCCCAATTTATGACCGTCACTCGGCAGACATCAAATTGACGCTTGACTCAATTTTATGACACATATATGGAGGTCAAAACGTTCTTCATTGAATCTCAGGAAATCAAGAAAATGGAATTGGAAACAAGTTATTTGGAAATCTTGGAGAGGGAAATATAGAGGTGTTGTTACTCTGTTGCTTAGTTAGAGCCAGAATAGTTTAGAATCAATGAAAATATGATCTCCTTTTGGCTCGCTGATTGGTGAATTCCCTACATAAGTATATATTTTAGCTTGGTTCTAAGATGTAGTTTGAGGTTTGAACTTGCTTTATTGAAGTTTCATTTATATATTTCATATATATGCTTTATTGAAGAATCTGTGTAATCGGTTGAAGAACAACCGGCGTACACATTTTTATTCTTATTCCCTAAACAAATTTTTTGAAACACTTGTATTCAAATATAAAGTATTTCTGATTGGTTTCTCTTATTAAATTCAACAGGGTAACATTCAAAAATGAGCTCAAGTACCTCGTCGTTGTCCAAAGGCATTATAAATCATAAAATTTATTGTTGATACAATCTATTGTACTTGGTTTTCACAACCCATCATGGTGAGAATCGCGGATGAAGATTTTATCGATGTCCTCGAAATCAAATTGAGTTTGACTACAATTTCTTTAAATGGGCTGATGAAATTGAGAACGATGCATCTAATTAAGTAGCACACTTTGAGTACTCATTGAGTAGTTGATCAGAAGAAACTGTGAAGATGCAAGAAGAAACAATGAGAATTATGAATCTTTAAAATTTCATTTTAAAATTGCTATTACTCTCTTAGTAGTGATTGTACTTAAGATCTTCTTCTTCTAACTGACACAATTTTGTTTCAATGTTTAGGTTCAATATCATTATGTGTATTTTGAAGTATAAGTTCTTAAAGCCTCATTCTATTATGTATTCTATGTATGACTTATTGATTTTAATGATAAGAATTATTTGTTTACATGTATGTTCAATTTTTTACAACTTTTCGAAATGTGTAATGCCCTCCATTGAAATATGACCTGAATTACTCTCAACAACAGGGATGTAAATGTGCAGTATTACTCTCAAAAACTGAAATAAGCCTCATTCAATTTCTTTGCGACTTAATGACACAATCTCCTCTCAATAATGCTTGTGAAAAATGGCAGAGTGATCTTATCAAGCAACAGGCTGCTATAATCTACTGTGCTCTAGGTTTATTCAAATCAACAGTGATATTGCAATGGGGCAGCATTTCCCCTATCTCTGACTACTCTCAGCCAGACGGATAGCACACAGCTACTGAAATGGGAAGCGGCCATTTTCCTGAAGAAGGCTTTGGCAAAGCAAGCTATTTCAGAAACATTCAGATAGTTGATGAATCTAATAACCTCAGGTCTCCTTCCACAATCATTAATGTTTTTTTTTGCTGAAGCTCTTCCCTTTCATATTTTAAATTCCTGCAAGTGTTATTAGCCAATCACTGAGCTTGCCTTGCTAACTACTTACATATATATAAGCTTGAGTTCAATTTTTTATACATTCATGTCAGATTAAATTGCTTTGAGCTTTAAACAGTTCCAGTTTTATATTAAATTTTAATAATCTTTTAATCCCTTTCTAATGATGTGTGTTCTAAATGAAGTCTCTTATGACCAAAAATATAATAATTTTAAAGGCAAATTATTCACACGAGCTGAAAATTTACCCTCTCTCAGTTGCATGTTAAAAAGCACGAAAAAGCAATTGATGAATGAGGAACTGACAACCAGTTTAGTTTAGTCTTTGAGACTATCTGTTACGAAATGATGCAGCGTTAGAAGAGGTGAATGAATAAATGCGAGCAGGTGATACCCCATCCACTCAAACAAGTGTGTCGCCTGAGGCTATGGGATCCTCTTTTCACTTAAACAGCGATTGCAAATTTGCAATATTAGATCCTCTTTTCCTTTAACAAGAGCCATTTGCACTCCAGTAAGTCAAAATTATAAACGCAGGCACCCACGAGGCTAGGGGATGACTTGCCAAAGGGGTCACTCGACCACACTTTTGGAGAAGGAACTCGTAACAGAGCAAGTTGCAGTGTTTTCAGTTTTAGATTGAATTTTAAGCTTTTAAAATTAACAAAGGAGAATTTTTTTTTTTTTTTCAATTTAACATGGAGGTCTTGATAGTTTTGCCAAAAATTTCAAACAAAACTTCTTTGCTAGAAACTTCAGAGCTGAAACTAGCCATTCCGGAAAACATTTACAGGAAAACATTTACAGAACGTCAAAATCACCCAACAATAAGGGCTACCATATTAAAAGCTAGTGAAAGAATTTATACCACAAGTTAAAAACCCATCATGTCTGAAAGTAGGAAACAATCTTATAAACAAAAAAAATGAGCAGCTTTATACTATAATTGCGTGATCAAGTTGGCACTGAGATGGTACCAATTTCTGAAAGCAGAAAACAAGCGAGTAGTTAATTGGTTGGATTTTCAACAATTTTAATTTCTTCATTTCAAATGTTTACACAAAAAAGGTACCATGTATTAACATTTTCATTGTTTACAAAAACCTTCACAAAAATATGGACACAATATCATTGGTACCATTTCAAAATAAAGTTGGTTCCACCTCCAACTAGTTTTGGTCTAAATTTGTGTATTGGACTTCACATAGCTCGGTATCACTTGTCTCCCATCTGATTGGTATTTTAGGTCGAAGTGATTGACCTCTTTGTGAAGCTTCGAACTTTTGGTTTGGATTGATTCCCAAAGCATTATTGCAAGTACTTCCGTGGTGGCTCCACAGCCCACAACGCGACTCTTACTGTCTTGCTCCATAAAACTCTTAAGTCTTTTTTTTTGTCTACCTCTTGGTCTAGATACATTTGGAGCTCCAATCTGAACGCCATATCTACTTGTTGCCATAGCTCCTTGCTGGGAAGTGTTGATATTCCACTTTCATATTCCAATTTATATCTATTACATATATAAACAAGAATAAATGAATTAAGTACAAACTAAATTGAGAAAAAATATTAATAAATTTAACAAATCACTGACCTATCCACATAGTAATGCTTATCAACATATATGTGCTATAACTGGTGCTCCTTCATTCCAATAAATGCAATGACATGAATGCAAGGTAGTCTTGTCAATTGCCATATTTACATGTACACTCTCCAAATTCAATGTCAACTTCATGTCGGGTACGACATCCCTCCACCTCTGCCTTAAAGATTGAGGATTGCCTAACTATTAGGTGTTCTTTTCTTGTGGTTATTTCTCGTATGTATTCTTCAATGAGAGGCACTAATTCTCCTCTCCAAAATGAAGAGTTTATTTTTCTTGTGGCCCTTTGCTCCATCAGCTTTCCTCTTATCTCATCAACTAGATCCACTGCAGGCTTACCTCCAGCTTCGACAATCCACGAATTAAAAGATTCAACAAATTTATTTGTGTTACAATCATACTTGATCTCCATCATGAATTGGCTTCGAGACCACTTGTAAGGCAAATATATCAAATATGAATGAACCTCAGGACTTACTGTGGGCTCCAAAAATTCATCACCGATCTCTCGACAATATTAATCGAAGAGAGTGATGATTTAAGTGTGTCGGTGTAATTTTTAGAATTCAGATGAAATAGTAGATAAGACACTACCCGAAGATTTCGCCCTCATTTGGTGAGGACTTTAGATATAGTTCTAGGTTTCCTATAGGCGCAAGCCCCTATAGTTAATTACCTCTCCCATTAAGTGAGACAAAATTTTCGATTAAGGCTAGTTGTTAGGTCATTTAATGTAGAGAAGGAAGGATATGGAGTTTTAATTTTGATTAGAAATTCATCATTTGGGTTAAACCGGATGGTTGGGGAATGACCATCTAGATCCAATGGTTCACATCCCATCCGCGTGGTCGCTCTACTTAGTCTGAGGAGTTAGTTGACTCAACCTGACAGAAGGATCCTTATCAGCAACACACGGGTTATGTCATCCAAGAAATCTTTGTAAACATGGGGTGGTGTGTTTGTCTAAGGAGACAAACTTAAGTCTGCCTTACCTGACAGAGGGTTGTTTGCTCTATCAAGTATACCCTATGATTCACAACTGAAAGGATAGAGCTATTGGGGAGCATACAGGCTACGATAGTGATCGTAATATAATGGAGTCTGACTGGCCAAACCACTCGATCAGAGGACTCTATAACCGCTTCATCTCATTTAGCCAAGCCATGCCATGAGGACAGCAACGTCTTTACTAGTAAGAGCTTGATTGAGAGTGAACATTGCAGGACACTAGATTTGACATTGGCTCCTTTATGAGCTAGAGTTTTCTTAATTTGTTACCCGTGACAAACAGTTACGGAAGGTGGATGGATTGAGTTTGATTTAAGTTTTTAATGATAGAGTTTCATTTAAGCAGTTTTAGATTACTACTTAATTTGATTTGAAAAATTGATTAATTTGAATATGTTTAAGAACTTTAGATCTTGTCAACTCTGTTTAGCTACTAATAGATGATTAGATCTACTGTCACATAATATAATCAATTTCTCAGATATTTTACTGATTTGAAACTCTTATTATAGATTTTTAGGTTTTGTTAACCCGGACCCCGTCCTGAGACTAAATCGGGAAGCAACCCACAGCATCCTTAGACACTGAATTTGGACATTCAGCGTAGTGTCGAGGCCCATGCGAGTGTATTTAATATTTTATGTAGTATTTATTTCTGAATTATGAGATTGATTTCAGATTTTTTTTTGATTTCAACTTAGCCTGCACAGTATTTTTATTCATTAAAATTTTTGCTTGAAATCTCTATGTCCGAGCATATACATGTATTTATAGTCTAGATAATTTCATCTAATTAATAAAATCATTGATTTTGAAAATCATAATTTAGAATGAAGTTTTTTAATTTTTGTATTGAAGGAAAACTACTTCATTCGTGCAACATTTAGTTTAGTGTCGTCATCTGTCTGCTTGTACAAATAATTGCAGATCCGGTGGCTAAGCAGACATTCTGATTTAGATTGTAGTTTAAAACATTATTTGTACTTAGTTTACTTGTTGAGTTTTTGTAATTCTTCAAACTTAATTATGTTTAAATTACATCACTTTTGATAAGTTATATCGATTTTAGTGTTTATTATTTTAGTCTTACTCATGCTTATTAGCTTGCATAATGATCACCTTTATATTCATATAAGAGTTATTAAACTCAATTTAGATTCATCCTTAACTCCATATTAAATTTTATAGACTTTCAGTTTATTGCAAATTTGTTATGAGTTTAATATTAGTCTCTCCAAATTTCAATTAAAGCTTGTTTAATTTTAAGAAATTTACAAGAAAAGAGAACTCACTCATCAGTTCATAAAATCCCTCTAAATAAGTCTAAGAGAGAGCGCTTGCTTGAGTTTATTGTATTCGAGAAAGAGGGGGAAGGATTTTAATTCACACTTCGAAAAAGTTTTCAACTTGCTTAAATAGATTTTGTAAATAATTTTTCTCTTTTTTTTTTCTTGTTTTACTTTTGTGTTTGTTGTATGTCATTTTATTTTTCCTTTATTTTTTCGTGTTTGATGTTTTTAGTTTAGATTTAGCTATAGATTTCTTACTTAGCGTTCTTAAGCCAGTTCATTTTACTCTCACATTTTTTATTAGTCAAAAAATTTGATGCTTTTATGCCTCCCTCCATCCCCACGTAGGGTCGACGGAGTGTTTTGGCTTTCTGATGACGCCTCATGAGTATACGAGCAGTATTCGGGACAAGTCATTTTATGCCCTCATGGGCATTAGCGGGTCTTAAACGTAAAAAAAGATGTAATGTGTATTCATTTCATTCAATTTTTTTCTAAGTCTGGAAATTAGATAAAATTTTACCAGCATTTCATCTAGGAGAAGCGACATCTAACGGATGTTGACTTACTCGGTACGCCCTCATGAGCATAGTGAGCGGTGTCTTGCGACATCGCAACAGGTTTTTCATCTCGTCGCACCCTCATGAGCACGACGAGACCTTTAAACTTGCTAAGAAATACAAGCATGCATATATATCTACATTCACACATCTCACATGTTCTGACTCATTCTACTGCGCATTGCAATGATTGGCAAAGGAACGGGATTAGGCATGCCGAAAACCAAGAGAAAAACTCGCCTCATGATAGTGTTCTTCCCTGGTTGCGGTGAAACACATTTGAAATATAATGCAGGGAGTGAGACGCCGAAAATCGAAAGAAGAACCCGCCTCATAACAGTGTTGCTGCTAAGGGTTTAAAATGGAAAGGTAATGTAAAGAGTGCAACGCCGAAAATTGAAAGAAAACCTTTTATTAGTGCTTGGCGAAGATTGGAAAGGTGATGTAAGGAAAGCGACGCTGGAAATCGAAAGAAAGAACTTGCCTCATAACGGTATTCTTCCCAAGTTGCGGCGAAGCGATTGCGGTGAAATTCGGATTGGTTTTGCGAAGAAAAGAGGTAAAATTTTTTCTTTTGTGGAATGAGGGAATGAGTGAAATGGAGAAGGAGGAAGAGGGGAGCTTCTTTGCGGTTTGGAGAAGAAAGAAAAAGATCAGAGAAAAAAAGAAAATGGAAATGATTTTTGGATTGGAAAAAAAAAGCAGAAGAAAGGAAAGAAAAGAAGAATGGGGTTTTTACATATATACTATAGCAAACTACCTAATTTACTCATTTAACACACAAAACATTAATATTATCTATATACTACGAAAAATAATGTCATAATCATTCCGTAAATATGGAGACGGGCAGCAGAAGAATTTACTCACGCGCATTTCTACTCGCGCATTTCTTTTCCTTGCGCATTTCTGCTCCTCGCGCGTATTAAGGTGGGCAGCTAACTTACGATTTTGGTCAAGTACTGAATGATAAAGATTAATAACACGCTCTCGCACACTTACGGAATGATAAACATGAACGATGTTATTTTCCGTGGTATGCAGATAATATTAATGTTTTTTATGTTAAACGAAAATTAGGTAGTTTGCCATGATATGTATGTAAAAATCTCAAGAAGAAAAAGGAAGAAGCAGGAGAAGAGAGAGAGGAGAAGAAAAAAAAAAGAAAGCCCTATCATTTTTCGGTTTTAGAGGAGGGGAGAAAAAAAACTTCTTGATTTTCGGATTAGGGAGGAAGAGGGGAGGCTTGCGTTCAGTTTGGAGGCGGGGAGAGGTGCGGCGTCGGCTTGCGTGAAGGGAGGAGTTCCGATCATTCGAAAGTGGAAGCCGTGCGTCGCGTGTGAACCGGGTCGGGTCGGGTAGGGTTATTTGAGTGATAAACCTAGGATAATTTAAGGAGTTAGGTATTTAAATTGATTAATTGATTTTAAATTAAATTTTATACCGACATGATTAGATAATCAATATATATATATATATATATATATATATATATATATATATATATATATATATATCAACTTCTTGGTAGTCCGCTCCACAAGGTCATTTGGTTCAAGTCGGTCTCAAATTGGGTCCATTTCAGCTCAAAATGCGCGTCGCCGTTTTCAACCACTCGACATTCATGCAAACTTATTTGAATTGAGTGTAAATAAACTTATTTGATAGATTTCGACATTTCGAAGCTAACAGCGTAATCAATTTCGTGAACAGAGGTTGTTTGGTTTACGTCGGTACCTCTTGACCTCGATATGTGTGCTGACGCATTGATGACTTGATCGCTTGGTTGGTTGATCATTAAGTTATGCAATATTTATATCATGATCAGTTTCAATGTTTTGAACGCGACGGCGAAGTTCGTTTGTCGATCATAGATCATTTAGGTTAATTTTGGCGGCGTACTGTGTATTTAAGCCTCGATTTGCGTATTATCATTTCAAATCATTTGACATTTGCATGATTCATCCGAATTAAGCATGAACAGTCTCATTTGATAGTTTTCAATATTTCAAAACTAACGACATGATCAATTTTATGAATGGAGGTTGTTCGGACGTCGTTGCAACTTCCTGACTCTAATATGCACGCCGACACATTAATAACTAAATCGCTTTATCGGTCGCTCTTTAGATTATACAATACTTATATTTTGATCAATTTCGATGTTCTGAACGCGGCGGTGAAGTCCATTCATTGATCGGAGGTAGGGGTGTCAAAAATTGACTCGACCTGATAACTCGACATGAACTCGACTCGAAAAATTCGGGTTTGGGTTGACCCGAAAAATTTTCAGGTCGGGTTCGGGTTGAAGAAATTCACCCATTTAATTTTTTGGGTCGGATTTGGTTGACCCTACAATACAAAATTGACTCGAATTTGACCTGACAACCCGAAATTGACCCGAAATTAACCCGAAATTGACCCGCAAACCCGATTTTGATCATTCGGGTCTTGTTGGGTCAATTGGGTTGAAGTTTTTGACCTGTTTTATAAACAAGTCGGGTTCGTGTCAACCCTATTCGGTCGGTTTGACCCAACCATCAATTCACCGACACCCCTAATCAAAGGTCATTTTGACTATTTTCGGTGATGTCCATTGCATTTTGAGCCCTGATTCACGCACTGTCACTTCTGAAGTCCATCAAATTAAACTTGTGGGTTTGTCTTAATTTATGACATATATGAGAAGATCAACAAATGCCCCCAACAAATGTGATTCTTGCATGGAGCGAGTCACATTTGTTGAAACTGGTTGACCTTTTGGGCTGACCATAGAACTTGGATCATTTCAAATTGCAGCTATATGAGCTTTTGATAGATTTTATTAGTATGATGTTTATTTAAAACATGTTAAATGACGGGATTGACCGATTTATCATAATCGACTTGTCGAATAGATAAGAGTTATTACACCATATACTATCTGCTTCAATGGCTTTGCTGAAGATCTCTTTCTTTTATATCATTGCAGATTTGAGTTTCCTTCAATCCTAGCTTCGTGCTTGGTTGGGTTTGATGGAGGAATTGGTTTATTTGTTTTGATGAAGGATTCCGCTGGAGAATTGATTTATCCGTGCTTGGTAGGATTGAAATTCTTT
Source organism: Cymbidium sinense (assembly GCA_021442155.1). NCBI lineage: Eukaryota > Viridiplantae > Streptophyta > Magnoliopsida > Asparagales > Orchidaceae > Cymbidium > Cymbidium sinense. Next base: position 23,496,953 of record CM038215.1, read on the forward strand.
CTGTCCTAGCTTTAAGCTTGACGGACTTGATGAAGGACTGATTAGATTTGTCCATATTGACTTGTCAGGAAGTGTATGCACTCTATGAACCATGTGCTTGCGACTTTGACGGATTCATTGAAGGGTACAAACAGATGACCTAGTCTTCCGGCTTATATAAGGTCAATGCTGAGTTATCAATTTAGTAACGTGTGCTTTAACAAACTTGAATAACTATGAAATTTCTTTAGTTTGGCCATCAGCTTTGTATGAACTTTGAAATTGCTTCCTCGGTCCTGTGCTTTCTGCTTTGACAGACTTGATGAGGAGATTGACTTTGACCGTGCTTGATCATCATTTGAGAATAAATTGAGATATCACCCTGAGGGCAATATATAGATTGATTTGAGGTAGCCCTGAATTGAGTGTTTCCTCAGGTTGCCTTGATCTATCAATCAAGTAGAAAGATCTCTTGGATCTTGGTTGCTTGTAATCACTAAGTAGGATCTAATTTGAGATTGAACAGCTATCATCATTGGACTGACGAGCAAGGGCTTTTTCACTGCGGCCTTTTCTTACGGCTTATTGAGTGAGGAGAGCATCAACAACTCGACCATATTTGAGTTTGTTGAGTTTGACCTTTAGAACCTACTCGAGTCTTCGACTTAAGCTGTAGTGGGTTGGTGATTTTGTCATCAGACTGAAGAACTGGGGCTCTTTCACTGCGGCCTTTTCTTGCGGCTTGTTGAGTGAAGAGAGCGTCAGCAACTCGACCATTTATGAGCTTATTGAGTCCGACGTTTAGAACCCATCATTGTCCTAGATTTTAGGATGTAGAAGTTGATGCTTCTCCAACTTAATTGATTGAACCTTCCGAAATTAAGAGTTCTTTTGATTTGATCTTCATAATTTGGCAAATCTGGGAGATAAATTTCTTGACCTTTAGGGCTATCTTTTCATGCATAAAAATATATTCTTTTTGTTCCTGCAAGAACCTGTAACTAAAAAATGATAATTACTGATATATTCAGGGATTTTGGCGTAAAGCTCAGTGTCAACCTAAATCAGGATATATTCGAGGATCTCGTCTTACAACATGACGTTAACTCAAATAAGCTTAACATAAACAAAAAAATACCCCTACTTGCAGGGGGAATTCTAAAGCACATTTAGAAGAGCTTTCAAGATGAAATTAAATAATTACATCAATATTTGAATTGATATGCTCTTAAGAGGGTTTTAACATGTAACATTGCTTTCATATATGTATATAAATCTAAAAATGCCCCCTGTGTAATAGGGGAAATTTCACAAAAAAGTTTTTTCATCTCAAGTGGGTATATTTATTTAGGGATCTCAGCATGAAGCATGATGTAGACCTAAATATATATATATTAAAAAAAATTCACCTGTCTTGCAGGGGGATTTCTATTGTTCTTTGAGAATTTCTTCATCACGTATAATACTTTTTCAGGTATCGATCATTAATTGGCGGCATTGGTCTTTCACCCTTTATATTGATGAGTTAATATGCCCCTCTTTGATACACTTTTTCAATGACAAAAGGGCCTTCCCAACTAGGCTCAAATTTGCCACCAAATTTTTGATTGGGGATAAATGATCTTCTCAGCACTAGGACCAATTCTTTTTTGGAATGTTCGAGGTCGCACTATATGGTCAAAAGCCCTGGACATCTTTGCTCGATAAACTGATTTTGATGAGTTTGCAGTCTAACTTCATCACGTGCATCGAGTTCGTCCATCCTCAAACAAGTGTTTTGATCTTCAATTAGATTGTGTTGGATGGCTACTCGAAATAAAGGCAACTCAACTTCAAGTGGAAGAATTGCTTCAGTTCCAAATACCAATGGATAGTGAGTGGTTTTAATCGACGTCTTGTTGGTAGTTCGATACTCCCATAGAGCCTCTATTAGCTTGGTATGCCATTCTCTTTTATTGTTAGTGAGAATCTTCTTGAGCAGTTTGACCAATGTCTTATTGAAAGCCTCTACCAAATCATTTGCTCTTGAATTATATATTGAGAAGTATTGCCAATCAATTTTGTGTCAATTGATGAATCTATAAATCTTTATATTTTTAAAAGCTGTGTCATTATCAAAAATTATTCGTCGCGACACTCCAAATCTATATACCACGCTATGTTGAAGAAGTTAATCACTCGATCAACAATAACTTCTTTAAATACTTCACCACTAGAGAAATAGTCGCTAGGATGAAGCTGTCCAAATGACAACTGCTTAATTGGTTCGATTACATTTGTACCAAAGCATTCAAATGGCTAGGATGCAATTGTTGGGTGTAGTGGATTTGGAGGTTGATGGATTATATTCTCATGTACTTGAAATTTATGGCATCTCTTAGCATGATTGATACGGCCTCTCACCATAGATGGACAATAATAGCCCATCCTTTTGATCTTTACTGCCATCTTGGGACCTGACTGATGTGCACTACAAAGTCCTTCATGAACTTCAACCATCACTTTGCTTGTTTCATCTGTATTTAAGCATTGTAACCACATTTGTTCGAATGATCTACGATATAGAGTGTTATTGACGAAAGCATAGCGCAACATTCTCTTCTCTATTTGGATTGTCAATGATTTATTGTTTGGTAATTTACTTTCTTTAAGTAGTTGATGAAATGTTGCCTCCAATCATGTGGCTCTTCTACAATAAAAGCTTTACAATGCTTTTCTGAGGCAATATCATTTTTTCCCTTCTTGGTATGACTCTTTATTGATTTTGGGGAGTATGAGGAGCAACCTAAGTCACAACATACTGGGTCAAATTTGATAACCCCTCTACCTGCGGGAATTGATACTTTACTAGTTCTAGAATTCATCGAGTAAATATGCCGATCATGACATAATCACCATTCATACTTGTCATTTCTTTAGCTAATTTTTCTAAGTAGTTGACTTTGCTATTCTCGGATCGAGAGACTTGAGTTAGTGTGATATTTGACATTTGCTTCATAAGCTTAAGAACTCACTTGTGATAGAAAGCTAACTAAAGCTTGTTGACTTTATAGATGCTAAGTACTTGGTTTATAATAAGTTGAGAATCATCGAAAATATGCAAGTTTTGAATACCTATGAAAATAACTTCTTCAAGACCTGCCACTAATGCTTCATACTCAGCTTCATTATTAGTTCTTGGATCGGTCAACCCATATGATCGTGTCATTATCCTTCCTTCTGGTGTTATGAAGACGATGCCCATTCCTGCTCTTACCCTTGGAATATTTAGAGGTTTGACTTGTTTGATCGATGAGGCTCCATCAAAGTACATTTCTCAAATTTATGATTTTTCTCTTTCATGGGTGAGCATAATTTGCTCATCGGGCAAATCATCGTTAAGTAAAGAGTTCGCTGGGATGGGATGTGCAGCGAGAAAATCAGCTAAGACTTGTCTCTTTATTACTTTCTATGGAACGCATGTGATATCAAATTGTAAAAGCAATACTGCCCATCTTGCCAAGCGACCTGTCAACGCTTGTCTTGTTATCAAGTACTTCAGCGGATTGATCCTTGAGAGTAGAGTAATCTTGTGAGATAACTTATGACGTACCGACACTCCTAAAAATTAGGCGTGCAGTGTCCAACATGTATCGGACACCAACACGCCTTCAATACGCCTCCGACACCTGTCGGACACAACGAAAAAGTGTCCGATTAAAATAATATTAAAAAAAATTAAAGGGATGCACGTGTCCTAAATAATTGAATTAAAATTATATAAAAATATTTTAAATATAGTTTATTATATTTTAAATTTTTGTAGAGAATTTTAAAAATTTAGAGAATGATATTTGAGCTAAAAAGATAGAATAATAAGATTTATTTATTACAAATAATTAAAATTATTAAAAATTATAATTAAATTTATAAATTTAGAATTGATAATAAATTTTATTCAATAAAATAAATTACTTAAATAAATTACTTAAACAAGCGAGTAGTTAATAATTGTATATGGTTGGATTTTCAACAATTTTAATTTCTTCATTTCAAATGTTTACACGAAAAAAGTACCATGTATTAACATTTTCATTGTTTACAAAAACCTTCACAAAAATCTGGACACAATATCATTGGTACCATTTCAAAATAAAGTTGGTTCCACCTCCAACTAGTCATGGTCTAAATTTGCGTATTGGACTTCACACAGCTCAGTATCACTTGTCTCTTGTCTTATTGGTATTTTAGGTCAAAGTGATTGACCTCTTTGTGAAGCTTCAAATGTTTGGTTTGGATTGATTCCCAAAGCATTCTTGCAAGTACTTCGGTGGTGGCTCCATAGCCCACAACGCTGACATTTGTGGCTCTTCATGTCTTGCTCCATAAAACTCTTAAGTCTTTTTTTTTTGTCTACCTCTTGGTCTAGATACATTTGGAGCTCCAATCTGAACACCTATATCTACTTATTGCCATAGCTCCTTGCTGGGAAGTGTTGATATTCCACTTTCATATGCCAATTTATATATATTACATATATAAACAAGAATAAATGAATTAAGTACAAACTAAATTGAGAAAAAATATTTATAAATTTAACAAATCACTGACCTATCCACATAGTAATGCTTATCAACATATATGTGCCATAACTGGTGCTCCTTCATTCCAATAAATGCAATCGCATGAATGCAAGGTAGTCCTGTCAACTGCCATATTTACATGTACACTCTCCAAATTCGATATCAACTTCATGTCGGGTATGACATCCCTCCACCTCTGTCTTAAAGATTGAGGATTGCCTAACTATTAGGTGTTCTTTTCTTGTGGTGATTTGTCGTATGTATTCTTCAATGTGAGGCACTAATTCTCCTCTCCAAAATGAAGAGTTTATTTTTCTTGTGGCCCTTTGCTCCATCAGCTTTCCTCTTATCTGATCAACTAGATCCACTGCAAGCTTACCTCTAGCTTCGACTATCCACGAATTAAAAGATTCAGCAAATTTATTTATGTTACAATCATACTTGATCTCCATCATGAATTGGCTTCGAGACCACTTATAAGGCAAATATATCAAATATGAATGAACCTCAGGACTTACTGTGGGCTCCAAAAATTTGTCACCGATCTCTCGACAATATTGATTTAAGAGAGTGATGATTTAAGTGCGTCGGTGTAATTTTTAGAAGGCAGATGAAATAATAGATAAGACACTACCAAGAGATTTCGTTCTTATTTGGTGAGGACTTTAGATATGGTTATAGGTTTCCTATAGGTGCAAGCCCCTATAGTTAATTACCTCTCCCAATAAGTGAGAGAGAACTTTCGATTAAGGCTATTCGTTAGGTCGTTTAATGTGAAGCGTATGGTAGCAGCATATGGACTTTCAAAATTGGATTGACGAGCAATGGCTCTTTCACTGCGGTCTTTTCTTACGGTTTGTTGAGTGAGGATAGCGTTAACAACTCAACCATATTTGAGTTTGTTGAGTTTGACCTTTAGAACCTACTCGAGTCTTCAACTTAAGCTGTAGTGAGTTGGTAGTTTTATCATCAGACTAATGAACAAGGGCTCTTTCACTGCGGTCTTTTCTTGTGGCTTGTTGAGTGATGAGAGCATCATCAACGACCATTTATGGGCTTGTTGAGTCCAACCTTTAGAACCCATCCTTGTCCTAGATTTCAAGATGTAGAGGTTGATGTTCTCCAACTTAATTGATTAAAGATTCCGAAATTAAGAGTTATTTTGACTTGAACTCCATAATTTGGCAAATATGAGAGATAAATTTCTTGACATTTAGGGTTGTCTTTTCATGCATAAAATTTAATTCTTTTTGTTCGTGCAAGGACCTGCAACTAAAAAATGACAATTATGGATATATTCAGGGATTTTGGCGTAAAGCTTAATGTTAACCTGAATTAGGATATATTCGAGGATCTCGTCTTACAAAATGACATCAACTCAAATAAACTTAACATAAACTAAAAAAATACCCACTACTAGCAGGGGGAATTTTAAAGCATATTTAGAAGAGCTTTCAAGATGAAATTAAGCAATTACATCAATATTTGATTTGATATGCTCTTAAGAGGGTTTTAACATGTAACATTGCTTTCATCTATGTATATAATTCTAAAAATGTCCCTTGTGTAATAGGAGAATTTTCACAGAAGAGTTTTTTCATCTGAAGTGGGTATATTTATTTAGGGATCTCAGCATGAAGCACGATGTCGACATATATATATATATTAAAAAAAATTTCCCCTGTCTTGCTGTGAGATTTCTATTGTACCTCAAGAATGTATTCATCATGTATAATACTTTTTCAGGTATCGATCATTAATTGGCATTGGTCTTTCACCCTTTCAGTTGATGAGTTGGTATGCCCCTCATTGATACACTTTTTCAATGACAAAAGGGCTTTCTTAGTTAAGCTCAAATTTGCCATCAATTTTTTGATTGGGGATAAATGGCCTTCTCAGCACCAGGATCAATTCTCCATTTTGGAATGTTCGAGGTCACACTATATGGTCAAAAGCCCTGAACATCTTTGCTCGATAAACTTCCAGATTTTGATGAGCTTGCAGTCTAACTTTATCAAGGGCATCGAGTTCCTCCATCCTCAGATGAGCGTTTTGATCTTCAGTTAGATTGTATTGGATGGCTACTCAAAGTTAAGGCAACTCAACTTCAACCGAAAGAACTGCTTCAGTTCCAAATACTAATGAATAGGGACTGGCTTTAGTAGGCATCTTGTAGGTAGTTCGATAAGCCCATAGAACCTCTATTAGCTTGTTATGTCATTCTCTTTTCCTTTTAGTGAGAATCTTCTGGAGTAATTTGATCAATATCTTGTTGAAAGCCTCTACCAAACCATTTGCTCTTGGATTATATATTGAGGAGTATCGCTAATCAATTTTATATCTATCGATGAATCTATAAATCTTTATATTTTTGAAAGATGTTCCATTATCAAAAATTATTTGGCACGACACTCTAAATCTATAGACCACGTTATGCTTGAAGAAGTTAATCACTCGATCAGTAGTAACTTCTTTAAATGGAGTAGCTTCAACCCACTTAGAGAAATAGTCAATCGCTGCTAGGATGAAGCGGTGTCCAGCTGACGATGATGGCTCAGTTAGTTTGATTACATCTGTACCCATCATTTGAATGGCCAGGATGCTTTTGTTGGGTGTAGTGGATTTGGAGGTTGATGGATTATATTCCAATGTACTTGGCATTCATGGCACCTCTTAGCATGATTGATATAGTCTTTCACTATAGATGACCAATAATAGCCCATCATTTTGATCTTTATTTCCATCTGGGACCTGACTAATGTGCACCACAAAGTCCTTCATGAATTTCAACCATCACTTTGCTTGTTTTATCTGTATTTAGGCATCGTAGCCACATTTGTTCGAATGATCTACGATATAGAGTGTTGCTGACAAAAGCATAGGGCAACATTCTCTTCTCGATTTGGGCTGCCAATGAATGATTTATTATTTGGTAATTTTCTTTCTTTAAAGTAGTCGATGAAAGGTTGCCTCCAATCATGTGGCTCCTCTATAATAAGAGCTTTATACTGCTTTTCTGAGGCAATATCATTTTTTTTCCTTCTTGGTATAACTCCTTGTTGATTTTGGGGAGTATAAGGAGCAACCTTAGTCACATCCTGCTGGGTCAAATTTGATAATCCCTCTAATTGCGGGGATTGATACTTTACTGGTTCTAAAATTCATCGAATAAATATGTCGATCATGACATAATCACCATTCATACTTGCCATTTCTTTAGCTAATTTTGCTAAGCAGTCTACTTTGCTATTCTCGGATCGAGAGACTCTAGTTAGTGTGATATTTGACATTTGCTTCATAAGCTCGAGAACTCGCTTGTAATAGAAAGCTAATTCAAGTTTGTTGATTTTATAGATGCCAAGTACTTGATTTATAATAAGCTGAGAATCATCAAAAATATGCAAGTTTTGAGTGCCTATGAAAATAACTTCTTCAAGACCTGCCACTAATGCTTCATATTCAACTTCATTATTAGTTCTTGGATTGGTCAACCCATATGATCGTTTCATTATCCCTCCTTCTGGTGTTATGAAGATGATGTCAATTCGTGCTATTATCCTTGAAAATTTAGAGGTTTGACTTGTTTGATCGATGAGGCTCCATCAAAGTACATTTCCCAAATTTGTGATTTTTCTCTTTCATGGATGAACATAATTTGCTCATCGGGCGAATCATCTTTACGGGTAGATTCCGCTGGGATGAGATTTGTAGCGAGAAAATCAACTAAGACTGGTCCCTTTACTGCTTTCTACGAAACATTTGTGATATCAAATTGTAAAAGCAATAGTGCCCATCTTGCCAAGCGACCTGTCAACGTTGGTTTTGTCATCAAGTACTTTAGCGGATCGATTCTTAAGATTAGAGTAATCTTGTGAGATAACCTATGATGCACCGACACTCCTCAAAATTAGGCGTGTAGTGTCCGACACGTATCGAACATCGACACGCCTCCAATGCTATTGGACACAGCGAAAAAGTGTCCAATTAAAATAATATTAAAAAATTAAAGGGACACGCGTGTCCTAAATAATTGAATTAAAATTATATAAAAAATATTTTAAATATAGTTTATTATATTTTAAATTATTGTAGAGAGTTTTAAAAAATTTAGATAATAATATTTAAGCTAAAAAGATAGAATAATAAGATATATTTATTACAAATAATTTAAATTATTAAAAATTATAATTAAATTTATAAATTTATAATTGATAATAAATTTATAAATTTATAATTGATAATAAATTTTATTTAATAAAATAAATTACTTAAATTATTTAATTAATAAATTTAATTTTTTAATTAAATGACTTATTTTTTATTATTTTTATTATTTTATCTATTTAATTTATATAAATTATTTTTAATTATTATTATAATGTCCTGTCTAATGCGTGTACATGTCTCGTATTTTTAAAAATAAAAGTGTTCCGTGTTTGTGTCGTATCGTGTCCGTGTCCTTGTGTCCGTGTCTATGCATCTTATGAGATAATGTATAATGACAGAGTTTTTGGACTACAAAGATCAATGCTAAATACTGCTTCTCTATCGGAGAGTATCTTATTTTTTCTTTAATCGGCCTTCGACTGATATAATAAAGAGTATTTTCTTTGCTTTCTTCATTATGCTGTGCCAATAATGCTTCAAGGGACTCTTCTAATGCAGCTATGTATAGAATGAGGGGCTTCCCGAGAATAGGCGCTGCTAGACTTGGTGGATTTAACAAGTAGCTTTTAATTCTATTGAAGGCTTCTTAGCATTCTTTATCCCATTTGAATGGAACATCCTTCTTCATCAACCTTGCAAATGGTTAACAGTGTCCTGATAGGTTTGATATAAATCGACGAATGAATGCAAGCTGTCCTTGTAAAGAACGAAGCTGACGCAAACTCTTTGGAGGCATCTCCACAATTGCTTGATTTTGGCACGATCATTCGATACCTTTGTAATGTACAATGTACCCGAGAAATTTTACATAGGATACCCCGAATGTACATTTTAGATGATTCATCTTGAGATCATATTTTCTAATTCTCTCTAGTATAATTTTCAAGTCATCGAAATGCTTTTCATGATTCAAACTTTTCACCACCAAATTATCAACATAACACTTCACTTTTTGGTGGATCAACTCATCAAAAATACACATCATGGCTCTTTGGTATGTAGTTCTAGCATTTTTCAAGCTGAAGGGCATGACCGTGTAGCAATAGATGCCAATAGGTGTTTTGAACGATGTATGTTTTTCATCTTCATGTGCCATTTTGATTTGGTTGTATATCGACGATTCGTCCATAAATGAGAATATGTCATAGTTGGAGGTGTTGTCCACTAGTAGTTCTGATATTGGAAGCAGAAAGTCACCTTTTGGGCACGCCTTATTTAAGTCCCGGAAGTCAATGTTGGCTATCCAATCTGCATACTTCTCCTCTCGGATGAAGCATGCTTTGATTAGCTTTTTAGTTTCTGCAATTACCTGTTCTTCAATCTCCAATCTCATTCACCTAGGAGATTTCTTAACAGGTGTTACATCTGTTTAATAGCTAGTTTATGAACCACTACATCAGGGGATAAGCCTGACATTTCAGAATATGTCCAGGCAAAGCAATCCCTGAATTCACAAAGTAGCATTTTTAGCTTTTTAACTTTTTTCTTCTGTGGGATCTGAAAATTCTCCATCGACCTCTTTCGGAAAACAAAAGAAAAGAAAGAGTTGTTTAAGTGTCAGTGATAATTTCAGAAGGCAGATGAATAGTAGATAAGAGACCTGTAGATTTCATTCTCATTTGGTGAGAACTTTTATATCGGTTCAAGTTTTCTATGCAAGCCCTATAGTTAATTACCCCTCTCAATACTGAGAGAGCACTTTCGATTAAGACAAGTCAATGAATCATTAAAGAATGAGTATATAATTGCAGTGAGTGGAGTTTAGAACATATGAAATTTATTATTTTAATTTTAAACATTTTGTGGGAGCGATGGCTCGCCCGATCTAGATCCCATGGTTTTAGTCGGGTCGGTCCACGTAAAGTCGAGGAGGTTAGTCGACCCAACGGCCAGAAGGATCCTTGTCGACAACACATGGGTTACGAAGGTGTCCTTGTAGACACAGGTGGAGTTTGTCTAAGGGGACAAATTTAAGTCAACCTTAGCTAACATGGGGCTTTTCCCAACAAATACATTCTATTTCCCAGACTCAAAGAGCGCCGTTGGGGAACATATTTGTGACAATAATTTAGTGCCATATTGTGGCGAACCACCCGGTCGAGGGCTCAGTCGTAGCCGCATTTATGTGGTGCCAGCGGCAAACCAGACGGAGGGCCGAACGTCTTTCTTTAGGAATATTTGAGTGTGAAGGTAGTTATGTATTTAATTTGACATTGGCTCTTTGTGAGCAAAAAATTTCTTAATTTGTCACCCGAAGATAAACAATTATGAAGGGGTGGATTTATTTTATTTATATTTTTTGTAGTTTTAATTTAAATAATTAATTTCATTTTTTATTTATATTTTGTTATTTTATTTGAATTTTGGTCATTTTATGATTGATTTAGATTTCAATATATGATCATTTACCATTAAAATTTTAATTATAATTACCCTTCTCGATTATAGGGCTAATATTAATTAATAGACCTTATCTAGTATGTCTGAGTTTTCAGAGGATCGGGTCTTAATTCATTGTCTTAAGAGGTATAATCCTTTCTTTAGCTTGAACATAGAGGATGGGTTTGAGACTTCTTGAGAGTTTGAATTTTAGAAGCTATGTCGATTGATTCATGTCTTGTATTATATATGGAATTCTTCTCAGATATTATTAACTTAAAATTTTTATAATATCACATTTTTAGGTTTTGTTAACCCGGACCCGGTCCGAAGACCAAACTGGGATTATGTAGCATCTGTTCTTTTGTATTTACCTTAATAATTACTTCAACATACATATGAATATTTGTTCTTTTGAAAATTTTGCATGGACATTGGGATGTCTAAGTTGAAGTTTATATGTCAAATTTTGATTTTTGAGTTTTGTTAACCAGGACCCGGTCCGAAGACCAAACCGGAAAGTATAGCATCTGTTCTTTATTTTTTTATACCTAACTTGCACATGTCCCTATTATTTGAATATTTCAACATACATACGAGTATCTGTTCTTTTAAAATGTTGTATGGACATTAAATATCTAGTTGAAATGTAGGTGTCAATTTGCAAGTTTAGATTTTTGATGCGATATTTTTGGATTTTGTTGTTGACGTCGAAAACCGAAAGTATATCATCTGTTCTTTGTTTTTTTTTATACCTAACTTGCACATGTCCCTATTATTTGAACATTTCAATATACATACGAGTATCTGTTCTTTTAAAATGTTATATGGACATTAAATATCTAGTTGAAATATAGGTGTCAATTTACAAGTTTAGATTTTTGATGCGATATTTTTGGGTTTTGTTAACCCGGACCCGATCCGAAGACCAAACCGGGATGTGATAGACCTGTCAATTCTGACTATTTTCTTGTAGAGGATGGATCTAGATTAATTATTTCAAGATCTATCATTCTCCAAACCTTTGACTCTAGATTATACTTAGAGGATCGGATTTGAGACTTTTCTTTTTATGACCTTGAATTTGAGAGAATACATTAATAATGATGCCGATATATTTATCTTTAGTCATTTCATGACAGAATTAACTTCTAAGATTTATAATAGCATCATTAGATTTTTAGGTTTTGTTAACCCGGACCCGGTCCTAAGACCAAACCGGGATTATGTAACATCTTATTTGAGCCCAAAAACCCCCATTTATGTCACAAATCAGCAAAGGTATAGTGAAATAAATTATTTTGGAAGCTATTTGATCAAATGTAGGGTAATAGACCAAGCATAGACTTAAGCCTTTTCATTGGAAATATGATATTATATGGCAAATCAACAAGGGTATAGGGCTGAAATAAATTATTTTGGAAGCTTATTTGATCAAATGTAGGGTAATAGACCAAGCATAGACTTAAGCCTTTTCATTGGAAATATGATATGTATATTATTTTGGCTAAAAGCCCTCCCTTTTATGTCACAAATCAGCAAGGGTATAGGGCTGAAATAAATTATTTTGGAAGCCTATTTGATCAAATGTATGGTAATAAACCAAGCATAGACTTAAGCCTTTTCATTGGAAATATGATATGCATATTATTTTTGCCAGAAGCCCCCCCTTTTATGTCACAAATCAGCAAGGGTAAAGGGCTGAAATAAATTATTTTGGAAGCTATTTGATCAAATATAGGATAATAGACCAAGCATAGACTTAAGCCTTTTTATTGGAAATATGATATGGAAATTAACAAGTAATGGGACCCTAAATAGATATAGGCATTTGATTTGGGCTAAGAACCCGTTCTCTATATGGCAAATCAGCCAACATAGAGGGGCTAAAATAAATCATTTTGAAGCTCATATGATCAAATATAAAGTAATGGGCCTAGAATGAATTTATGCACTTGATTTGGGCTAAGAACCCTTTCTTTATGTGGCAAATCAGCAAACATAAAGGAGCTGAAATAAATCATTTTTTTTAAGGCCCATATGATCAATCACCCATAGCCCATTTTTTTTTTTTTTGATAAGGGGAAGGAGAAGACAAAGATATGAGTAGATGTCATATGTCATTTAAGAGAGGCAAGTGGGTTAATTAAAATCTACATCCTTCACATGCAAGCTCATGGCAAGTGGGGGGACAAATACTCATTAAATTTATTAAGAAGATATGACAAAGAATTTATTTTCCTTTTCAAAGTAAGTGATAAAGATGCACAAGGGCATGCCACATATCCATGCATGTGCATGCGATATGATAAATGACGTTAAATTAGATGATTTTCTTACATGCAACTTATGACGAGGCATCACATGTGTCGATGCCATAAGAATAGATGATAAGAGGAGAGGGCTAGGGAAGCCTATAAATAAGAGAGGATTTCCTTTTCACAAAATACCTACACTTCCTACTCTCCTTTTCTCCCTTATACCACAAGTTTAAGTTCTTTCAATCTTGCATAAAAGGTTAAGTTGTGTCACATATACTTGTGAGTTTCTTTTCTAACTCAACAATTTTTTTGATATCTTATCGATATATGTCATGTCATATGGTAGATTTAATTTATTCCATATGTGTTTGCTTCAAGTCTTCACTATGTCTCATGTATGTATGTAAATCATGGTGGGAATGACAAGTAAAGTAGGGGAGGTATTTATGTTTGAGCATATGTCTAATGTGTATTCCATAACATGTTAAGCTAAATAGAATCCTAAGGTGACCATTACACAATACATGTCATAATGGTCAAATAAGAAAATAGCTTGCATGATATAGAAATTCAACACATAAGCATTCACATTTGAGATAAAGAAAATTTTAAGCCAACATAATAACTTAAGCATTTCATCCCTTTCTTTCTATCTTCTTTTTTTTTATAAATTTGTGACCTCCGGCATCATCCCCATAGAGGGTACTTGAGGGGTAGGTCTTCCCGCCAAGGCGTGTATGGTGGAATGTCGTGAGACATGACCGCAATTATTGCCTACGAGAAAGGCGTGTATGGGTTAACATATAGCAACAGTTTTTTCTACCATGTTGGAGAAACATGAGTAGTACTTATAGTAATAAATTTAAAGCTTTTGTATATATAAACAAGTTTTGCATGTATTTAATTAAGAAAATAATCAAAATTCTTGACCTCCTCTCCCCACATCCGGGGTTGCCATGAGAGGCGGGCACCTCATGCCAAGAAAGCATGTATGGGTGGATGTTGTGAACCACCAATTGATAGATAGCATTTTCCTACTATGTTGGAGAATATGATAGGTACTTATAGTAATAAATTAAAGCTTGCATTTGTATATAAGTAAAAAGAAAGCTGCTTGCATGTATATTTAATTAAAAATTATAGTAATCAAAATTTCCTCCGGCTCCCACATGTGGGGTTGCCATGAAGACACGCCCACCATGCCAAGAAAGGCATGTATGAGTGTATGTCGTGAGACACCACGATCAAAATTTTGATAGCATAGTATTTCCCTACCATGTTGGAGAACATTAGTAGGTACTTATATCATAAATTTCAAGCTTGCATTTGCATATGAACATGTTTGCATATATACTTAAACAAGACAGCATTTGCTGAGCATTGCATTTGAACCAAAGTAAGTTCATGAAAGAAATATGTGCATTGAACATTTGCTGAAAATATAAAAAATCTGAAATTAATCTTAAATATGAATCCCCCTTCACATTTTGACTTTCATAATAGCAACTAGTCATGCAATGAAGTAAGGTAACCCTTCCTTTCAATTTTAGATTTCAGCATATATGTGAAAGAAATATAGAATCTCCAATGTGTTCTAGGATCTATGTCACATAACATTTCAAATCCCTCCCTTACTTTCAGATTTTAGCATGAAATTGAAAGATTTCAACTTGCATATGAAAGAGGCATGATATATATATATAATTCCCTTCATAGGAAATCAATTGAAACAAAGCAGAAGCATGAAATTCATAGGAGAACAGCATCATATCTCATTAAACAACAAACTAATTGATTTTTCCCTTAGATAAGAAAGTTTAGCAAGCCTTATACCATCAAATAACATATTACCTGATTTCCCCTTAGATGAAAATATTTTCAGCAAGCATCTTATCCATTAAATAACAAAATGATTGATTCCCCTTAGGAAAATATTTTCAAGCATGTAAAGGTATCCATGACAAGGAAATAACAAGAAGAAAACATAAAACAACCCTCCTTGCATGATTTCAGCCTACACATATTCATGGACATCAGAGTGAATTTCAAAATTCCTTTCAAACAAAATTTTCAGCAAACTAGATGCTTGCAATCTCACAAATAACAAAGGTAAATATAGGGTTTAGGCCATACAACATCCCAAACCCATTTCCGGCAAGCTAAGATGTGAAATCTAGGCAATATAACTTTCCAAACAGAAATTTCAGCAACCCACATGCTTGTAATCTCACAAATAACAAAAGCAAACATAGGGTTTAGGCCATACAACATCCCAAACCCATTTCCAACAAGCTAAGATGTGAAATCTAGGCAATATAACTTTCCAAACAGAAATTTCAGTAACCTAGATGCTTGCAATCTCATAAATAACAAAAGCAAACATAGGGTTTAGGCCATACAACATCTCAAACCCATTTCCAACAAGCTAAGATTTGAAATCTAGGCAATATAACTTTCCAAATAGAAATTTCAGCAACCTAGATGCTTGCAATCTTACAAATAACAAAAGCAAACATAGGGTTTAGGCCATACAACATCCCAAACCCTAGAAAGCATTTAGCATGGTTTTAAGCATGAAATAAAGCTTGCTTTACCAAGCCCTAATTTTTGGAATACCCAAATGCATAAGGAAAAGCTTAGGGTTAGAGAGAAACGACCTGGAGGTTTCGAATGCTAAGAGGAAAGGAGGAAAGGGGTTTTTATGAAGAAGCTTGATCGACTCTAGGGCTCACAATCTCGTTTGACTTCCATTTGTGATGGACGGAAGAGAGAAAGGAGAACCACTCAAGAAGTCTTTGGCGGGAAGCGGAAGGGAGAAATGTGAGGAAACAACGAAAACCATGTAGCAAGGGAAACCGAGAGTAGGAAAAATGAGAGGGAAATGTCGTGAGAGAAGTGCCGAGGGGATAAATCTCATTTCGACTTTAGAGCGAATTGAGCTCGATTGGTTTCCTAGCAATAGGAATTAGCGGCTGACTAATTCCATTGGAGGCTTGGGCGGCAGGGGTTAGGTAGGGGATTAAGGAGAATAAAAAATTAAGTAGCCATTAGTTAACCTAATTATATATTAATATTCTTTCAAGCAAGATTTTATAAATTTATTTCATGTAACAAACCCTAGTAATATGAGTGTTAGTTTTAGGTGTTTCTGTTGTGTCGAACGCAACGACTCGATCAATTTCGCAATCGAAGGTTGTTTGAGCAAAGTCGGCGGCGGTCGTAGTGAAATTAGGTCTAAATTGTACGATGTCGTTAAAATTGCTTTCGACCCTACTTGCCAAAAGATTGCGGAAGGCATTGTTTGATAGGTTTTATTTTGGTGATGACGTGATTAATTTCGAGCGGAGGTCGAGGTGCTCAACATTATCGGCTTTGATATGCTCGTAATTTTATTAAAAATTGATTTTAATTATTTGATCGATCATTAATTGATTCAATATTTGTTATTTAATTAATTTTGATGCTTTCGATGCATTATGAAGTTGAATTTTCAAATCAAATCAAATTTAATTAATTTCGATCGTGATTAGAGGATTTTAACCTCTACTTCATTTATTTAATTTGAAGTGGCACATAGTTGTAGGTCAACATCTTCAGGTGCACTGACGAAAGTTGGATGGTGATCATCTTCAGATCTTAGATTGATTTTTTTGAGTTCATCCATGGTAGCTATTTGTCCACCATCTTCGAGTTCTTCAGGTGCAGGCTTGACTTCTACTTCTTCATCGTTTGTGAGAAGAATTTCATGGAGATCATCTTCTTCATCACTCTTAGTTTCGATCTCAGCTTCTATTATATTATAACAAGCACTATTTTGATGAGATTTGTGGATGAACCCGAGACCTTTAGTGATGAACTTATCACTTCTTCGTGATGCTTGAGGACTTTTTTGGCTCCACATCTTGTTAAAGATTTGAGTTCTATATTTAGTAGTCCCGATATGAATTCCAAGCTTATGCATCATTCTTAATAACTTCTGCGGATAGTATATTGGTATTCTTGTTGATACTATCTCATCGAAATTTTCATGTTGAGCAGGCTGCTCAAAATTGTGAGGCTGAGACTTTTCAGATTTATAAAATAGAGTCTCTGCTCTACCACTCTTGCTCAACGATGGCACATAGAATGCTATCAATTCTTTAATATCATGAACCTCCAGTGGAGTGATTTCTTTGAAGCACTGCTGAGAGATGGGTATAATTTTGAGTGAGTCATCTGACTCTGCCAAGTGAGTTATCCTCCTTGATGCAACCATATGAACTCTATTTTCATAAGTAGATTCAAAATTATAGTTTGAATCAGAATCACTTATTTCATACTCTGCCTTTCTTGAGAGCTTATAAGTTCCTTTATATTTGACAGGAATATCTTCTCCTTCTATATCACTTCCCAAATAAGCAACTAATTTTCTTGATTTAGGTGCAGAATGAAGTGCTTTAGGGAGAGTCAGCATTGTCTTTTTTCTTCCTCTTTGCTTATGCTCTTTCACTTTGTCAAATTACTTTTTAGTTCTTGAAGTGAATGCTACCACTTCAAGAAGCTCTGTTGGCTTAGGCTCTTTGAGGATGAAGTACTTTGCATCTTCATAAATCTTTGTTTCATTGATGGAGAATGGTTGTCAGTTACTAAGAATTCTAATTTCTTCTCATTCTTTTAGATACTTCATACACTGATGCATAGTTGATGGGACCATGCCATACTCATGCAACCATGACCGGCCCAAGCTCTAAATGATGTATTGACATCAATTACATGAAATTTGGCTTATGTATATAAATCCTTGAACTTGAGCGGGAGAATAAAAGAATCCAGAGTTTTCTGCCCTTTTTCATTGAAACTATGAACCATCAATTTGTCTCTCCCAAGATGTTGGATGTCAAGTGATAATCCTCTCAATACCTTTAGACTCATAAGATTGATAGAAGAACCTAGATCAATCAATATTGGTGATGAGATGCCATCACTCTCTGGTAACATATGAGGGGATTGATCTGTGTTCCCAACAAGATCTTCTTTAGAAAATATGATTACTGGGACATCTTGAGTTTGCAATGCTTCAGTCATGCATTTTTTAATAAAGTAAGCTTCATAACTCTCTGGATTTTTGAGAGCCTGTATCAAAGTTTCTCAAAAATCTTTTGATATCAAGAGAGCATATACACACTTAATGAGATCTTTCTCAGTGATAGAATATTATAAACTTTCTCAATTTAGGTTTTATTAAATTTTAGAATGATATCTTCGTTGACTTCAATTTGTTTGCCTTTATCTTTATTTGCATTTTCCTTCTTTGATGAAGGTGGTAAAATTTTACCACTTCTCAACTGAACTTGAATTACCTTATCTTACTTAGATCCTTCTAAAGAAGTAGTTTCTTCAAATTTTCTTCTAATTCTGAAAGATTGGCCAAAAGGACTAGACTCATTTTTCAACATCATATTTCATATTGATGATGATGACGACTCTTCTCTTGAAAATATATATCTTCATCTCTTATTATCTTGTTGAGTCATTAAACAAAATTCATACATTAGCTCCTCGGACTCTTCTTGCTTTCGATAAAATTTGATGGGTTGGTTGGTATGTACCACTTGTCATTTTAGATGGATGTTGAATATCGACATCCATGAATGATTTGGCATGTCTCTATTTGATAATATTTACCATTATCTTCTTCATCGATTCAAGATGTGAAGTTTATGCATGAAGTCAGTAAATGGGCCTTGGTGATACTCCTAGATTGTTAATGATCTTTTGAGTTGTAGTTCTCTTGATCTTCTTTTCTTCGACTTCTTTGATTTATGAGTGCATTTAGTAGACTTCTTCTT
Source organism: Cymbidium sinense (assembly GCA_021442155.1). Taxonomy (NCBI): domain Eukaryota; kingdom Viridiplantae; phylum Streptophyta; class Magnoliopsida; order Asparagales; family Orchidaceae; genus Cymbidium; species Cymbidium sinense. The sequence goes on from CM038215.1 coordinate 23,516,129, forward strand.
ATGATGAAGTTGCCTTCGAATGCCAAAGCCCAAATACTTGGTTTAGGCATCTCTCTTAAGTCCAATATAGGTTCAAGTGATGATTTCCACTTAACACTAGGGACATCTTTTAGCTGCTTCAATATTTTCACGCTATTTTTGGAGACTACTGCTCGCCATTCTTTAGTCTGAAATGATTTCTCCTTCTATTTGTCTTTGATGGATGTTACAGAAGAGGAGATAATCATCCTTGTAGACTCTCTTTTAGGATTGACTAGTACACTATCAGATAGTGTAAATTCACCTCGTCGATACTTCATTTCTAGCCAATCTTTGAAGACATAACAGTCTTTAATAAGATGATTGATCATTTGATGATAGGGACAGTAATTTGGATTGTTGACTTGATCAGCTTCTTCAAGCCTTTTAATTTTCTTGTAGACCACTTTATTTCTTGAATTAATTTAGCCTGCTCCCTTCTAAAAGAATATTCTTTGTTCATCTTTTCCTTAAGAGATAGCCGCATTCGCTCATCATCTCTTGTTGCTTGTTTTGGACGCTCCCCACCTATTGGATAATTTGCGGTTTGTCATTGCTGCTTAATACCAATTTTTACTGTGGATTTGAATAAACAGGCTTTTTTCCCTTATCATCATTGTACATTGGCTGCTTTCCTTTATCCATATTGTATATCACCCGCTTTTCGCCATTTGAGCTATAGGAAGTGACATGCATTTCATTTCTTCTTGAGTCTGAAGGTTTATTTCTCTTTGTTTTATCTACATAGACTTCACACTCAGGGCGATTCAACTTTTTGAATTTAGCCACCTTATCGAGCAAGTCCTGGAATGTTACAATCGATGTCATGCATAGAAATGGTGTCATTTTATCATTCATATTGCCCATTGGCAATTGGATCGCATATTTTTCTTCCAATTGTTGCTCGCACTTCATAATTAGGTTACGCCAAGGACTTATAAATTTTGTTACTGACTCATTATTCCTTCTTTTCAGCAAGGCAATGTCAGCGATTGTGATTTTCTTGGTTGCACTAGCGAACCTCTTCACAAATATAGTCTCTAATTTAACAAATATTTTAATTGGATCATTTGACAATTCTGCATACCATTCGAAAGCGGCTGAGGTCAAGCTACTGACGAATTGACGAAAAAGCAATGCATCATTCCCTCATATGTTACCACAAGTAGCTTTAAATTGGGCTAGATGTTGCTTTGGATTACCAAGCCCGCTGAAAGTATTAAATTTTGGCCGAAGTAATTTAATACACTTGGTCATATTCAACGGGTAAGGGTGACCCTTACTCACTAGCTTTTTGCCGAGGCTATGACTACTTTATCTTTTCATTGATTATTGTTTCGGCTATTACCGTTCTGGTGTCTTGATTTTGAATGTTGGCTAGAGGTAGTGGGTTAACTTTCTCACTTCATATAGCATGCTTGAGAGGAGCTTGATTATGGTGGTATAGAAGTTGTATTATTCATTTGTTGATTAGACAAAATAGGTGCTACACTTGATGTGATATTCTTCTATAATATCTCTATCATGATATTCATTTGTACCATCATATCATTCATTTTGGTACCAAGCTGCACAATCTCCTTGTCTTTGAGCTCCGTTTGATGCTGTATTTCTCTTTGCTCTCTAGGCATGGCGTCATTAGCATCTTCTTCTTTATTTATTATTGCGGTTGCTCCTTGCTCTTTTTTTAGGGAAGAACTTGTCCTTCTCCTTGTGCATTTGCGAGATAATTGTTTATGACGGCTGATTAAATGTGTACGGTGATCATTTCGTTCAATATAGCTTTGACCCATGATCTCTTTCTCATTATGGTCTTCTTCTTCTTCATCTTCAGCAGAGATTGAAGATCCATCCTCTATTTGCTTCTGTGAAGACTCTTCTTCATAAATGTCAAATCTGGTTCAGGTTCCCTGGATTCATATTGCTACCGATGGTGCTGAGTGGAGAGGTTGCCTATATCTTTAACCATATAGACAACTTCCACTTCCATAATGTCCTCTTAATTATTTTCTTCTTGCACATGAATTTTCAATCGACGTTTCCAGTGGATCTTTGGTTCAATGTACAGAACAAACACTTCTTCTATTAAAGGACCACGATCAAAGTCAACCTTCTCTTGTGGGGGCGAATCTGATCAATGATGGGATCCCCTAGAGGATTCTCCAAGGCGTTGACCATCATGTCTTTCATCAATGATATCTGTTCTTTTGGGTATCCACTTCTGATGAGTTATTTTGAGGTATATTTTTGAGTATATGTATCAATGTTACTCCTCTTCCATTATTCACAGTTTCATTACGGGGCCTTGGCCTCTATATCTATTTTACCCTTTTGACCTTTTTAGCATGGATTTTGGACACGGTCCAAGTGTCACTCATGCTCACCAAAGCATCTTGGGCTCGGTTAGTTAGAAGATGATAACTGGTGGAGCTTCAGTATTTTTCATCACCATAGGCCTTTGAAATCTTCTTTTCATTAAGCCTCTGTCCTTGGCTACTTTGAGAACTTTATGTTTCCTGGTAAATAGTGTTTCAGGCTGTCTCCTCTGTGGTGGTGGAGCTTGACGTGGTTGGTTCTTCCAAAAAGACTGCTTTACTTCACCTGTAGAGCTATTCCTTTTTACCCACTTTAGGTAGCCAAAGTTGTTGTGGGTAGAGATACTCGCTTCTGGCGGCAGTATCACTTGTTCACTAGGTCATTCAAAGGGGATCTGCTGAGCCCTCAACTCAGCGTTTCTCCTTCTTCTCTGTCTTCTGGTTAATTTATTCTTTGATTAGGAAGCTTCATGATAATGCTTTCCGGGTACAAAAGGTTCAATTGGTGCAGCAGCTGTACCACGAGGCATTAAAGACAAAGTTTGCCCACTTACGGTTCTTTTCATCACCTTAGATTTAACCTTTTGAAAACTTAAGTTCTCTTGGGAGAACTCCTTGGTTCTTGGCGGTTGGCACATGGCTGTAGGAACTTGATGAGGCCTTCTAGAATGGCCTCGGACTAATGTACCGTGGGCTGGGAGTTGCAATTTTATTAGAAATTCAAGCTACCAAATTGAATGGTAGGACATCTCTTTGATGATGACATTGGGTGTGATGTTCACATAATGACCTAGCTGAACGATGAAAGGAGTGCTTTGTAGATCCATTCTGCAAAAGTGAAAGATGAGGATTATAAATTAACAATTATTATTTCACTTCATAATTCAAGATGCAGATGTACTATAGAGCAAAATAATGGTGTAATAAAGATATACTCTACGGAATAATTCATTCCACATCATTGAATTTATTACACACTTAAATCACCATTTTGTTTTGAATTTTCAAAATTTTATTCTAGTATATACTATATGACTAGCAGATGGAAGAGAATCCGTCCCAGTCACCAAAATCTTTGGGCTCCAAAAATTCGCCACCGACCTCTCGACAATATTGATTGAAGAGAGTGATGATTTAAGTGTGTCGGTATAATTTTTAGAAGGCAGATAGAATAATAGATAAGACACTGATTTCATCCATTTGGTGAGACTTTAGATGGTTCTGGTTTCTATAAACAAGTAATTAATTACCTCTCCCAATAAGTGAGAGAGAACTTTTGATTAAGGCTAGTTGTTAGGTTGCTTATTGCGTAGTGTATAAAAGATATGAGTTTGAATTTTTGATGAAATTCATCATTTTAAACCTGGATGGTTGGGGAATGATGTACGTCCCAGATCTGGTTCTCATCCCACTCACGGTCCATTTACTTGAGGGAGGTAGTACCCAATGTAAGGATCCTATCAACAACACATGAGTTATGTTATCCAAGAAATCCTTCAGACTGGTGGTGTTTGTCAGAGACAAACTTAAGTCACTGCTTTGTTTGCCTTCAAAGTACCCATGATTCACAACTCAAAGGCGAGCCATTGAGGAACATCTGAATTCTGATGATCATAATATAATGGAGCGGCCAACCAAACCGATCAGGACTCGGTCATAATTTACTTCATCATGGAGCTTATTGAGCGCAATCGAGGACACATGCCATGTCTTTCAGCAGAGATTGATTGAGTAAACATAGAGACTTGACACTTTGTGAGCTAGAGTTTTCTTAATTTGTCCTCCGACAAATAGTTAAAGTGATGGGTAGTTTGATTTAAGTTTTAATTGATAAGTTTCATTTAAGTAGTTTTGTTATTTTTTGATTTAAAAATTGATTAATTTGAATATATTTAAGAGCTTTAAATCTCAATTTTAGTATGAGGATTATATCTCGTCATCCGTCTTCCCGATATTTTGATTTAAAACACTTTGAGATCCAAAAATTCATAACAAACAAGAAAGAAAGAGTTGTTTAAGTGTTGATAATTTTAGAAGGCGATGATAGTAAATAGACACTACCTGATTTTTCATTTATTTGAGAACTTTTATATCGATTCAGGTTTCTATAAAAGTATAATTAATTACCTCAATCGAAAGCACTTTGATTAAGTGTCAATGAATCATTAAAGAAGGTATATAATTATGAGTGGAGTTTAGAACTTATGAAATTTATTATTTTAACTTAAAACTTTTTGTGGGAACGATGATGCTGATCTAGATCCCATGGTTCATTGTCGGTACGATGATCCCTTCAGTCGGAGGTAATTGACGATCGAAGAATCCTTGTCACAACACATGGTTGTATTAAGTATCCTTGTAGACTGGGTGGAGTTTGTCAGGGGACAAATATAAGTCAATAGGTAACATATGCTTTTGCCCAACCAAATACATTATTTATCAAGAGCAAAGCCGTTGAACATATTTCTGGCGTAATATAATTTAGTGCCATATCGCAAACCACGGTCGAGGGCTCAGTGTAACCGCCATTTATGTGGTGCCATATCAGAAACCACCTGGATAGAGGACATCGCATACGCTTTGAATATTTGAGTGTGAAGGTAGATGTATTTAATTTGACATTGGCTCTTATGTGCAAAGTTTTCTTAATTTGTCAAGAGAACAATTCTAGGGGGATTGATTTTATTTTTTTATTTTTTAAGTTTTAATTTAAATAATTCATTTCATTTTTATATTTTTTATATTTTTTTGAATTTTGATCATTTTATGATTGATTTTGAATATATGATCATTTATCATTGAAATTTTAATTATAATTACTTCGATCATGCTAATATCAATTGATAGATCTTTTACTCCGAGTTTTTTCAGAGGATGTCTAAATTCATTATCTCAGAGGTATAATCCTTCAAAACCTTGTACTCTAGTTTGACAAGGATGGGTTTGAGACTTTTCTTCGAGGATTTTATAATTTTATGTAGTTGATTCATATCTTTTATTATATGGCATTAGCTTCTCAGATATTACTAATTTGAAATTCTTATAATATCAAATTTTTAGGTTTTGTTAACCCGAACCCAGTCCGAAGAAACCGATATAGCATCTGTTTTTTTATTTGACTTGCATTTGGATTACATGTCTTTCTAGATATTTGACCTATTGGACACTTCAACATACATACAAGTATCTGTTCTTTTTTAAAATTGTATGTACATGCAAATGTCAAGTTGAAATGTAGGTGTCAATTGACAAGTTTAGTTCTTGATGTGATATTTTTGGGTTTTGTTAACTTGACGGTCAAGAAAACCGGATGTGTAGATATGTCCTTTTGTATTTGACTTAGTAATTACTTCAACATGCATGTAAGTATCTATTCTTTTGAAAATTGTATGGACATTAAGATGTCTAATGTTGAAGTTTCGATGTCAAATTTTGACTTTTAGGTTTTGTTAACCGGAGTAGACCAAATCGGGAAATTGCATCACTTCTTTATATTTGACTTAGTAATTACTCCAACATGCATACATATATCCATTCTTTGAATTATATGGACATTAGATGTCTGTTGGAGTTTATATGTCAATTTTGATTTTGAGTTTTGTTAACATCAAGACCATCGATAGATGATCTGTACTCGACTATTTTCTTATGAGGACCGGTCTATATTAATTATTTCAAGATCTATCATTTTCTAAATCTTGTCAACTCTAGATTATACTTGAGGATCGGGTTTGAGACTTTTCTTCTTATGACCTTGAATTTGAAAGATGTGCCATGATCTTAGATAGATTTATCTTTGTCATTTATTACAAAATTAACTAGATTTATAATCATTAGATTTTTAGGTTTTGTTAACCCGGACCCGGTCTTAAGACCAAATCGAGATATATAGCGTCTGTTCTGTCGAATATGAATTTGACCATTTCAAGTGTTTATCATAGATCAAGTAAAGGTCTGTTCTATAAGACTATAAGACATGAGTTGACTCTCTCAACTATTTGTCATGACAAGTATAGATTTATCTATAAGATATGCATTGAATCTTTCATATACTTGCATGTATCAAGTGAGAGTCCGTTCTATAAAAATGTGAATGCACATTGCAAACGAAGTGATTGTCTGTTCTAGATGATATAGGCTTAGTTCTTTCAACCACTTATCATAGATCAAGAATGGATCTGTTCTTTAACAAATCAAGCATGCATTTTATAGAGTATGAATTTGATTCTTTCAAGTATTTGCATGAATCAAATGGTTAAGCAAAAAGAGCATTGCTTCATAAGGTCATAGATTTCATTTAACTTGCATATTAAAGACATTCAAATTGAACAGAATAAGATAACAATTTGAATATGCACACTGAATCATTTCACTTAAGTATTTTAGCATGAAGCCCTTGCCATTTGTTTCCTAAATGACATATGACATGCACTTGTATCTTTCCATGCATTGAGTGTCACATTTTCATTTCTCACCCATTCATATGACATAATCACCACTTAGGCAAAATGAATTTGAACTTTAAATAAGTAATTATCATTTGCTATGAAGATTTAGGTAACAACTAAGCTAAGCATAGGTAAGCATACTGTCATTGTCATATAGTATGATGTCATATGCATATACCTTCCTTCTTCAAACACTTAGACATTTCACATTTTTATTTATCAAAATTTTTAGACCTCCGTCATCCCCGCATAGGCTACTTGGGACTAAGCCTTCCAGCCGAAAAGTGCATGGTAGTGTCATGAGACACCCCAAAAATTTATTTGCCCACCATGCCAAGAAAGTGCATGGGTTGCAGATAGCATTTCCGCGTTGGAAAATGTGAGCAAGTACTTATATCATAACAAGTTTTCACGCCATATTGGAACAACGTGAGCAGTACTTATAGATTTCCCACGTTGGAACAACGTGAACAAATACTATCACGGGTTTCCGCATTGAAACAATGTGAATGGGACTTATCATAAGCATATTTCCGCGTTGGAACAAGCGTGAACAGTATACAAAGTAATTTAACAAATTTACATTCACATGTGCATAAAATATAACTGATACCCCCTTGCTATAGCGTCAGTTTCATCACCATTTCACCTGAATTTTGCATTTAGAATACTCAAATAGCAAGCTGTAACATAAACTTTTAATTGCATGTAAGCACCTCTCCATAAATTTCCAGCATGCTAAGAATCACAAAATCCATAAATGAATTTTGCACATACTCTACGATTAAGCCAAAAACCCCCCTTTTTTATTATCTCCTTTCTTTTTTTATAAAATTTTGGCAGCCTCCCGGCATCATCCCCGCATACAGGGGCTGCTTCGGGAGACTAGGCCTACCCACCATGCCAAGAAAGACGTGCATGATAGGTATCGTGAGACACCTCAGCCATAAATTTTGATTGCCCACCATGCCAAGAAAGCATGGGTTTAACATGATAACAAAGTTTCCTACCATGTTGAGAAACATGAGTAACTATAGTAATGAATTTAAAGCTTGCATTTGCATAATAAAAAGAAGAAGTTACTTGCATGTATATTTAATTAAGAGCATAATAATCAAAATTTATAATAGCCTCCCGGCTCTCCCCCCACATGTGGGGGTTGCCATGAGAGACTGAGCCTGCCCACCATGCTAAGAAAGGCATGCAAGGGTGGATGTCGTGAGACACCACGGCCAAAATTTTGATGGCATAGCATTTTCCTACCATGTTGGAAAATATGGTAGGTACTTATAGTAATAAATTTAAAGCTTGCATTTGCATATAAACATGTTTGCATATATACTTAAACAAGACAACATTTGCTGAGCATCATTTTCATCACTATTTCACCTGAATTTTGCATTTGAAATATTCAAATAGCAAAAGTAACATAACTTTAATCACATGTAAGCACATTTCCATTCTTCTCATTTTGAATATAAAGAGAAAATACCATTAGCTAGTACTAAGAAGTGTGCAACAATCTTTAGGTATTTCATTCTTTTTGCTTAGCAATCCAAAGGAGACAAATATAAATCATGTTTTGCCTCATGATAGTTGTTTGAAAGTAATATTTGATTTGCAAATCATAGGATGAAACAACGACTTCATTTAGTAGATATAAATCTGAATTTTCAATTCAACAAAACATTTGCTTGCATGATAACATGATTATTTAGCTACATTCCCTAGACATTGCCAAATGATAGAGAAAAGCCAAATAGAAATGAGAAAAATCTCATGGGAATCATAACCCCACTTTATCATTTCAGGCCAACATCAACATAGGATTAAACCCATGAGTAATACAAATATCCTTGCTCTCTTTTCCTTCTTCCCAAATCAAGAGAAAGAAACAAGCATTACATATCAATGACCAAAGTAAGCTTTCAAAGATGACATCATATAAGGTAATGAGATTAGGATTTCATTATCACAACATGCTTTCGTAATTCAAGAGCAAGAAAAAGGGCATAAAACAGTATATCTTGCATGATTTCAAAATACTCATGGACAGCAAAACATAGAATCATTTTAAAGATAGAGACTTGACAATTGCTTGTAAATTATGAAAAATTATGAACAAGAGCATGCAACTTTAATGAAACTAAGCACCAAAATGAAAGCTTTAAACGCCACATTTCAGATTGTACTTCAAAAACTTATTGACAGCTAACAAAGAGAGGAAAACAAGCACACAAAGTCAATCAACCTTCTTCCTTCTTCTTTAACATGATGATTATATGAAGTTTAATCCACATAAACTAAATAATCACACTAAGTTTAATAAGTCCAACAAATCTGAAATCTTGCCTAAATAAGATAGCCACTTTCATGATTGCAAGTAATCAAATAGTGGAAAGGGGCAAAGCGAAGCAAGGTAACCCTAAAGCTGATTTAACCCATTTAAACAACAATCATGAATCTCCTGAAAAGAGATTGAGACAACATAAAAAATGAATTTCAGCTTTTAATTAACATGAAGGGAGCAAGATTTCCATCACTAAAATCCAAGCTTCAAGTCCTCATGAAATCTAAGATCACACTGCTCCATTTTCTTTTTATTGGTTGCTAGTTCAAATTTTACCAAACAGCAAACAGAAAACTACAGCATAAAACTCCCCAGAATTAGAAAAGAGAGCAGCAGGATTTCAGCTAGCGGATTAAAAGGGTATGAGAGAGAGCAGCGAGTCGTTCAAACAGCAGGCGGAGCCGGTCAAGGGAGGAGTTTCATTCGGCCCTTCACCCGGGATTGGAGGCTACCTGCGAGAGAGATGGAGGACAGGTGTGCTGCTCAGCTAGGTCTGCTCGGCCAAGAAGGAGAAAGAGGGGAAGAAGAGTTTCCTTAATTTTGCTCGGCTCACACGAGTGGAAGGAGGAAGAAAGGCTAGGATTAACAACCAGCCAATTTATTGCATCAAAACAAACTAAGATAAAGAGAAAAAAAAATCTGCTATGATGCTTTCAAAAAAAAACCAAGTACAGCACTATCCACCTTTCCAACAGCACTCCAACCACAAGGAGAGCGGAACCACAATCAACCCAAAATCGACAACTCATAGAACACATAAGGGTAAAATAAATCATTTCCTTCAAGAGAAACCCACATAGCAAAATATAACTTAAGATTGAAACGAAACAACGGGGTTTCAGTTGGAAGAGTGAGGAAGGATCGATCCTCTATTTGCTTGACTAGGGTTCGGTGCTTGAAGAGAGAGCAAGGAACGGCCCAGGGAGGATCGCTGCCCAAAGAAGAAAGGAGAGGGGGGAGCTTCAATGATGAGTTCTCGAGAAGAGAGACCGAGAAAAAAAAATGAGAGAGGGATCGCGAGAGGGGAAAATGTCGAGAGGAGATATGAGGTCAACACATTCCTTCCTTTAGGCCAACCCATGCTTTGATTAAACGAAGCGGTCATTTTGATTGGAGGCAGGAAGAAAGTTAGGATTAATAAATTAAAAGATTAAGCAGCTGTTAATCCCTTTAATTATAATTTAAAATTATTTTATGTGATATTAATTTATGCAATAAACCTTAGCAATATGAGTGTCAATCTTAGATGTTTCTGTTGTGCCGAACGCAACGACGCGATCGATTTTGCAATCAGAGGTCGTTTGAGCAAAGTTGGCGGCAGTTGTAGTGAAATTAGGTTTAAATTGTGCGACGTCGCGCTCAAATTGATCGACGTCCGCACACTTTCAATCGACGGTAGACATCGCTTTGATAGGGACATTTTGGCATGACGGTGCAATTTTTAATCAATGTGAGATCGTCCGGAGCTTCACTTCAATATGCACAATTTCATTAAAATTGATTTTAATTATTTGATTGATCATTAATTGATTTATATTTAAATTAAATTATTAAGTCAATCGGAATTTAAATCAATGTCATTTAGTTAAATTTAAATGACGCATAGTTATAGGTCAACAACTTAATATAGGTTTTTAGGTTTTGTTAACCAGGACCTAGTCCTAAGACTAAACTGGGAAGCAACCCGAGCAGCATCCTCAGACACTTGAATTTAAACATTTAGTGTAGTGTCAGGGCCCATGCGGGTGTATTTAAGACTTTATGTAGTATTTATTTTTGAATTATGAGATTGATTTCAGATTTTCTTTTGATTCCAACTTAGTGTGCGCAGCCTTTTTAGACATTAAAATTTGCATTTAAAATCTCTATGTCCGAACACATACAGGTATTTATAGCTTAGATAATTTCATCTAATTAATGAAATCATTAATTTTAAAAATCATAATTTAGAATGAAGTTCCTTAATTTTTGTATTGAAGGAAAGCTACTTCATTCATGCAGCATTTAGTTTAGTGTCGCCTTCTATCAGCATGTACAAAGAATCGCAGAACCGGTGGCTAAGCAAGCATTCTGATTTAGAATGTAGTTTAAAACATTACTTGCACTTAGTTTACTTGCTGAGTTTTTGTAATTCTCCAAACTTGATTATGTTCAATTCACATCACTTTTGATAAGTTATGCTGATTTCAATGTTTATTGCTTTAGCCTTACTCATGCTTATTAGCTAGCATAGTGATCACCTCCATATTCGTATAAGAGTTATTAAATCTAATTTGGATTCATCCTTAACTCCATATTAAATTTTATAGACTTTAAGTTTATTGCAAGTTTGTTATGAGTTTAGTATTAGTCTCCCCAAATTCCAATTAAAGCTTGTTTAATTTTGAGAGATTTACAAGAAAAGAGAACTCACTCATTACTTCATCAAATTCCTCTAAATAAGGCTAAGAGAGAGGGCTTGCTTGAGTTTAGAGTACTTGAGAAAGAGGGGGAAGGATTTTAATTCGCCGGAAGGTTTTCAACTTATTTAAATAGGTTTTGTAAATGCTTTTCCTCTCTTCTTTTTTTTCTTGTTTTACATTTGTGTTTGTTGTATGTCATTTTACTTTCTTTTTTTTTTTGATTCTTTTAGTTTAGATTTAGCTATAGATTTCCTTATTTAGCGTTCATTAGTCAATTCATTTTACTCTCCCATTTTTTCTAACTCAAAAAATTTGACAATTTTTGTAGCCTCCCGGCGTCATCCCCGCAAAGGGGACTGCATCGGGAGTGTTTTGGCTTTCTCGGTACGCTCTCATGAGCATAGCGAGTGGTGTCTTGTGACACCATAGTCATCTTCACACCCGCTACGCCCTCATGGGCATTAGCGAGGTCTTGAAACCTATAGAAAGAGAAATGCAGTGTAATCTGTATTCATTTGATTTATTTTTTTTCTAAGTCTAGAAATGAGATAAAATTTTGACAGCATTTCGTCTAGGGGGAGTGACATCTAACGGATGTTGGCTTACTCGGTATGCCCTCATGAGCGTAGCGAGCGGTGTCTTGTGACACCGCAACCGATTTTTCATCTCGTCACGCCCTCATGAGCACGACGAGGCTTTCAAATCTACAAAAAAATATAAGCATGTATATATATCCACATTCACACGTCTCACATATTCTGACTCATTTTACTACACATTCATACATCCCTAATAATAAGCAACAACCGTTAGATGTCGCTCCCCCTAGACGAATTGCTGCCGAAATTTTGTATAATTTCTAGACTTAGAAAAAAAAATGAATGAAATGAATACACATTACTTGCATTTCTCTCTTTCGGTTTGATCAGTAATGAGGCATACGGGTGTGAAGGCGTGGTGTCAAGACACCACTCTCATGAGTGGATCGAGAAAGCGAAACACTCCCGATGCATCCCCTGGGGATGATGACGCCAAAATTGCGTCAAATCTTTTGACTTAGAAAAAATGGGAGAGTAAAATGAATCGGCTTAAGAATGCTAAGTAAGGAAACCTACAACTAAATCCAAACTAAAAGCGTCAAAAAAGAAAAAAAAGGGGAAAGTAAAATGATATACAACAAACACAAAAGTAAAACAATAAACAAAGATGAGAGGAAAAACATTTACAAAACCTATTTAAGCAAGTTGAAAACCTTCCCGAAGTGCAAATTAAAATCCTTCCCTCTCTTTCTCGAGTACTCTAAACTCAAGCAAACGCTCTTTCTTAGCTTTATTTAGAGGGATTTGATGAAGTAATGAGTGAGTTCTCTTTTCTTGTAAATTCCTCAAAATTAAACAAGCTTTAATTGAAATTTGGGGAGACTAATACTAAACTCATAACAAACTTGCAATAAACTTAAAGTCTATAAAATTTAATATGGAGTTAAGGATGAATCCAAATTGAGTTTAATAACTCTTATACGAATATGAAGGTGATCACTATGCTAGTTAATAAGCATGAGAAAGGATAATGCAATAAACATTGAAATCGACATAACTTATTAAAAGTGATATAAATTGAACATAATCAAGTTCATAGAATTATAAAAACTCAATAAGTAAACTAAGTGCAAGTAATGTTTTAAACTACAATCTAAATCAGAATGCCTGCTTAGCCATCGAATCTGTAATTCTTTGTACAAGCAGACAAAATACAATATTAAACTAAATGCTGCACGAATGAAGTAGCTTTCCTTTAATACAAAAATTAAGGAACTTCATTTTAAATTATGATTTTCAAAATCAATGATTTCATTAATTAGATAAAATTATCTAAGCTATAAATATCTATATGTGCTCGGATATAGAGATTTCAAGTGCAAATTTTAATGTTTGAAAAGACTGCATAGGCTAAGTTGGAATTAAAAAAAAATCTGAAATCAATCTCATAATTCAGAAAAAAATACTACATAAAGTCTTAAATACACCCTCATGGGCCCAACACTACACCGAATGTTTAAATTCAAGTGTTTGAGGATGCTGCGCGGGTTGCTTCTCGATTTAGTCTTAGGACTGAGTTTAGGTTACCAAAACCTAAAAACTTATAATAAGAGTTTCAAATCAGTGAAATATTTGAAATTGACGTCGTGACGGTAGATTTAATCCTCACATTGGTAGCTAGCGAGTTGGCGGATCTAAAGCTCTTAATTATATTCAAATTAATCAATTTTTTAAATCAAATTAAGTAGCAATATGAAACTGCTTAAATGAAACTCTATTATTAAAACCTTACATCAAACTCAATCCATCCACCTTCCGTAACTATTTGTCAGGGATGACAAATTAAGAAAACTCTAGCTCACAAAGGAGCCAATGTCAAATCAAGTGTCCTTTTATGTTTATTCTCAATCAATCTCTTGCTAGTAAGGACGTGGCCTGTGTCCTCTAACTACGTGGCTTGGCCAATAGTATCCATAGAGAAGCGATTACTTCGTCCTCGATGTGGTGGCAGCAAGCTCTATTATATTACGATCACGACTGTAGCCCGTATGCTCTCCAATGACTCTGCCCTTTGAGTTGTGAATCACAGGGTATACTTGTCAAGGAAAATAACTCACTGTCAGCTAAAGTAGACTTAAGTCTATCTCTTTAGACAAACACCACCCCAGGTCTACATGGATTTCCTGAATGACGTAACCTATGTGTTGTTGATAAGGATCCTTCTGTCAGGTTGGGTTGACTACCACCTTTGACTAAGTAGACTAGGGACTGCGACTGCCTGAGATAACAAAACTATGGGATCTAGACCGAGCATGTCATCATTCCCCCAACCATCCAGTTTAAGCTGAAATGATGAATTTCATAATCAAAATTCTGAAACTCCATATGCTGCTACTATACGCTACGCATTAAACGACATAACGACTTGCCTTAATCTAAAATTCTCTCACTTATTGGGAGAGGTAATTAACTATAGGGTCTTGCGCCTATAGGAAACCTGGAACCAGATCTAAAGTCCTCACCAAATGAGGATGAAATCCCTGGGTAGTGTCTTATCTACTATTCCATCTGCCTTCTGAAAATTACACCGACACACTTAAATCATCACTCTCTTCAATCAATATTGACGAGAGGTCGGTGACGGATTTTCGGAGCCCACACTTACGTTAAATAATTCCATAAGCTTGTTTTCAAACTCAAAGTTTGTATAGGCATTAACAGCTAACCATACAAAAATTTGGAGCTTATGCCCATTTTTGCAGTGAAAATATTTCTTTTATGTTTTTCCATAAATGACGGCTGCAGACTCGATGTTCAGCACCCGGGAAGATATTCTAATAGCCTCGCCAAGGCCTTTCTCCATGTTAGATATGAAGGCTAGCGGATGTATGTCCCAACCTATTGTGTAACAAAAATTTTCAAGAAACCATGTCCATGTTTGCTTTGATTCAGTCTCCATGACAGCAAATGTTAAAGTAAACAAACCATTGTTCCCATCCAATGAATTTGCAGATATGAGAACTAAGTGCTTAGACTTCAAGTGACAAGCATCCAGTGCGATAAGGGGTCTACATCGAGCTAAGAAACCATCTACACATAGCTTGAAACTAATGTAGAATCTCTGAAATGAATTGTCATGATTCTCATATGTGTAGGTGATATGTGAGCCTGAGTTTCTATTAAGAAGTTCAGTCGTCAAAGTTGGAACCCATTTGTAGTTTCCATCAATTGAACCAAATACAATGTCAAGGGCTTGCTCCCTTGATCTCTATAACTTCATATAAGGCAAAGATAACCCATACTTAACCTCTAGATTACTGTTAATCTATTTTGGAGAAATGTCCAACTGCCTCTTCACAATGTCTTGAATTTCATTAGCAACCCAAGCAGTTGTGGCTTGTCTATTTCCAACCTTATTAACACCTGGGCATGTGTGAAGTTCATATATTCTTTGTACTTGAAAAGTCTACCCATCATCACATAATGATGCCCATACTCTCCATTGGTATCCTCGATAAGAGCATGTCACAATAACTCATTTTTTGTCACTTGCTTTAATTCGTACTCCAAAATTATTTTTGATTGCTTGGATCGAAGGGCATGCTTGAAACTTAATGCATCACTGAAATATGACCCAACAACTAAATGACATTCATTGGCACTACATTGTTCACTTAAAGGACCTTCATTACAACTAATATAGCAGCCAATTATTTGTCCATCAACTATAGACACTCCAATGTGTGAACATGTATCATTTTTACTCATTTCTTCTACTAGAATAACAATCTCGATACAATCACATCCATTTAGTTGTTTTATTATTTCAAGAACCTCAATATCAGTAGTAATAAGTTTGTAGTCCTTAGGTGAACTTCCATAATAGATAAGATAATATATATCATAATTATATCCTATGAGCCGTGGACATATCTTTTCAAACTCATCTCGAATCAAAATAATACAAATAATATCCAGTTTAATAGTTCTTTGTCTCCCACCATCATATTTCTTTCGAACTTCATTCTTGACTCCAACCCAGCACCACCAAACATAAATATTATGTAAATATATTCACCCAAAGCCTCACAGAAAAAAGGTATTAAAACAAGAATTTTGACCATAAATATGAGATTATCTGTTATGAGGTTATCTGCTCTATAAATCAAAATAGGAACTTCGATCATAACCGAGAATATTACAAAAGGGTATTTTGTTTGATATAGAGAGCAACACTTCACTTTTTTTGAAATGACATTCGAGGAGAGTTTTAATGATTTGAGGCTAGGAGAATGCCGAGCAGAATAGCGGTAAGGGAAATGACGAGGAGAATGCTGAGCAGAAAAGCGGCAAGGGAAATGATGACGCAAATACGAGGCGAGACAAGGGGAATGACGACGCAAATACCTAAGGCGAGGAAGATGAGTAGAGTAGAGCCGATCTGCAATCAGTCAAATCCTCTCGGGAGTCCATTCGGGAGATGTCCAAGAAGGAGCGGGCGGAGCAAATGCTTTTACGTGATGATTTAACGGAGAATAAGTGATTTCATTACGGAGAGTTATAATTTTGAGAGATTCGGAGTTTTAGGGTGGTATTTCAGTAATATTTAAGTTTAAGGTGTTAGATATAAAAATTATATAGTTTAAAATGGTATATAAGTAAATCCCCCATTTATGATTTGCTTTTGCAATTTCTAAAATTCATTACATAATAAAAAAGTATAAACATGCATTCCACCATTTAATTGAAAGTCTAACAATCAACAACAAATAACTTTATGTAAATTTTTATGATATTCTTTCAATTTGTTTTCTCAAACTCAGTACATTTTTATGTAACCATTTCTAATTGTATTTTAGAGACCCTCTCATAATTTAGATTCAAAACTCTAATAACACAAAATCACATATACTCAATAGTTAGATTTGGATATTGTGAACCATTGCATTCAAATTGAGCAGAAAAATTATAGGTATTGCGATAGAAAAGTTCTCAAATCAAGAAGACAAATCCTGGAGAGCTAGTACACTATTCATCATTTATCTTTATTTTCTTAATTAACAACATTCTTCAAAATAAAATTGAAATATACAAAAACATTCAAACTTAGACTTTTGACTTCCACAAAAGGTGGACAAGCATAAATACTGAAATTCATTATACTATGGTGTAAGAATAATACAATTACCACTCACACTTACAAACTATGCACACAAAAAGCCTCATACCATCTCATTATTTGTCCCTCAACCAAACCAATAACAAATGCAAAAAAAAAAAAAAAAACCTAAAACTAAAAAATTCCCAACTCCATGTAAATATTTGCACATTTCTGAGCTTTCTCAATCATCTCATCACGAGGTATTAAATGATACAAAAAATTTACATGATAAAAACATCATTGAAACACCATAAATCTGATACCAACTCATCAATCAGCTCTTCAATAATCAACCCCTCAATCTCCTTCTCTACAAAGCCAACATCCTCATAAGATGAATTAAACCAAGGCCTCAACTTCACATCCCATGCCACAATATTCTCTATTGATTGGTGCTGAACCACCTTAGGATTTGCATAAATCTTAATCTGATGAAACAAGCCATCAAGCAATTTTATTCCACAGGGCAATTGTGTCACATTCTCTTTCCATCTTTTCGACGTTAAAGGGCTCATCGGAGAGCCTATTACAGCCGGTAGAGCCTCATTCGCCAAGTCAAATAACAGCTTTCGATCCATATCGATATCTTCGAGTTTGCAGCAGTTAGCTTCTACCTTCTCAGATGTACAGTATTTTTCTTCCATTTCATCAAAAACTGAAGAAGAGATTGATACTGTTTGGCCATCCAGTCTTGAAAATGTTTGGTCTAAAGGCCAAGCCTTGTAAAGTCCAGAGACAATGAGGATATCTCTAATATAAGATTTTGTTTGATGTTCAATTTGCATTATTTCATTAGTGTCATTAAGTTGAGCTTCAGTTGCCACTTCTTCAGAGGCTTTGCTTTCAATCTGTTGTGGCTGAATTCCAGAATCTGGAAGTAAATTAGAGAAAGTGCTTTCAGGTAATGCCATATGTGATGCAGGTTTCAGTTCTAAATGATTAAATAATGAAGTTGATTTAAGTCCATATTTAGAGAAATATGTGCATGTTATTCTTATGAAATAACATAAAGCAGGATAAAACACCAGGGAAAAAAATATTTACAAATACTGGAAAACACAATTGTTCCATATCATGACTACAACTTTGCAAAACCACCACACACACCAAAGAAAAAAAAAAAAAATAAAATAATGAGTTGTCTCTATATTGTTATAGTGGTTTGGACTTATTGTGTGCCGACATAGAAATCTGCACATAAACAATCAAATAAAGAAGATTTTTTATGCGAAAACACACCGAGGAACTCATTTGAAAAAATCCACACGAGAATCCATATAGAGAAGGTCCACCTCTGATGGGACTTGAATATAAAATTCTTCATGGAGATGCAAAAGATGATGAAAGCATCTAAGTTGGTCCTTGTATGTATCGGCGGTAAACTCAATACAATCATGCGAATATAAGATCGATGATACCCTCAAATATTAAGCACATAAGCATTTTTCATGTATTATCAGACCACGTGTTGGTTGATATGATTTTGAACATCATATGAACTATAGATGGAGATGGTTGACATCAATGTTGTCATTGTATATGGCACATCCAATGTAGCTATCACTGTGATATAATGATTGTGCACAAAAGTAAGACAAGTCGCATATAGTCTTCAAATGGTGGTGGATGAGCTATTGGTGTCACCTTACACGGCACATCCATCACAACCACCACAACAACAGGATGATTGTAAACAAGAGCCCGAAAGCATCACTCAAATAAAGACATGATGCTCTATTGTCACATGTAAGATGACCAATGCAACTATTTTATAATTAGAACAACTACAGACAAGAGTACGATAAGCATTGTTTGATCTCAGTAACAAGTGACATTATTTTTTTCATTGTATGAAACATGTTTGATATGCTGTATGAAATATAAGATGACCAAGAATGAGAGTATGACAAGCATGGTCAAATCTTCAAATATGAGTGAGCCAAGTTCAAGGGATTGAGAAAAATGCATTACCAATAATGTCCCATTCATAGGCGTTTGCATAGGATCACCTGAAAGTCTCGTATAATTAGGGGTGTAAACGAGCCAAGCTTGAGCGAGTTAGCTGTTTATTCATGTTCGGCTTATTTAAAAATTCATTTGTTTGAAATCAGCTCGTGTTCTAAAATCTAATATTTGTATTTGGCTCAATTTGTTCATAATGAGCTCATTTGACTTGTTAGCTCAATTAGCTTGAATTCTTAAAATTAAATTAAATAAAAAAAAACAAACAACAAGCAAGATTCAAACCTACGCTTGCTCAAGAGCATGCTTAATAACCATTCTATCATATTCATAATAGTGTCATAACTTCATATATAAATAATAATATATCCATTATATACATATATTATATATATATATTTATTTTGAGCTAAAACAAGATGAACGTGATAGAACGAAGAGCTGTTCATTTTTGGCTCATTTATTAATCGAGCTTAAAATATTTGTTTTTGATCAGCTAGCTCATTTAACGAGCAAATTCAATTAAGCTATTTAACTGAACACGAGCTACTTGCAAATAACTAGTTTTTTTTGACAGCCCTATATATAAAGATAAAAAGTAGTGCCTAATTCACAATGACGAAAGAAGAATTTAGCATACCAAATGAACTAGGAAGGAGCTATATTTACAGATTTATTGTTTTAAACCTTACCTAAAATATTCCTTATTGTTATCAATAAGTTTTGGAGGAGATTGCATGTTCTTATGATCAATTTGTACTTGATAGTGGCTACCCATGGGCTTACTTTAGTGGCTTGCTCAGACCAGCTTGGCCTCAGCAATTGACAATGGTGGCTTTGTAGAGGCTTGATATGGCTCTCAAAATACCACTAGTCAAAGCACAAATCTTGATGTCAAAAGCGATATGATTTTGAGTCAAAACCGATCGAGATCAAGCACTTAAAATATTATTGGAATCTTTGGGACATCAATTAAATCCCAAAAGCTCAAATATGGAGTGTTTATAGTCGATCAGGTCTCGTGGCCGGATCTAACGAGTCTCATAATTCACATTTGGGCATCCAAATGCTCAAAATACATCAAATGATCAAGGAATCATCCCGAGCCGTCCGATCGAGGGAGTAGTGCAGACATGAATTTATAAGAATGCCCTCCTCATCTATAGCTTCATTCCTCACACGAGGGGGGGCCAAGAAAAGATGAAGAGGCTGAAACAAGTAAAGAAGAGGAGGTGCAGAAGCAAGAAGAGGAAGAGTCAGAAGCGAGGAAGAAGAGAAAGAGTCAAGGAAGAAGAGGAAGAGTCAAGCAGAAGAAGAGGAGGAACAAGCAAGGAAGAAAAGGAAGAGTCAGGAGGAAGAAGGAAAAGCAGTGAGGAGGAAGAGAGCTCAAGCTGAAGATCCTCAGCAAGATCAGATCGCGCTCCGGCGACCATCAACCACCGCCACGTCGTCACTAATTAGCCCATTCACCAAGTTCTACTCATCTGATTTCATCGTTGTTACTGTTATTCCTCTCTCATCTTGTAATCCAGTTATGGAAGACTTTGTACTCAAACAGTCATAGTGGAAGCTTTCTTAGGCTAGCCGTGGTTTCCCTCTTTTGAGGTTTTCCACGTTAAATTCGGAGCTCTCTTGTTTTTTAATTACGTGTGTCTTTGGACTTGACAACAATTTAAGGGCATAAACTTTCACTCTACCGACGGTTTTCTAACGCACATTATTGGTAATGTTTGAATTGGTGATCGGAATATACTATATCATAGGTAGGAGTGAGCATTAGGTCGGTTCGATCGATTCGGTTGAATTTTTTGTTAAATCGAACAAACCGAACCAAATAACTTAAAATAACCAAACTAACCAAATTATAATTGGTTTATTGGTTTTGATTAAAGCGAATAGCATATAAAAATAAAAAATAAAAAATATTTTTTAATGAACTAATTAATTAAAACAATTTATTAAATTTTATACATTAAAAATTTCTTAATCAATTAGAAATCTATAAATCTATACAAATTATTAAGCATTTACAATCAAAATTACATATATATATATATATATATATTTGACTTTTTAACTATTTTTTGTTTATTCAGTTTATTCGATTTATTCGGTTTAACCAATCTTTAAAAAAAGACCGAACCAAAAATCGAAAACCGAATAACTAGGCATTAACAACCAAAAGCCGAATTACGAGATTTAAAACCAAACCAAACCGACCAAATAACGTCAGTTTGGTTCGGTTTTTCGGTTTGAATCGACTAGTGCACACCCCTAATCATAGGCAATGGTGTCACAACTACATCAATGGTGAATTATCAAAATTTAAATGAGTGAATTAATGAGAATAATTTTGAGAAGTTTTATTACCTCTTGAATGAATCCAATGAAAACATGTGATTATGTATTGTCTTTTCAAGATAGATCAACTCCTCTCTAATAGGTTTTGAAAAGGTAGAGCGTTGAAGACTTAGATCTTACTAGAACTAGACATCAATAAGTGCATGTAAACATTAGCGTGTTGCATGTTGTAGAGTGAACCAACGTTGTTGGTTCGGGTTCACTCATTGATGTGCCTTTTGTCTATGAAAAGGCTTAAAAATGTATAAATAACACATAAAAGATACCATAGTAAGAAAAAAGTTTGAAAAATTTTTGCAGACATGATATGACTACAAAGGGTTCGTTTGGGATGGTGTGCAAACATCCATCTCACACCATTATTCATTCAAAGAAGCTACTTTTTTGCATCCCTTTAAGTATTGTAGTAGATAAAGTCTGTCCATAGTGCCGTTAAATGACGATAATGTGTGGCATGATAGAGCTTTAAATAAAAACTAAACTAGCTTGAGTGTAGCATGTAAACTATATGATCATTAAAAATGAAGCACAAAAACTTCAGCATGGCTTTTGTGCTTGGGGTTAATATGTGCTAGATAGAGATACACCTCTGACATGCTCCATCATATGCCTGTCAATCTTAAAATTGTGAATGAGCAGTCATTGCCAAGATTACAGTCAAACATGTCCATCAAGTGTGAGACACATAAGGGATATGCTTTAAGATTTGTTTTTTTTTCTATTTTTTGGTCCAATTAAATAATATGTTGGTTTAATTTTGCATTACTTAAAATCATACTTTCACTTGCATGAATTCTTGTTGGTCTCGAGCTCCTTTGATTCTAGCATTTTCACAAAAACCCGAATTTATTTGCAACTTGATGTAATAAAATTTTATAGAACCACTCCAAAAGCTTCTAAAGGCCTAAAAAACTTTTAGATTAGGGCTACAAACGAACCGAGCCGATACAGGTATGTGCTTATTCGAGTTCAAACTCCTTTATCATTATTGAGCTCGAGCTGAGCTCGATTCGAGTTTTTAGGATGGTGTTCAAGGTCGAGCTTGTTTAAAGAAACTTTATTCGAGCT
Organism: Cymbidium sinense; assembly: GCA_021442155.1. NCBI lineage: Eukaryota > Viridiplantae > Streptophyta > Magnoliopsida > Asparagales > Orchidaceae > Cymbidium > Cymbidium sinense. The sequence goes on from CM038215.1 coordinate 23,538,753, forward strand.
CAGCTCAAGTTTGTTCACGAGCTCGTTTAGATTGAGCTTATCGAGCTTGTTAACAAGCAGCTTGTTTAATGAAATAAATAAGCTTTAATCGAGCCTTAATAGAGCTTATTCAGGAGTAGCTTGTTGAGAAATATAAATAAGTTGTATCAATTAAAATTTATTAAGCATAAAAATAAAATTTTAAATGATACTGTTTATGAATGAGCCTTAATCGAGCTGTAATCAAGCTCCTTAATGAGCTTGTTCATGAGCTTTAAATGATACTATTCATAAACATAAATGAGCTGAACAACAAGTTGTTCAGGCTTGTTCATTTAACAATCGAGTATTTATAAAAATGTTTAGGCTTGTTCGATTACTTAATCAAATGATCATGAACGAGCTCTAATCGAGCCGAGTCACGAGTAGCTTGTTAAACGCTCGGTTCATTTACAACCCTATTTTAGATGATCCCAAAAAATTTTAGAAGAAGAAGATAAGATATCAACATTAATAATAACAATGTAGAATAATAAAATTAAGCATGGCTAGCCCCATCATAATTTTAAAGCTTATTTGGGTTAATTAGAATTATTTTATTGGTATTTAATTAGTTTGTCATGACTTTTGGATAATAATCATATTTTGGTGCATGTAAAAAAAATATGATCTAGAATTGATATTATGTTGAATTAAATTTTTATAGCTTTTAATCTTCTTAAAATAAAGATGCATTTTTAAGAATGATAGAAGAAATTTTCTTGCTGTCATAATATCTTCTCTCCTATCAATAATGCAACCATATCTTTCCCTATCATTGTATTATCAATTCTCTCTTCCTCACAAAAATATGATTCAAGCAAGGTGGCACGAATCCCAGATAAAAGAGGCAGGAATCCCATGGCAAGGGTTTGATTTCCAAGGTAAAATCCTGAATTATTGTCTCTCTTCTCAGTTTCAAAAGGAACCAGCCCTCTCCTCTTCCTTGTCAAAAAAAGCTTGAGGAGAAAGCATGGGATTAAAACATTATTTAGGATTGGGAATCATAGTCTTGTTTGGTAATCTACTCATGTTGATCCTCTTTAAAGGTAATTGCAAGAGTATTTGAAACCCCTATTTCTCTCCAATCAAGAAAGATTTCACATAGGAAAACTCAAGAAACCCTATTCCTCATCATTAGAAGCCCTAACCCTAATTTAGTTTCCTGATTCTTCACGAATTCTTCAAGAAACCTAGTATTCAAAGCCCACAAGTTCTATAAGCTTCCACATCACAATTTCAATCAAGCTGGTGTTATAGGATCACTAAATGATGGTCGTGTGAGATATCGAAGAACTCCAAACAAACACTAGATCTATGCTTCTAGCTTGAGTAACAGTCAAACCATCTACAATAACATACATGAAGGCATCTAAGAACGAAAAATTGTAATAAAAATAAAAAACATGAAGCTGATAGAGCATAAGAGCAGTAAACAGTTCTCACCTTGAAGGGTTGTGCCTAATTCATCTGAGACTTGCGTCGACGTATGATCTTCAACCGAAGGAACCTCTAATGGGGATACAGGACTATGATGTTCATCAGTTGGACTACTGTAAAAAGAGACAGGACTTGGTGGAACCTCTGTAGAGTTGTCCTAGAAGCAAATGAATATCAGAAACCATTTTGAACCCAAAAAATATATATATATATATATATATTTGGTATTAGATTGATTTGATCACTGATTTTACCTCAACCATACCAAAATTTCTGATCACTGACGGCATTGTCTCAATGGACTTCATATAACCGAATGTTTCTGAGGTTGATTCCCCTATTGAAGACATCTTCTTCCCAAAAATTTTTCCCTTAAAACTGAGATTTCGTCTCAAAATGGAAACTCTGCCTTTAAAGTCGAAGCCATCTTTTTTGTTTCTGTTAATTACAGCTAAATCATTTTCGGATGTTTCATGCTTTCGACTTAATTGAGCACGGTGATCTTCTAACAGAAGTTTACCAAAAGCAGTTCCTGAGGCTGGAGCAGAAAATGATCTAATAAGGTTTGGAGGTGACATTGCATCAGCATCAAATTCCGCCATTTTCATCTGTTCCCTCCTTAAGTACTTAGGAATTGACTCATTCACAGCTTTCTTATCCTCCCAAAAGCTAGCGCCTTTTCCTTCCTTCGAGAAATCAGTCATTGATTTTGATCTTTCCTTCCCTTTAATCAGGGAAGAATTTCCAGCTCTTCCATCATTAAACATTGGTTTCTCGAACTCAGTATCATCTTTCAACACATTTTTCAGTCTATCAGATATGAATTTTCTTGCATCTTTCTTAATGGAATCATGGGATTCCTGTTCATTTACATGGGAATCATTCCTGAATGATCTCGTGGATTCCGATCTTACCGATGTTGACCCAAGGTCCCTGGTAACACTTTCTCTAATATGCTTTGCGATATCCCGGGCCAACTGTTTTGGGTCTGTTGACCTTTCATGCAGGGAAGTATGAGCTGAATTACCCCTCCTGACAGAATCAATTCTACCCTTCCCTTCCATTTCCAATCTGAGCCTTTCCTTCACCTCCTCAAGAAAATGTTCCATACTACTACCTTTTTCAAGTGCCTCAGATGAACCACTCCTTAACTCCTCTATTTCATTAATATCAGAACTAGGCTTCAGAATCACTATCCTTGTAGGTGAACAAGATCTACTCCTTTTCTCCTGAAACTTTGATCTTGATACTGATTCAAAACTGTTAGCAGCTAGTTTCCTTCTTACAGCCATGTCATCTTTCATTATGGGCATACATGTCTTATCCAAATCAGAATCATGAGAGAGACCATCAACCTGATTTGGAGCAATTTTAGCTTTATTCACCGAAGCATACATGTCTGTTTCTATAGGTTTTTTGTGCAATATATCTATTAGCATTAGTGTTTCTCGTCATCTTCTCCATGTCGAGGTTTCCAAATGAAGGATTTTGCTCATTCTTCGATCCTTGACTGCTGTTGCTTTGATCGATGTTGCTCGAACACTCCCATGATTTGGAAGCTTGCCATAACTCGAATTCTTTTTTAAATTTCTGCAGTAGCTCTTCTTGTGGATGCTCTCTTCGGTGCGGTTTCGCCAAACTCAAGCTTTTGGTCAACGGGCTGGAATGTTGCTGTGTGTTGCAGTTCAGAGATGACTGCTCCTTTGATTGTGCGAAAGTAGTCGAAGAAAGAGCGCTGAGCTCAGATTTAGCACTCACAAAGCGTGGCACTCTTGATACATTTTTTCTTGGATTTTCATCAAAACATTCCTTCGCAAGAATTGCTTGACCTTTTTCGGGTGGCAAAGTATCCATGCCCATCAAGCGAGCGACAACACTAGGTCCACCACGCTTAGTATTTTCTCTGTTAGTAATCTCCTCATTGATCAGCGACTTGACTGCAGTACTTCCTCGGTAATGGACGTTCAGTTCGGGGGATGGTATCTTCACCTGCAAACAATAGTTTTGCAAAGAATGAGTGGTTGATCGACCTTCAACGGAATTGATGATTGAAATCTTTCAATAGAAGAAAAAAATACAGATAATTACCACAACAAATGATAGTATAGCTAAGCAAACTCATAGTAATCACACAGTTTGAATCCATTGAACTGAAATTTCATAGATTCATCATTTAGTTGTATGTAATTATAACTTAGAAATCAAATTGATTTAAGCTTCACAAGATCTCTCAAAACCTCCTCAAATGTAATGACTTCATTTCACATATAGAATGAAATGAAAATGAAACCATAATTTTATAAGACATGTTTTCTATTTACAAATGGCTAAATGATCCCGAAAGAAAGAAGAAGGCAGGACAATCATACAATGGTACAAACAACAGATAACAGTAGTAGGAAGATGCCATTACTATGAAAAATCTCTTCAATTTATCAACATGCAGTTCAAAGCAGAAACTCTAAATATTAGAAAGTATTAAGAATAGGAAAGACATAATCAAATATAGGGAATGAAAATGATTATAGAGCATTCAAAAGTATCATAAAATTAAAAAAAAATAATTATAGAGCATTCAAAAGTATCATAAAATTTTAAAAAAAATGCCTTTAATGAAATATTTGCAAAAATTGGATGCCCACAAACCCTCAGGACAACAAAGAAGTAATTTTCTTTAAAGAGCAATAATTAGACTCCACAGCTTAAGAAAATGCTCAACTTGGAATAAGAAAGTATAACTAACCATTAAATTTTCATTAATGGCATGTTGCCTACTAGCCGTTTCCAGGGTTAAGTCCAAGCTATTTCGAGGAGCTTCGACGCCTATACAATCACAAGAAATCACTTAAACATGTGAGCCAATCTTTGTCTAGAAAAAGCTAAGTTAAACAAAAACAAGAAGAGTTTTATCTTTATTTATTATTTTTGGTTCTCTTCATGAGGTTTAAGTAGAACTCAAGCATATTAGAAGATCATATGTTGTTTATTGGAGTACTTTTAAGATGAAAAATGACCAAAATGCTGTTAAAATCTTACCATCATGATGCTTGTTGTGTGTATTCAAGTGCCTAGCTAAATTAGACCCACCAAATGAAGAAACATTTGACTTTCCTCCCATGAATCTTGGAGAAATTGCCAAATTTCAGGTTCTGAATTCTTGGAATGCTTACTACTCCTTATGTGACAAATGCATATCCTCTTCACTATCAGATATCATCTCATAAAAACAGGCATTTTGAGACCTGCATGGTAAGCATTATACAATATCAGTAAAACTGAGGAACTCTGTGCATTCCAATAGAAGGATTAACTTAATCTGAAAGAAAAAAAAAAGCTCAAGATGTCTTTACTTTTTTTTTTTTGGTTGAAATATACTTTAATGACATTGATTTTGTTTGAGATGAATGCCATATAAATTTTAATTGATTTCTCATATATTATATTCCCTTCAAAGTAAATCTAATGATTTTGACACTCATTCTTATTAATGTTTTGGTGAGGATATCTTAACCCTTTTTTTTCCATTTTAAAATCTTCACTTATAATTCAATTATGGGAAACATGAGAAGAAAAGCAATTCAATCCTGCAATCCCAAATCTTGAGATAAAATCCACCAATTTTTCTTCTCCTCGAAGCTAACATGCAGCAGAAAAGAAAAAGATGCCATGCCAAAGATGCCCTTCAGGGATTAACGATCAAAGTTTCTGATGCAGAACAAAAAATCAGATAGACAGACTCTTCTATTGATATCAAGTGTATGTAGAGCCTCAATTGATGCATTGATTAAGCGAAGAACACAGTAATCTGATCAAAACCTTCATGAAGAAATAAGAGAACTTCACAAAAATTCACGCATGCAAGTTCTTGAAGCATTCACAATGAAAAATCCTTTTTTTTTTTCAGAAGCAAAATAAATGAATAAATAAATACTCAAATCACAAGATCAAGATATCATTTTGGACATAAATCACTTGTTCCCAACTAAATTCCCATCCTTCCGCTTCCTGAATTCGTTTTCCTTACCGCAAATTGAGAGCTCCTCGCAAAGGAGAGGGGTAAGGCAGCAAAGCTCAAGCTCGACACCCCGTTAATGGCGGAAATGTGAACCCTTTACAAGCTCTCACGGATGAAAGAAAGAGGGAAAAGAAATAAAAGAAGATTAAAGAGAAGTAAAGCGAAGGCGGCTCCTTCTACCTCGTAGTAATATTGCTGCTTCCTCTTCTTCAAACCCTTATTTTTACTCTTTTACAGAACTGAGACCATGTAAGTAAACTCGGATCAGTTTTTCACAATTTCCGGGAGTGAAAGTGAGGGTTTTTCACCTTTTTATCGCCATTTCCATTATTTTTTTTGCATTAGCACCCTTCCAAAACTTAATTTTGCAACCTGAAGGAAAATCACCAGCACCTAAATGAACTTTGACTGCACATAAAAAAACGATTTTTGACGGCTCTCTTCATCAAGACCCCATTTTTTAATCAAAAAACTAAATCTAACTTCAGAATCTGCAAGAGCACATTGACTTGATCTACCAATTGCTTGCTAGCATTCTACTAATTTCCACTTGTGAGTATTCCTCCATATAAAACCATTCTTTTCTGACCAGAAGATCCAATATTATGATGTCAAAACCAAATCATATTTTATTTTATTTTTTAAAACTAAGCATCCTTCTCAATAGAATTATAAATATAAGTAGCAGTTGATGATTCTTAGTAAAGTATTCTTTATTACCCTTCAGAAGGAAATTTTTCCTTGGGAAGTCCGTTAGGTTAGTTGGAGGCGATTACTCCATTTGGCGCCATTTTTAACTGTATCCACCTGGTTTACTGTTACCCGGGTCTTTCTTTTCCTAATAAAAAATAATTAAATATATGTTATTTTTAAATTGTAAATATAAATTAACATATATAGCTCAATAGATGATTTGGTCTTGTGCATGTTGGGGCCTCCATTTGGCACTTTTTTAATGTCCATAATGGTTTGTTTTTATGTTGAATTTGATGTATTACTTGTGAAGTTTGTAAAGTTAAACTGAATTATGATGAGCTCAATAAATAAACAACTGATAAGGCAAAAACTAGGTGAATTTAAGCCAATTTTTACATAATCGTTTGGTGGTGAATCTATTCTTTTAAAAATTAAATTTGGTGGTAGGCCAAGTTATGTTCTTGTGATAAAATAAAACAAGTTACGTAAGATAATTAAAATTTTAAAATATTCATCTCTCTCCTACAATGATTTATTCTTTCCGTATTATCTGACAATTTGTTTGATTATCAATTTTTTATGTGGAATGAGAGAATATTTTTTATTTTAGAAATCCACAAAAAAAGTCACATGGCTATATGCTAAAAATATACAGCTTGATTTTTTTTAATGAGTGCAAATTTGATCCATGTTGAACAACCAATTGGTGTTAGTACAATATGTCATCCAACATTAGAATTTAGATGACATTATCAAAGGCATCATTGATAGTGATCTTATACAATAAATATGAGCATGATGAGAGGCAGTCAACATCTTGGATGATAGTGTTATGATGTTGATATGAATGGCTATGTTGCTCATCACATCATTTCATTGGTGGTAGCTATTAACATGAAGATAGAAGTTGTAGTATGTTATCACCATCAATAACAAGCAACATCTCATTATTGCTAAATAACGATAAACATCGTATCCGATGTTGTGTCATGTAGATGCTAACAAAAAGAAATGTGGGATTATCAATAAACAATGTCATATGCATTAGTAGTGGATGGAATACATAATCATTAGTCTGTGATCTTGCACATGTCATCAACATGCAACTATTGCCTTTTTATTTGGCTTGGCCTTTGGTTATAGGTTGCTCTCTTCACAACTTTGTACTAAATCTATGATCCTGTTGACCTCTTTTTTAGGATGAGCTCTCAACCTCTCTATCTTAGACATAGGATTCCTCTTAGACACTAAGAGTTCCTTAGTTCTAAGACACTTCTAGTGATTAGGTGAAACACTTAACCTAATCCTAGAGACTTAGCAGAGTCAGCCATAGGAATAGGTCATTTTAGGAAAACTTGCCTACCCTATAGCATGAACCAAATCTCAACTTCCTTCTTTCAAGTCAAACTCCAAATTCAAACCAACTTTAAACTCAAATTAATTCCAACTTAATCGATTTTCTCAAATCCAGATCAACTTCAAACTCAAATCAATTCCAAATCAAATCTCAAATCAATTACAACTTAATTGATTTTCTCAAACCTTAAATCAATTCCAATGGATTTTCTCAAATCATGAATCAATTCCAAATGATTGAAACCTATGGTTGATTCCAAATCCTAAAAATCTTTCCTTAGCCCTTTGATTTCATCTTATGGACTTAGCCTAAATCAAATTCAAATCAAATCAAATTCAAGAGATTTTCTCATAACTCATTTATATTCTCATTTATATTCACAAATATAAATGAAATATAAATTCAAATATCCAAAACAAAATTCAAAAACTCAAATCCAAATTCAAAATTCAACCTAAGCCTTTCAAGTCAAATTCTTGAACTTAGCCAAATCAACCTCAAATCAATTCAAACCCTTGATTTTTCTTATGATTCAATCAATCCTTCAATCATGAAATCAAATATAAACACAAACTTCAATCATCAAACCATAACTAAATTCAAAAATCAAACCCAAATCAAACTCATGTCATCCTTTGAACTTGAAATTGTCAAATGAATCAAAACCCATTTGACTTCAAATCACTTGCAAATGGATTCATATTTCAATCATAAGTCCATATGTGAGTTCAATCAAACTTGAATCAAGCCTTGATCAAGTCAATTGACCCACTTAGGCTCACTTGACCCAAATTGACCTAAAGTATCTTTTTGAGCCAAATTCTAATCCTACCCAAATTGGATTGAACTAAGCCCATCTAAGTCTCACATTGTGAGCAACAATCATCATAATATGATCAATCACTCAAATTGGGTCAAACTAAGTCAAACCTAGCCTTTGACCAAGTCAACATTTGACCTAAATGAAACTTAAACTAGCCAAAATCCACCATAGGCCAAATTGATTGAAACCATTGATCAAAACCAATCCATGATCAATGTTTGAACTTGCTCAAGTCATCATTTCAGTCTAACCTAGCCCAATTGGTCACTTGACCCAAGTTGACCCAACATGACTTAAAAAGTAAAAATATGTCAAATCTTGATCTAGGCCAAATTGATTGAAACCAATGGGTCAAGTTCATTCTAAATCACTTGTTGAACTTGACCAAAGCCTCAATTGATAAACTAGACCCAACCTAGCCCAATTGACCATGAACCCAACTTGATCTAAAAGGTCAAATCAAGCCAAAACTTAATCAAACCAAAATTGAACTAAACCAAAGCTTGCAAAATATTTTAAAAGACCAACCAAACCTAAACCAACCTAACCCAATCAAATCAAATGGTCATTCAACCCATTTTGACCTAAATGAATTCAAATGAACCAAAACTAAATACAAATCAAATTGAACCAAACCAATGATACCAAAACATTTCAAAATGAACTTGACCCAACCCTTGGTTTGATCCAATTTGACCAATTGGTCAACTTAACCCAAGTTCACTTTTTTACCTAAGTGGGTCAACATGAGCCAAATGATATCAAATCAACTCCAAATTCCTTGAAATTTGGACAAACCTAATTTGAAACTATTTCAAATATGCTAAATTGAAATTAAAGCCAAATGACCATTTTACCCTTAGGTCAAGGGGTAACATATGGCTAATTCCACTTGGATTTTGGTCATATCCTTTTCATGACCACTTGGCACTCTCTTAGTGGACCAAATGGACACTAATGGAGGTGGTGCACATGACCCAATGGGTTTGGATCATTCAAACCCAACCCAAGGCCAAAATTGATCACCCCACTCAAAATGAGCACATGGGATCACCTCCCACACCTCATTTAACACATGGAAACTCCTCCACTCCCTTCCTCTGCCAAAACCAACCATGTCGAGCTTAAAACGACTAACAAACCCACTCAATATGATCAATTTGATAAAAATGGAAGAGACACTCACGGTCATCCAATCCTTGTAGGGGGAGGTATACTCCCCATAATTTCACTTCATTCCACATCACACACTGCCGATTGAGCCATAGGATCTCAGAGGAAGTATTGCCAAGCTCTCCCAAGTTTTCCAAAGCTTATTTGAATTCTCCATTTTCGAATTTCTTCAAAGCCAAAACATGGGAGCTCATTGGAAATTCCACTTTGCTTAATTCACAACCAAAGCTCAATTCCTCTTGCAAGCACCATCAGAGGACCCAATCGAGCTCACCCAAGTCAAATCCTAAGCACTCAAGAGAAGGAGGGGTTCGACCAAAGCTGCAAGCACTTGAAGCTCATCTTAGCCAATAGAAGGATTCACTTGATCTTAAGCCTTTAAATCTCGGGCGCCTCCACTGACAAGCAACCTCGAGGGAGCGGGTGATTCCTCGGCGAGGTATGCATAAAAACCGAGCTTAGGAAGAATTTTTTTTGGTCCTTTATGAAGGGAAGTGTCATCCCAATTGAAATTGACCGTTGTATCTTCTTCTTACTTCTTGATAGTGTGGGTTCGATCTTAGCTCAATAGCTCAGAGCTTGGATCAAGGATGGAAGGTCAGTCTCCTGAGGATAAATCATGGACAGTCCATTCCACATGTTTTGGATGGATGGTCCTGATTAATCCAATTAGATCCCATGATTAATCCTTTTGATACCGGGCTTGAATCGATCTTTGATGACGGCCCAAAGCGTAGCATCGCCGACCTCGTACTAATTTGATAACTTAAATAACCAATCCCGTTGCGGTGTGGAAAGCACGCACCGCATCAGTGGTCCATGTGGCACCAACGAGATTAGTTATATAATTAGGGTTATTTAATTATCCTTAATCACCAAAACTTCAAAAATACATAACTAAATGTAGAAAATCATAAAAATATGAGTGAGGGCTCATTTTAAAGATAATTAAAAGGGGAATAATATAAAATTAATTTTAATTTATTTTGAATAGTAAGTTTTTTTAATTTTGGTTTATTTGAAATCTAATAACTCTAATTATACCTTAATGACTTCATTAATTAATTCCAAACATCTTAGGCTTATTTTGGGGGATGACCTCTGCCTCCCCTAATTTTCTTTGGAATTTATTAATAGGTTAATTAGGAAAATCAATTAATAAATCTTTAATCACTCTCTTAATATAATTAAGGGTAATTAAGCATGTAAATAGTAGTTTAATCATTTAATTAAGATAATTAAACATTGTTTAAGGGATTAAGAGGTTTATGGAATAATTATGAGATATTTTCTTTAAGCTACTCCATAAACCCCCTTGGCCCTTTCTTCCTTAATCCAAACCAAATTAAGGGTTAACCACTAATAACCTTCTTAATTAACTTAATAAAATTTTCAAAATAAATTTGAACTTAATCAATCCTTTGCTAGGTAGATACTTAGGTGTTCAATAACCTAAGTAAGCTTAAGAAAATCAAATCCAACCTACATGTGTGGGAAGGGTTATGAAAGTATTTAATTAAACCCTTTAGCTTAATTAATCAATAATTATGAGCCAATTGCATTAGGACCTTTCTTTCTTAGGTTGCATTGCTGATTTAAATTCAATGTGGTTGTATGTCATATGTTGGCTCACAATTGTTTGAATAATTATATTAAGGAGGTGTAGGTAAGGGTAATTAATGAACTTCATTTACACCTTAACCTAAAAAAACATAAAATCAATCTAATGGTTCTAAATTAAACTAAAATAACACACACATGTGGGAGATGGGTTAGGACCAGCAAACCTTTTCACATTTCTAAATTCAAATCAAACTCAAAATAAAATAAAAAATTTCTTTAAACAATTTGACTCACTTTAAATGATCTTATTCCATAGGATTGTCTTTAGGAATTAATCAAGGTGAATGAAATTACATGCTTACATCACTTTATTTCTTTCCTAGCATGCTAAATGTGTATGTCATATGAAAATCATGCATTCATGCCTTTTGAAAAATCAAATTAAAATGAAATATTTTATTTATGTCAAATTGCATGTTTTGGCTAAGTAAGAATATGAATGGCTATTATCACTACTAAATCCAAAATTATTTTCAAAACTTAGAAATCAAATATTAAAATGAAAATTATCTACTTATAATTGCTTACAAGCTTGCATGTGAGTATAATATAAAATATGCATTCTGTGATTTTTCCTTCTCTTCTCTTTTAACATAGTTTTTGAATAGGATTTGCAAAGTGTAGTTCATTTGAAAAGAACACAACACTTGCTTAAATCCATTCATATTCTTTCATATGTTATCCTTTAAGATGGACCTTCACATTTACACATGTAAATTGCATAACCAAATCAAAACAAACAAACATAAACCTTTTGCATGATTCTTTTCCTTTCATTTCTTTTGTACATGCACATGAATTTAAGAAAAATGGTATATTAGTTTGCATCCCGGGGTTGCGAGGCTTTAAGTAGCCCCAAGTAGGTATTGTACCTTACACCCCTGGTGTAGAAAACAATGGCACCATACTTACTTATGTCTTTCATACATATAGACGTGCATATGAATAATGGATAAAAGAACCCCTCTTTTCTACTTAAAAAAATCATGCATATATGAAACATTCCAAATTTTCTTAAGCAATATCTCTTAGCATTCATCATTAAGGTGTGCTAACATTTTCACTTGCATGTATAGACATGCTCAGGATTCATCCATGTGCATGTTACACATGTTGGAAAGAAATAAAATGTTGTGTGTTTTGTGATAGTAATTCACTTTACTTAATCTTAAAATGCATTTCTTTTTGAATAAGTTTGTTTAGGGAAAATCTAAACTTATGATTAATTAAAACACATAATAAAATATTCACTAAATAAAAACCACTAATGAATCTACCTTAGAAGTCACTTAAGGTAGGGAGGAAAGAGAAGTTCTCTTCTCTTTTTCTCTATTTACAACACTTAGTAATTAAGTGTAGGTTCATTCAAACCAAACCAAATCATAAAATAAAATCAACTAGGTCAACTAAATCACTTAAATGAAACCACCTCTAAGTTGAACCTCTCACATTTAGAAAACTCTAACTTTAAAGCCTAGCTAAGTGTAGTGAAATATTTTCTCCTTCATCTATCCTTTTGAAGAAGATAAATGAAAATAGAAATATATGCCTTTAGTTGGGACACCACATAAATCCACATATGTTCTTATTAGGGTGATCGGGTATGACATTGAGGAGAGGTGTACTATCTCAAAAGATAGAAATCACCACACTACAATGGACCTAATCACCTAAATAAGGACTCCTAAGGACTATGGGTCTTCGTATGTACTAGAGATTCTTCCCCTATTTTACATGGAAAAATAAAGTAGGGTTTATTTTAAACTGGGTTTGTTAAGTTCCTTATGGAGGCAAACCCCATTATTAAGTGCATTTTAAAGAATGAGATTTCTTAAGAATACTCTCGATTAAGGTAAATGATCATTATCTCCAAAGATTTCAAAGGTTTGACTATCAATAAATTAGTTTATTTTAGAAGATCAAATAAGATTGATCAAAGGGAGAGAGTTATTATCGAAGCTAAAGAAAGATAAGTTGGAGATGCTCGCGATGCTAGGAAATCTAGCGAGCATCTCGAACTATCCTATCATTGGGCTTTACATTTTTGAAATTTGAAAAGAATTTATTTATTTGAGTTGGATTTTTATTAGAAATTTATGGCTTATAATTTCATGATGCAAGGTCATGAAAATGCCTAAGAGGTGAGAATTTATGCTCAAGGCTTCGAAGGAAAATAACAACCTCATAACCTAAATCTAGGGAGCTTTGGCGTGGGCCAAGGAACAACCTAAATCTATGGTGAAAATGGGCATATGTTTTATCTCCACAAGAGAGGATAAACCATCCACCAGACTTACACCAATTAACTCTCCTGATTTTAAATACATAGGAAAGTCTTATGCTTTATGCAATATAGCTAGGCTGTTATTTATTTTAGAAAGAGACTAAGTTCTTAAATTTACTCCTTAAGAGATTAGATCATGTAAGGGCATGAAAAATGACCTAGATCTAATGAAAAATATATTACATTTTACTTTCATTTTTGGACAATCATTTGACTCAAACTTATAAGATTCATATGCCTAATGCATGAGAAATAAGATTAAGGACCAAAATCAGCGAGAAGGGGGAGGTGTGTTTCCACGATGGATCTCAAAGGTCAAGCCAAGTTCTTTAGAAAAGGTGGAAGCCCTCCAATCAAGAGTGAGATATTATATTTTTATGCATGATGTTAGAAAAGAAATGCTCATCTAGCTAAGGGGTTGCTAATTCTTTTATCTTGATTTTAACTTAGGCTTTAAATGAGGTTATGAATTGTTTATTTTTTATTTTGACCGATTAATTTGGTAGAAGATTTATTTTTCCCTTAGAGCCTAATCGCCATCCAGGCCATACATCAAGCAAGAAAAAAATAGGAAAACATGTCATTTCTAATGCACCAGCTAAACAAAATATCAAATATTTTATAAAGCTAATGCAAAAGAATAAAATGCCAAGTGTGGTTGCAGACAAACCGAAAATAAATTGGATAGAGCTCTACCCTTATACAACCGGATTACAAATAAATTAATTACAATTAAGTAATGAATTCATGTTAGGGGGGGGTCTTCTTTTTCATTTTTCTTCTTCTTTCTTCTTTCTTCTTTTGGTTCCTTCTTATGAATGGTTGGAATGTGGACGCTCCAAAGGCTTCACATGGTACATAAGATATAATCTTATAACCATTGTTCATTCTAATCCCCTCATAACAATCATTCAAAATCCTAATTGCAAAATTACATGAAAGGAAAAAAAAAATCTAACTAAAACCTGCAAAACAAAGATTAACTAAACAAACCATATATTTCCAAGCATGTATATAAACAAATTAGACTTAGCACTCCACACATGGATAACTAAGTCCACCTGCCTATTTGGACTTAACACTACACACATAACTTGATGGGCTTGTGACTTTTAGGTTTGTTTGATTCCTCTCGAAAAGACAAATCTAACGAGCACTTGTTTACAATTTTTAGTTAAGTATTTTATTTTCTATGAATTGTTGAAGTTTTAGGTCATTTAAAATAATTTTAAAAAAAATCTGATTTTCCTATTTATCACTACATGCGGTATTGATGTAACGTACACATGGCCACGACATTGCGGCGTTGCAGACGCGCCGCCACCCAAAGCGCGGCGTGGGCGGAAAAGGGTGCATGGATCGCTCGCTCGGGTTCACAGCATCGGTCGATGGTCACGATCGATGATCCGAGGCGTGATCGATCACGGCGATCTTTGTTTGATCACGCGAACCGTGGGATCGGATGGTCCAGATCGCATTAAGTGACTCGAAGGCCCAAATCGTGCGATTCACGAGCGATCCGAGACGTCTGATCCCGTGAACCACGGGATCGGATAGTAGCTGCTATCCGGTGGTTGTCAATAGTAAAATTAGGGGCATTTTAGAAAAAAAAGAGAGATTTTAGGTGAAAACTTATCCAAATGGATTCGTTTTCACGTCGATTCACACCGAAAAAAATTCTATTTTCTAATTGGGATGCTTTAAAGTAAAAATGAGAGATTATCTAGGGTAAATTCTAAAAATTGTATGAAAAACTACAAATAAAGGATCCTAAGGCCAACTATGGTTTTTAAAAGTTACCTCACCAGGGATGATTTTGGCTGATGACTCGAGCATGCTGTTGAGTGAGGGAAGAGGCCTTAGAATGAGCTTAGATCTTTGCCTTCACGTCAAAACTAAGTTTTCTCGGTGATCACCATTTTCTCATCGAAATCCACATAGTTTTGAAGTATTTATCTCAAAAATAAAGTGGGGGTGATTGCCAATGAATTTGGGAGCTCTAGGAGAGGGAGAATAAGAGGAATGGGTGAATGCTTCAGTCTCTAATGCCTTGGAATGAAAAGTGAACAAAAATATCACTTTACTTTGAATTTTTGGCTCCAAACTCATGTCATTTGGCTCGGGGTGGTTGGGAATAGAAGATAATCATCCTAGGTAGCTCACTTTGGTTAGCTAAGGCATGGAAAGTGGTTGCCATGAAGGACAAATGGGTGTCCTAGCCAAGGGGAGGTGAGAGTCCTTCATGCCAAGTGTTCCAATGGGAAAGGTGAGGTGATTTCACCTCCTCATGAGTCATGGCTGCCACAATCACTCCTTGGGTCAAAAAATCAATGTCCTTGGTGTCTATGTGGACAAATGGATGAGTGCTAAGTGGCAAAGGAAGAGAAATGACCACTTGGGCAAGTATCTTTTCTAATGGGATGCCCTTGATCCAAAGGCAAAGTGATAATTTGGTATTGAATTTGATTTGAGCAGCTTTGAAATGAGTCAAAAGTAAGTTGAACAAATTTCATGTCATTTGAAGTTCATTTGGTTTAATTTAGGTCAATTTGACCCATTTGGGTCAAATTAGGTCAAAATAGGTTAGGTTGACCAATTGGTCAAATTGAGTCAAACTAAGAGTTAGGTCAAGTTCAAATGATCATTTTGATTACATTGGTTCAATTGGTTTCAATCAACTTGGTTTAATTTGGATTTAATTTAGATTTTGGCCAATTTGATCCTTTAGGTCAATTTGGGCTATGTTGACCAATTTGACCCAATTGACCAAATTGGCTTGAATCATGGCTTGGTTTGGGTTTGGTTGATCATTTGGAATATGTTGCAAGCTTTGGTTTCAATCAATTTTAGTTTTATTTGATTTTGGCTTAATTTGACCTTTTAGGTCAAGCTGGGTTCATGGTCAATTGGACTAGGTTGGGTCTAGTTGACCAATTGGTCAAAGGGTTTAATTAAGGCTTTGGTCAAGTTCAATAATCAATTTGGAGTAAACTTGAGCCATTGGTTGTAAATTGGTTTGTAATGTAGTTTATATGGGGGTTTAAGGGTTGACTTGGTCAACTCACTAGGTTGACTTAGTTTGACCAAAATAATGACAATAGATTAACCTATGATGATCAAAAAACATGACATGAAGTTTGTATTGGCTTAACTCACTTTGAATTGAATTGAATTGGATTTTGATTCATGTAGGTCAAATTGGCCACTTTGGGTCAAGTGAGCTAATTGGGTTTAGTTGGCTTGATCAAGGCTTGATTCAAGTTTGGTTGAACTCACATATGAACTTATGATTGAAATATAAATCCATTTTTAAGTGATTTGGAGTCAAATGGGTTTTGATTAATTTGACAATTTCAAGTTCAAAGGGTGAACATGAGTTTGACTTGAGTTTGATTTTTGAATTTAGTTTTGGTTTGAGAATTAAAATTTATGTTTATATTTGCAAGTGATTTGGAGTCAACTGGTTTTGATTCATTTGACAATTTTAAGTTCAAAGGGTAGACATGAGTTTGACTTGAGTTTGATTTTTGAATTTAGTTTTGGTTTGAGAATTGAAATTTATGTTTATATTTGGATTCATGATTGAAGAGTTGATTGAATCATGAAGAAAATTCAAGGGTTTGGCTTGATTTGAGTTTGATTTGGCTAAGTTCAAGAATTTGACTTGAAAGGCTTAGGTTGGATTTTGGTTGAATTTGAGTTTGAGTTTTGAATTTGGTTTTGGATAGTTGAATTTATATTTCATATTTATGAATATAAATGAGTATATAAAAGGTTATAAAAATTTCTTGAATTTAAATTGATTTGGATTTGATTTGAGCTAAGTCCATAAGATAGAATCAAAGGGCTTAGGAAATATTTTTGAAATTTGAATTTGGTTATGGATTTCAATCATGGGTTTCAATTATTTGGTTCAAGGTTTGATTCAAAGTTGAAGTTGATATGAGTTTAGAGTCAATCAATCAAGTTGGGATTGATTTGAGTTTGGAGTTTTGACTTGGAAGAAGGAAGTGAGGATTTGGTTTAGGCTATAGGGTAGACAAATTTTCCCTAACAAGGCATAACATCTAAAAACCTTCTAAGTCTCTAGGTTAGGTTAAGTGTTCACCTAATCACTAGAGTATCTCAAGACTAAGAAACTCTTAGTGTTTAGAAGTCTATGTCTAAGATGGAAAGGTTGAGAGCTCATCAAAATTGAGGTCAACAAAGGCACCAATAGGTGGGTGTGACAAAGCAATATTGGTGGGAGGATGATCAACAACAATTCACAAGTACTAACAGAGATGATCTACTCCTAAACCAAGGTGTAGAAGGAATCAAGAGCTTAGTGCAATGTGACTCTACTCATGTCAAAGACATAAGAGAGGGAAGGAGGAATCCACTAGGGATAAAATATATGAACCTTCTACTAAGGGAAAAGGTTCAAGTCATCCGTCGAGGAATGTGAGGTTTGATTTGATTTTGTTGGGGAGAAATTTGATTTGATTTGTTGATTTATTTTGATTATTTTGATTTGATTGACTCCACTGGGGGAGGTTGATTGGATTTATTTTGTTGAATTTATTTTGTTTATTATTTGACTCCACTGAGGGTGGAGGGTTGAATTTGTTTCAGATTTTTAAAATTTGGATTTTAAGATGGGCCCTGTTAGTTTGTGAGGGATCGCACTGAGTAGGAGTCACAGAGGCCTAGGCTTAACTTAGATTTACCAATCCAAATAAGTAGTCTACCAAACACATGGTAGGACTAGCCAACCAAAAGGGATGCCTTTCGGTGTGCATCAGCTGTACTAGGAAGAAAGCGTAGTAGACTTACATCCTCCAAAGTAGGGACCAGTTGCTAGGGTGATCTATTAGTAAGGCAACAGATTGAACCCAACCTATGGCTGACTATTGAGTGAATGCCTCTAGGGGACTTAAATCAGCTCAAAGATATTCAAAATTAATTTCATTTTTTAGTTGTTTTGATGGATCCTATTGGTTTGCGATGGGCTATACTGAGTAGGGTGGCCTTGGGCTAACTCAAATTTACTAATCCAAAGGGAATATTCTACCAACCACAAGGTAGGATAAACCAACCAGAGGGATGCCTTTCGGTGTGCAATGGTCAAGTTTGGAAGAAACTATGGGGACTCACATCTTCCAAAATAAGGAACCACTAGGGTGATCTGTTGCTTTGGGAAATAAATCGAACCCGACCTAGGGTTGACTATTGAGTGAATGCTTATGGTGGACTTAGATCATCTCAAGGATAGTCAAGATTAATTTTATTTTAAATTTGTTTTGATGGATTTCATTGGTTTGTGATGGATCACACTGAGAATGAGGTTATATTAGCCTAGAACTATCTCAGATTTATTGAACCAAAGGGAGTGGCTTTCCAGCCGATGGGAGAACTATCCAACCAAAGGAGTGCCTTTTGATTTACAATGATCAATTCGTGGGAAGAAAGCTCGGGGACTCACATCTTCCACTACAAAAGACCACTGGGGTGATCGATTACTTTGGGCAAAAAAAATCCACCTAGGGGTTTGTTCTGTTCTTAGAAAGAATGCATCATAGTGTTACATCTTCCAAAGCGAAATGAATGTTGGGGTAACCCACTTGTGGAAAAATATATTGAACCTAACCTAAGAGCGACTACGGAGTGAGTGCCAACCTGGGGGATTTATCTCAACTCAGGTAGTCAGGAAATTCCTATAGGGAGTCCTACTGACACTACCCTAAAGATAGGATGTCTGCTTGGGGAGAAGGGGTCCTTTGGGGGCTTAAATTCCTAATCCATAAGCAAATATTTTTGTTTATTTTGTTTGTTTATTTATCATGGATCCTATTATTTTATGAGGGATTAAACTGAGAAGGAGTATATCACCTGACCAATCTCGATTCTTGAACTAAGGAGAATCTTGAACAAATTCTCCAACCACAGGGGTGGCTACTAGAAAAGGGGAACTATCCAATCCAGGAGTAACCCAGGTAGTGTCTAAATGTGGTCGTAAAGGACGTGATCCAAATAGAATGCCCACAGGGAGAGGGGCTAAGGGCTTAATTTAAAATCTTGGAGAAGATGACATGGCTAGTCATATATCAAATAGGTATTCGGTGGCAAACTCAAGGAGAAAGCACGAGGACTCACATCTTCCAAGAGTGGTGTATCCACTGGGTGAGTTGCTATCAGCATAGCGAACATCAACCAACTTAAGGTGCTTGTCGTTTGCAACAATCAGCCTAAGAAGAAAGCTCGGGGACTCACATCCTCTATAGCATAACTAATTGCTGGGATAGTCTGTCTTTGGTTCGACATGTGCCATCCGACCTAGCATGACTATGAGTGAATGCCATTGGGTATATCAACTCAAAAGTAGTCAAGAGGAAAGGAGCCATTGGGGACTTATCCTAAACCTCAAATATACTCGACCTAATTAGATCATGATGATTAGTTCAAGAAGAAAGCTCGGGGACTCACATCTTCTTAAACAAAATCAACATGAGGTAGCTTATTGGCTAGGCAGTGAAGTCTACCATACTAACAAGGTGCTTATTGGTTTGTAGTGGTCAAATTAGAAGAAGCGTGGGGACTCATATCTTTCAAAAAAGTGACTACTGGGGTGACATACAAGTGAGGTAGCATGTAAACCCGACATAGAGCAGCTAATGAGTGAGTTTCACAGGGGCTTGCTCCCACATCAAAGTTACCCGAGATAAAAGATATGGGTTTGTTTTCATGTTTGTGTTAAAGGGAATATGATGCCTCTCGGGTTCTCTTACACCTACTTTAAACATGTTTGGGAATTTAATGAAGTGGTGCCACGGATGGCAGCCGGGATTTCCACTAAGAAAGGATGCCACTGGGTTCTCTTACACCTAACTTAGTTGTGCTAATCGAAATAGGATGCCTCTTGGGTTCTCTCACACCTATTCTAATAGCACCAGAAAATGTGTTTAATGTGTGTTTGTGTTGTGAAGAAGGATAGGATGCCTCTTGGGTTCTCTTACACCTAACCTAAACATGTCATGGCAGATTCGCAAGATAAGCAAACAATGCTTTGAATAAAGAGAAGATCTTGATGAATTGGAATAATTTTTTTTGATTGATAGAATTATTTTCAAACATGATTTTTATGGGTAATATTTCTTCAAATAGAGCCCATTAATTGGAAGCATCGGGTGTTCCCCTTTATAATCAATAAGCTGATAAGATCCTTCTTGGTAGGCATTCTCTATGACCTAGAGGTCTTTCCAAGTGGGTTCAAACTTGCCTCCCATCTTTCGATGGGCAACAATTGGTCTCCTTAGTACTAACACAAGTTCTCCTATTTGGAAAGACCTAGGGCAGACCAGCTTGTTGTGAGCTTGAATCATTTTGGCCTTATACAACTCGAGGTTCTAGCAAGCTCGTAGGTGACACCTCCAAACCTTGAGCTCTTCAAACCATAACTTTGCATTCTACTCTGTAGTGATCTTGCTACCCAATGTTATCCTTGGTGATGGAAGTTAAATTTCTAAAGGTAGAATGGTTTCAAACCCATACACTAAAGAAAAGGGGGTATATTGAGTTGGAGTTCGGTATGTGGTGCAGTAATCCCACAAGGCTTCAACCAACTGCTCATTCCACTGCCGTTTGTTGTCATCAAGAGTCTTCTTTAGTATTTGGATGAGAGTTTTGTTGAATGCTTCTACTAAGTCATTTGCTCTAGGATAGTAGATGGTGGAGTATCTCTAATCTATACCATGTCTTCTGGCAAAGCTATTGATCTTGGTGCTTTTGAATGGTACCATTATCATAGATAATTCATCGAGGTACCCTAAACCTATATATGATATGGTTCCTAAAAAACTAAAGTACATACTGAGCTGTGACCTCCCTGAGTGGGATTGCCTTTGCCCACTTGAAAAAGTAGTCGGTGATAGCTAAGATGAACCAATGACCCTTGGAAGAAGGAGGATCGTTTGGACCCACAATGTTAGTACCCCAACACTCAATTGGACATGAGACCAATGTAGGGTGCAGAATGTTGGGTGGTTGATGTAGACCACACCATGTACGACATGGCATCTCCTGTACATCCATGCAGGTAATCATCAAGGAGTAGTATTCTAGTCTCTTGATTTTCATCATCATTTTGGACCAGATTGATGTACGATAAGTAATGTTACTCAATGCCATGGGTTTCATGTTTGTCTAAACAATGTAACCATATCTGGTTAAAAGGACCGACGGTACAAGGTGCCATCAACGAGAGCATAGGAGAGAGATCTCTATTTTACCTGATGGGCTTGTGATTTTTCTTGAGAATGGCTTACATCTCCCCGATAGGTTAGAAATAAAGCATCTTAGATATGCCAATGTCCTTGGAAAGATCTGAGTTGAGTTAAACTTTTAGGAGGTGGCATTTCTAAGATAGCTTTGATCTTTTCTGGATCTATTTCTATTCCCCGATGTCAGACAACAAACCCAAGGAATTTTTAAGCTACTGCAATACACTTGGGATTCATTTTGAGGTTATATTATCTTAATTATTTGAAAACTACTCTCAAGTCAAATAGATGGTCTTCTTTTCTCTGTTCTTGATTATTAGATCATCAACATAGCACTCAACTTGATGGTGGATGAGTTCATTGAAGATCTGAGTCATGGTAGGTAGCACTAGCATTTTAAGGTCGAAAGGCATGATTAGAGATGAGGTTTGAAAAGTAATTTTTTTTTTATCCTCGAAGGCCATCTTGGATTTGGTTATAACCATTGGGATAATCTTCCATGAAAGAGAAAAGTGCATGAGATGAGGCGCATTCATAGTCAGGTAGGAAGAAGAAACTCTCCTTAGGACATTACCTTGTTTAAATCCACGAAATGTGTAATTTGGCAATTCTTTTTTTATTAATGGGATGACAAGCTAACCAAGTAGGGTATTTTTCTTCCCTGATGAAACCAGCATCGATCAGTTTCTTGACTTCAGAAGTGACCTGTTGTTCAATTTCTAATCGCATGCATCTTGCTTGATAGGGTTAGTGCTAAGATCCATTGTTAGTTTGTGCACTGCTATATTAGGAGATAATCTAGGCATCTCTTCATAACTCTATGTAAAGTAGTCCTTAAACTTAGTTAATAGCCTAACTAAGTCATTGGTTTCTTCTTTACTCAGCAACGAATTGATGTATGTTGGGCGTGAATTTTCTTTCGTTCCGAGGTTGATTTCTTGAAGCTTGTCAATTATTGAATGGATCTTCTCTTCAAATTCTGGCTATGCATCTTTGATTTGGAGATCATCTGTATCATTTGAGGTTTATAAACACACATTCTAATAAGAGTTGGTGTTTGTGAAAAGAACCCATCAGACTCCAATGATTGGTAACTAAGCGTAATGTCATCATCGGGGATTGAATCCTAGTCACTCTTGATTATGCTTCCTTGCCTGTATTATTCCACAACTTCTCAAAATACTCTAATTTGTGCTTGGACCATGTATGAGGGACCAAACCTTTCTGTATAATATTATGAACACAAGGTAAGTAAAAGTCAAATGATAATTCTATTAATTCTTTATATGAATTCTCCTCAAGTTCTACATCAAATTCAGGACTTGAGAAGGATGATCCTAAAAAGAATCTCTTCAGATTCATATCATTGGAAGACTTAAGGGCTTCCTTAACTACTAAACCTTTAACTTTTTGGGGAGGTTAGAGCTAAGGATCCCAACCGCTGATTTGAATACTTTGCTTTGTCTCGAGGCCCAATTTTCATCACTGTCTAGGTCGAGTGTCACCTCCAATGAAACTCGCTGAGAGGGGTTGGCTGGTATGCTAATCATATTTGACTCATCCTTCGAGTTGGATTCCTAGTCTATGTGAATAGTAAGGATATTCCTATGAACTAGAACATAATCTATGTTGGCTGATGGCTAACTAGAGGGTCTTCCACCTCACCCGCTTTGTTTCTACTTACACTTTGGTGAAGGTCGAGTCATCCACATGTCCATATGATGGAATGAATGGGTGGAATGATATCTTCTATTTCATCTTCAATTTTTCTTTCTTGTTCATTTGGATTCTCATTTTTCTTTTCCTTTTCTTTTTCTTTTTCTTTTTTTCATTTCCTTTTTCTTTTGAATTTGATTTTTGTCCAAGTTCATGAGAAAGAGTGTTTTGAGGAAGATAGTCGGTAGCATCCTCATATATCTCAACCTCCCTAACTGAAAATAGCTTTTCATCTCCTTTGATACAATACTCAATCCCATCCTTCCTGACTTGATGGACTGATAGAGGGAGGATGGAATTATCTTATTCTGATGTACCCAAGGCCTATTGAGCAAAGCAATGAATGAAGTATTCAAATCAATGATATAAAACTTGGCTTCAATCTTCCATTCACCTATCTCCAAAGGTAACACTATGGAACCTAAAGCCCTCTCACCTTGTTCATTGAATCCTCTCAATATCATCCGATCTCCTTAGAGTGTGGAGATGTCAATCTTCAAGTAGACAAGGGTCTTTAGACTCATAATGTTCACTGATGCACCTGGATTGATGAGAACTCTAACTAGTCTGAATTTGCCCATGTCAATTGTGTAGATGGGACGGTTGTGCTCCATGTCCCCAGAAGAAGGTCTTCATATGTGAAAGTGATCCCTTGGGCTTCTCTGGTATAATGTGCCTCATCACCAATAGCAGTCAGCTGAGCTAAGCATATTTCAAGTTCAAGGAGAGCCTTGATTAATGATTCCCTCATCTCTTTGGATAAGACAAGGGCATCATATATGCTTAACTTAGATGACAACTTTCTTAGGTGAGAGAAGACTTCGATGATCTCTTGTGGCAGGATAATGGAAAATTCTACCTGCACGTCAGGCTCACATATAGCTTCTCCTATGGGACCCTTAGAATCGGATGATTTTAAGTCTATCTCAAAAGGCAAACCTGTAGTATTCAGAGTAGAAAACTCCAACTCTGAATTAGAAAGAGAAAGATCGAAATTGTTATAGTTGTTGTTTAGACTTGAAGAGTTATCATTAGGAATAGATTTAGAAAATCCATCAGAAGTGACACAGATATAATTCAACCTAGCTTTATTCTTCAATTTCTTGGATTTGATAGGAGGTACAAAGTAGAAATCAAGTGAAGTAAGAGGGGTGAGGGGTTTGATGCCCTCATCCGCCGATACAAGATGTCCATTAGGAGAAGAAGAACTAGCTGAAGTAGCGGTAGTCACTATTGTGGTAGCTGTAATGGTGGACTGGAGGCTGTACTCTGTTGGTAATTACGCTACTAGGCTATCCCAGGCTGGCACATGCTACTACTATTGAGCTCCCCCTTTCCTTGAGTTGGCTTTTGCAACTTACAAACTTTTCTTGATGTTGGAGGTTTGAGCTGACTCAAGCACCTACAAGGAAAGTTTCTTGATCTTCTGAAAAATCATTTTAGAGGTTTTGGATAAGGAGATATCCCAGCCTTCTTTGGTTTTGGAAGGATCGTAGTCATCCCTAAGGATTACTCTAATGGAATTGGATGGTTGTTCCACAAGATATTCCTTTGGGAAAATTATAGCACCGGTCTTGAAGTTATGTTCAAGCTAGTCCTTAAATGTGAAACAATCTTCCAAAACATCACCTAGCATATGGTGGTAAGGGAAAAATTTAGGATCATTGCTTTTGTCCACTTCCTCTAGCCTTCTAGGTTCAAGTAGCTGAAAGTTAGGTTTCTTTAAGAAATTCTTAAAGATTTTCCTACCATCCTCTTTAATTAATAAGGTTTGTTTAGTTTATCCATAAGAGTAGGTGGATGGTAGCTACCTGGTGGCGGGTATGTGTACCACTGTTACTGTAGATATGGTTGAGGAGGAGGCTATGCAGGCTGTGGAGGATGCTGTGGTAGTTAGTAGGACTGCCTCGGTAGTGGTAGAGGAGGTGCAAATGATGATCGTGGAGCACAAGGTCCCTCAAACTGCTCTTTGGCCGACTGTTTACCTTTATCTATTGTTATCACTACCCTAGGCTTCTTCTCATATATCTTCTGTAGCTTTGGCTTTGTTGGTAGATCTGGAGAAGGTAACTGTTTGACTTCTCCTTGTAAGCTAGCCTTCTTGTTGATTAATTTCTCAAAAGTTTTGATGGTGAAACCTTTAAGGATGAAGGAGATCGGGCCATGGATATTCTTAAGCAAATCTTAATGGCATGCTGTTCAAACAGCTATGGTTTATATTTCATACTCAAATTATGCCATCTGAGAAAGTAATCAATAAGGGACTCACTATGGTTTTGTTGAGCCACAACTAAATTTAAGGACCCTTTCTTTGTGCCAAACCTCTTGATAAAGAGTTGCTCAAAGAAAATCTTCTTGACTGTTGGGAAGTTATACTAGTCAAATGCTATATCCACTAAGCTATTGATGAGAGACAAAAGTGAAGCATCTCTGCCACCAGCATTATAATAATTAGCACTGAAATGTGTGATGTGCTGCCTCGGGTTCCCACTGCCATCAAAACTCTTGAAGGAAGGTGACACAAAACCCTTAGGATATTGGATTGCATCAAATTCTTCTAGGTAGAGTATACCCTTTGGAATTGATGATCCTCATAGGGCTTGAGCCAATGCTTCCTTCACCTGCTGCTCAACCATGGACTTGATATCTTTTTTTTATATGGAGGTACTATCAACTACCATCTTATACATGCTGGTGTTACCTTGCTCTATTGGAGGTAAAGTCTTGGCTGGGTCCAAGACATGCACCAACTTTGTCTGACTAGTCTCAACTATGGTAGGATGAACTGTTGGGGCTTAGTTTTGCAATGCTAAGATAGCTGCTAACAGAACCTCGAGCATGTTCTCCATCCTATCTATTTTTTCATCTTTCTATTTTATTGCTTGATCTTTGTCAGTGGGGTGTCTTCCTACTCAGGCTCAACACCTTCCATAGTCTGTTGCTCTCAAGAGGATCCCATCTACCATGCAAACCTCTATTGAGTCTCCCAACAAATCATCTTTGTTGGGATCAAAGCTGATCTTCTCCTCATCAGACCAATCATATCCTAGTATCTTCTTCTTTTCCATGAAATAGTGAGCTATTATGTCATCTAAAGAATGATTTATCGGGATTGGTACAAATGCTTTCAACTGATCGATGGTGGGATCAACATTGTGTACTGTGAGGCACCGGACCTCCCCTTCTGCTAGAGAATCAACCCTGTGAGGGCTATGCTCGCTAGAAGATATCCACTCCTAATTATCACTGACTCTGTACGAAGTGACACTCCTAGGAGGTTCTATTATCATGGGTGCAAATGGGTTTCCACCCTCTCCCTCTGTAAATGCTATAACCATCTCCAAATCTTGCTATGGTGGTGATGATGAAGGGACGTCCACTATGCTTTGGGGCCATTCCTTCCCACAATAGGTAGAAGGTCAGTGCGGCTTCACATGGTAGGTGTAGATGGGATGGGATCCCTTGGCCATAGCCGGATCACCAACGGGGTCCTCTTCTCCCTCGAATATGGCCTTCATGGCCTTGGGCAGAACTAGAGATGCTGAAACATGAATCGGCGATGGTGGACGGGGTGTAGAGCGGTGTGGTGGAGACACCACAAACTCTCTCTAGAATAGGGGCTTTCCTCTGATGAGTAGTCCCTATAAGTAAAATATTATCTGTGTGATCGACGTGGGTAGCATGCTGATCGAGAAAATCAATGAGTGCAGAGGCCGCTGATTGCCGACCAAACCTCCGCCTCTCTCGGCTAGTGATATGAACTGTACTATGGGCCTCCTTGGTCCTCTCCTGCCGTAGATGTTTCCCCACGCTGTGGGTAACAAATCTGAAGTCAAATTGAGCCCCAGACTCAGATCATCTGTAGTCCCCACCAACCTGGCATAGAACTGAATGGAGGCCAGCATATGACCTCCTACTCTGACTAATTGCAGGCTGAAATTGAATTGTTGGTGGAGGTGAAGTAGGGATCCTCCTAGCATCCTATTTGTCAGACCTAGAAAGAGGATGAATGGGTTCACTGTAACTAAGGAAATCAAAGTGGACAACTCCTCCACAATTGACCATGTAGTTTCCTTCATCTCCCTTGCGATGCATGTATGATACCACTTTATCATGCAATTTTTTGTTCCACCTCCAAGTCTTGGTGGGGTGAGCGGAGTAAGAACTAGACATCTTGGAGGGAGACTATCCACGGGATCGGAGCCTTCCCTTGGAAGGTACTAATGGTGGTGCTAGCCTCACTAGAGCTCATGGGCTCAGCGTTGAAGCAGTGCGATCGATGACTGTAGGAACTACCACCTTCCTCTTTAGTGAGGGAATGTCAGAGTCTGAGGGCATATCAATCTGAATGAATGACTTCTGCCTGGCCATTATGGTCTTGTTAACAGTGGTGAGGGAGGGGAGTGCCCTCACAGATAATCCTCGCCCCTTTAAAACCTCATCCAAAATGAATGAGGTGGGTGTAATCAGAATGGGGAAGGCTGGCCTGATCCAGGGCCAAGTCCATCCCATGGGGAAAAGTAAAACATATATTTACATTACATATATGTCAAATGGCGAAATATCGGCGGCGACATGAGTCAATGTTGAAAATAAATTTGAATCAGATTTCTGTTGATTTTAAATTTTGAACCCATACTCAACATTTGAAAATGTTAAGTTGAGTTCAAATGATTTAGAATAGATTTCGAGTGATTGGAAAGAGAAATTGTTTGGATATAGAATCCACTTTCAACAAATTTGGATATATTGAAAACATGTTCAAATATTTTTGAAGAGATGCTTCAATAGGTTGATATTTGAATTTTGATTTTGAGGACCCTTTACTTGAAAAATTTGGGTATGTTAAAGTAAAGGGTCAATTTGCTTTTATTTTGGATTTGAGATTTTTGGAATTTACTTAGCAAATTTGGGTATGCTAAGTGAGATGTTTGAAAATAATTTCTTCTTTTCTTTGTTTTCTTTATTTTGTGAATCATGTGAATTTTGAGAATGAAATCTTAACTTAACAAATTTGGGTATGCTAAATGAAGAATCCAAATGTTTTATTATTTTGAAAAGAGGATATTTACTTAGCAAATTTAGGTATGCTAAATAAAGGATCCGATGTGATTGATTTTGTTCTCTTGATTTTTTGGAAAGAGGATTTCTACTTAGCAAATTTAGATGTCCCAAATAGGAGATCCAAGTGTGCTTTTATTTTGAAGGATTCTTAGCAAATTTAAGTATACTAAAGAAATCCAAATGTGTTTCATTTTGATTATTTTGAAGAGAGGATTATTAGCAAATTTAGGTATGCTAAGAAAATTCAAATGTGGCTTGTTTTGACTTTTGTTGATTTTTGAAAAGGGGATTCTTATCAAATTTAGGTATGCTAAAGAAATCCAAGTGCGTTTCATTATTTTTGATTTTTGTTTGAAAAGAGGATCCTTAGCAAATTTAGGTATGCTAAGGAAATCCAAATGTATTTTGATTTTGAAAAAGAGGATTTTCACTTAGCAAATTTGGGTATGCTAAATGAAAGATCCAAATGTTATTTCATGTTGAAAAGATGTTTATTGATTTTATTTTGAAAAGAGGATCTTCACTTAGCAAATTTGGGTATGCTAAATGAAGAATCCAAATGTTGTTTTAATTTTGGAAAGATGATTGTTAATTTTGATTTTTCAAAAGGTGTTTGCTGATTTTATTTTTGAAAAGATGATTGTTGTTTCTTATTTTGAAATGAAATCTTCATTCAATAAATTGAGTATATTGAATGGAGATATTCATTTGTACTTTTGGAAAATATGATTGTTGATTTTGATTGAAAATGAAAACTTTCATTCAATAAATTTGAGCATATTGAATGGAAGTGTTCATTTGTGCTTTTGAAAATGTGATTGTTGATTTTGATTAAAAATGAAAACCTTCATTCAATAAATTTGAGTATATTAAATGAAAGTGTTCATTTGTGCTTTTGGAAAATGTCATTGTTGATTTTGATTGAAAATGAAAACCTTCATTCAATAAATTTGAGTATATTGAATGAAAGTGTTCATTTGTGCTTTTGGAAAATGTGATTGTTGATTTTGATTGAAAATGAAAACCTTCATTCAATAAATTTGAGTATATTGAATGAAAATGTTCATTTGTGCTTTTAGAAAGTATGATTGTTAATTTTGATTGAAAATGAAAACCTTCATTCAATAAATTTGAGTATATTGAATGAAAGTGTTCATTTGTGCTCTTGAAAAATTTGACTTTTGATTTTTGATTGCAAAATGAAAACTTTCATTCAATAAACTTGAGTATATTGAATGAAAGTGTTCACTTGTGCTTTTAGAAAATATGATTGTTGATTTTTTTTTTTTTTGGAAATTGAAGTACTCATTTAATAAATTGAATAAGGAAGTTCACTTGTGCTTTTTGAAAAGAATGATTTTGGATTTTATTTTATTTTATTTTTTTAAAAGGCCCTACATATAACAATTATGAAGATTGGTAGATGAGGTTGGTTTGCAAATTTTTTGTGAAAATATTTTATTATGTGCATTTTGAAAAAGTGCTTTTTGGAAAGATTATGTTTTTCAAAAAAGGATTTATTCTTTATTTATTGTTAGAATGAACCTTTACTTACCATAGAAATAGTTAGGAGGAAGTCTTTAGTTATTTTTTTTCATTAAATTTTTATTTTCACCTATTGGGAAACTCAATAAGGGTTTTAAGACCTACATGGAATGAGGTCCTAAAACCTAAAGATGTTGTCTAGCTTTGCTTAAGGATGGAATAAACTAAGTGCTAACGAAAAACAAGGATAGTCTCGGATTCATATAAAATATAAACCCACTATCGATACTTGAAGACAACGATCATTTACCAAAGATGGAGAGAGGAACCTTTCCAGCGGAGTCACTAGAAAAATCTGTGGTGAAATATTTTTACCTTCATCTATCCTTTTGAAGAGGATAAATGAAAATAAAAATATATGCCTTTAGTTGGGACACCACATAGATCCATAGATGTTCTTATTAGGGTGATCGGGTATGACATTGAAGAGAGATGTATAATCTTGAAAGATAGAAATCACCACTATACAATGGACCTAATTACCTGTTTAAGGACTCTTAAGGATTATGGGTCTTCATATGTACTAGAGATTCTTTCCCTATTTTACATAGAAAAGTAAAGTAGGGTTTATTTTATACCGGGTTCATTAAGTTCCTTATGGAGGCAAGCCTCCATAGTTAATTACATCTTAAGAAATGAGACTCTTTAAGAATACTCGATTAAGGTAAATAATCATTGTGTCCAAAGATTTTGAAGGTTAGACTATCAATAAATTGGTTTATTTTGGAAGATCAAATGGGATTGATCAAAGGGAGAGAGTTATTATTGAAGCCAAAGGAAGATAAGTAGAAGATGCTCGCGATGCTAAGAAAACTAGCGAGCATCTCAAACTATCATATGGTTGGGCTTTATATTTTAAAATTTGAAAAGGATTTATTTGATTTAATTTAGATTTTTATTAGAAATTTAGGGCTTATAATTCCATGATGCAAGGTTATGGAAATGCTTAAGAGGTGAGGATTTATGCTCACGGCTCTGAAGAAAAATAACAACCTCAGAACCTAAATCTAGGGAGTTTTAGTGAGGGCCAAGGCACGACCTAAATCTAAGATGAAAATGGACATATGGTTTACCTTTGCAAGAGAGGATAAACCACCCGACTGTTGGACTTACAACCTGGGTGGTTGTCAACTAACTCCTTCTACGATTTTAAATACATGTAGGGAAATATTATGCTTTATGCAAGATAGCTAGGCTATTATTTATTTTAGAAAGAGACAAAGTCCTTAAAATCACTCCCTAAGAGACTAGATCATGTAAGGGCATGAAAAATGACCTAGATTTAATGCAAAATATATTACATTTTACTTTCATTTTTGGACAATTATTTGACTCAGGCTTATAGGATTCATATGCCTAATGTATGAGAAATAAGATTATGGGCCAAAATTAGCAAGAAGGGGGAGGTGTGTTTCCATCATGGCTCTCAAAGGTCAAGCAAAGTTTTCTGGTAAAGGTGAAAGCCCTCCAATCAAGGTGAAATAATATGTTTTTATGCATGATGTTAGAAAAGAAATGCTCATCCAGCTAAGGGGTTGCTTATTCTTTTATCTTGATTTTAACTTAGGCTTTAAATAAGATTATGAGTTATTTATTTTTTATTTTGAATTGATTAATTTGGTAGAAGATTTATTTTTTTCTAAGAGCCTAATCATCATCCAGGCCATACATCAAAGCAAGAAAGAAACTAGAAAAACATGCCATTTCTAATGCACAAGCTAAACAAAATATCAAACATTTTATAAAGCTAACACAAAAGAATAAATGCCAAGTGGTAGGGCACCACCGCACAAACTCAAAAATAAATTGGATAGCGAGCTCTACCCTTATACAACCTGAATTACAAATGAATTAATTACAATTAAGCAAGGAATTCATATTTTAGGGGATCTTCATTCTTCATTTCTTCTTTTGTCTTTCTACTTTTGGTTCCTTCTTTTGAATGGTTGGAATTTGGATGCTCAAAGGCTTCACATGGTACATAAGATATAATATTATAACCAATGTTCATCTTAATCCCCTCATAATAATCATTCCAAAATCATAATTATAAAATTATATAAAAAAAAGTAAATTTAACTAAAACCTACAAAATAGAGATTAGCTAAACAAACCACACATTCCTAAGCATGTATATAAATAAATTAGACTTAGCACCCCACACATGGGTAACCAAGTCCACCTGACATATTTTGAATTATGCTTAAGGGTATAAGCAACCTGCACAGCAAAAGCAGTTACATTTTTATTAAAGTGCCCCTTAAGTACAATCCCCTACAGAAGATAATGATTAGACTAAATCGTCATACCATTCATTCTATGCACATACACCCTAACATCAAGACTAAAATATCACATCACAAAATAAAGTAAATATCAAACCATGCACCGCCCTAACATAGGACTAGAAGTGGTGACTTAGTCTAATATGTGTGCCATGTAAGGTTTGTGTGGTATGCTTAGCTAGGCTTTACGGTTAAGATTTTGTAAGTGTGAGAAGGTTCAACTTATAAGGGTGGTCTCATTTAAGTTGTTTAGTTGATATAGGTTAATTTTATTTGATGATTTGATTTGGTTTGAATTAACTTGCTTAATTAGTAAAGGTTGTAAAGAGAGGAAAAGAGAAGAGAACTTCTCTTTTCTCCCCGCCTTAAGTGATTTCTAAGGTAGATTCATTAATGATTTTTGTTTGGTGAATGTTTGTTGACATCATTTTTAGGATGAGCTCTCAACCCCTCCATTTTAGGCTTAGGAGTTCTCTTAGCCTTTAAGAGTTCCTTAGTCTTTAAGACACATCTAGTGATTAGGTGGACACTCCAACCTAGCTTTATAAGACTTATAAGAGTTACCCATAGGAATAGGTCATGCCTTAGGGGTGTTAGGAAAATTTCCTACCCTTTAGCTTAAACCATTCCTCACTTTCTCTCTTTCAAGTCAAACCCCAAATCAATTCTATTTGATTTTCTCCAAACTCAATTCCATGATTTAATTCCATTATTGAAATCCATGATTGAAATCTATATTTGAAACCCATGACCAAAATCCATAAAAAATTTCTAAGTTCAAATTTTCTAAGTCTTTAACCCTTTCTTAAGGCCTTAGCCAAAATCATGATTCAAATCTATTCAAATCTTTGAGATTTTTTCATGATCCATTTATATTCTCATATATAAATTAAATATAAATTTAAACCCATCAAATCAAACTCAAAATTTCAAATCAATTCATGAAAATTTTCTTAAATCCCTTTAATTTTCCATTAAAGGACTTAGCCAAAATCAACTATAAAACTTGATCAAATCACTTCAAACCCTTGGGATTTTCTCAAAATTTATTTATATTCGCATATATAAATGAAATATAAATATAAATCAATCCAATCAAAAGAAAAAATTAAATTCCAAATTTAAAATCCTTGAAATTCCCTTAAATCCCTTAATTTTCCATTAATGGATTTAATGTAAACCTTGATCAAACCATTTCAAACTCATGAAATTTTCTCAAAAGTTTTTTGTATTCTCATTTATATTCTCATTTATAAATGAAGTATAAATATAAATCAATCTAATCCAATTCAAAAATAAAAATTTCAATTTAAAATTTTCCTTAAATCCCTTAAATTCCCTTTAATGGATTTAACCTAAATCATGATTAAACCACTTCAAATCCTTGAAATTTTCTCATGATCCATTTATATTCTCATTTATATTCACACATATATAAATGAAATATAAATTCAAATAATCAAAACCAATTCCAAAAATCAAACTCAAATCCACTCAAAATCAAATCTAAGCCTTTCAAGTTAAAATCTTAAACTTAGCCAAATCAAGCCAAATCATTGATTTTCTCTCATGGTTCAATCAATCTTACAATCATCAGCTCATATATAAATCCAAACTTCAATCATTCAATCAAAACCCAAATAAAAAATCAAACCCAAGACCCCTTCATATTCTTCCTTTGAATATAAAATTTTTAAATGGATCAAAATCTATTTGACTTCAAACCACTTGTAAATAGATTTATATTTTAATCATAAGTCCACATACAAAACCAATTAACTTCAAATCAAGCTTTGACCAAGCCATTTGACCCACATAGGCTCACTTGACCCAAAGTGACCTAAAGTACCCTTATGAGCCAACTTTTGATCCTAACCAAATTGGATTGAACCAAACTCATATATCCCTCTCATCATGATCAACAATCATCATGGGATGATCAATCAATCAAATTGAGTCAAACCAAGTCAAACCTAAGGGTTGACCAAGTCAACTCTTAACATAAAATGAAACCTTACATATCCAAATCCCACCATAGGCCAAATTGATTGAAACCATTGATCTAAGTTCACTCATGACTTATGTTTGAACTTGACCAAACCAAAATTTGAGCCTAACCTATCCCAATTGGCCCACTTGACCCAAGTTGACCCATTTTGACCTAAAGGGCCAAAATGTGTCAAAACTTGATCTAAGCCAAATTGATTGAAACCAATGGGTCAAGTCCATCCTAAATCACTTGTGGAACTTGGCAAAAGCCTCAATTGGCCAACTAGACCTAACCTAGCCCAATTGACCTTAGACCCAACATGACCTAAAGGAGTCATGTTGAGCCAAAATTGAACTTAGCCCAAATTGATTAGAAATAAAGATACCAATCCACTATGTATGACTAACCTAACCTAAAACTACCCTTGACCTAATCCAAATAGGTCAAATAGGTCAAATAGGTCAACTTTACCCATTTGACTTAAATGAAGTCATATGAGCCAAAATTAAACATATACCAAATTGAATCAAACTAAAGCCACCAAAGCATTTCAAATAGTCATATGAACTTGACCCAACCCTTGGTTTGACCCAATTTGACCAATTGGTCAACTTGACCCAAGTTGACCCATGTTGACCTAAATGGGTCAACATGAGCCAAACCATATCAAATGGATTCCAAATCCAATGAAACTTGGCCAAACCTAGTTTCTCCATATACCGAACATGTCCAAAGTGGAAAAATAATAAAATGACCATTCTACCCCTATGCCATAAAATAAATTTTGGCCTAGCCCATGAGTATTTTGGTCATACCCTCTTCACAATCACTTGAGGCTTTCCTATAAATTCAAAGAGACTTAGTGATGAGTGGTGCACCCAACTCAATTGGTTTGGGTCAGCCTATTTGGCCCCTAGACCAAACCCAACCAGTTAGAGCAAAATTGAATTTTCAAATTCCCTCTTAAGCTCAAATTCAACACATGGAAGTTGGAAATCCATTCCTTGGGTCAAACTGACCATGTGCACACTCAAAATAGCCTAAACAATCTCTCCAATATGAGAAATTGGATCAAAACAACAAAGAATGGTACGACCGTCGATTATCATATGGGGAAATATACTCCCTAATTCAATGAAATTTTAATGCACCCTCTGTCGATTGAAGCCTAGGAGCCCTTAGCAATCATCAGAGAGCATTCCCAAGATCTTTAGAGAGGATTTGAATTCTTCTTTCTCGATTTTGCACAGTGCAAAAATAGGGGAGGTAGAGTGAATCGCTAACTTCCTCTACATTTGATTTCCTCCAAATTCCTCCTACACACTTCTTCTAAGGACCAATTTGAGCTCACTCAAGCTCACATTGGAGTTCCCATAGCAAGGAGAGGATCAATTCAATCAAAGGCAAGTGAAGTGGTGTTGGTCCATCCATCATCCACTCAATCCCAAGGCCTAGAATTTCAATAGGGCACCAGACGAAGCTACCTCATCGATCTCGAGCGCTGGTGATCACCTCCGGCGAGGTATGGAATTTTTTGACCACTAAACTCAATGTAGCGTGGAGCTTTGTGAAAGAAATTTTCATCTCATCAAATTTTGGCCATTAGATTTGCCGTTCTATTTATTTAGATGGTGTGGGTTGATTTTGGTGTTATTCCATGCTAGATCGAGCTTGGATCTTCCCCTTGATCATGGACGGTCTCTATTGATCAAGGGGAAGAACTTAGCTCATCTCAGTTGTCCACCCAAGCATTTTAGATGGACGGCTAAGATTATTTGGCATGTTTAGTAGTATGATTTTCCTTTATAAACCGCAGGGGGATTCTCATCCATATAGTCTTTGATCGGATGGCAGGGAATATGACGTTAAAGTCACCCCCTCACAGTGCGATGCGTGTAAAGTGCACTGAACTTCATCGCCACGCATTGCATGAGCTAGAGATTAGTTGGGGGTTATTTAAAATGCCTAATTAATTCTTGATTAATCCTTTGATCTTCAAAAATTCATAATGCTCTCTAGAAAAATCAAAAAAATAAAAATAAAAATGCAATGGAAGGATAATTTCATTTAGAATATTTTGAAAATAATTTTAATGGATTTTGAATTACTCTTTTCTCTGAATTTGAGTTTCTTTGGGAATCTTAATTAGCTAATTATCCTTCAATTAGGTCATCAATTAATCTTAAATTTCTAGGGTTCATTTTAGGGGATGACCTCTGCCTCCCCTAATTTTCTTGTGATTTATTGAGGGTTCAATTAGAAAATTACTATTTCATTCCCTAATTCCCCTTTCATATAATTAAGGGTAATTAAGGTGTGATTAGTTATTTTACCCTAGGATTAGGGTTGATTAAGGTCAGATCCAGTAAGTAGGAAGTTTATAGAATAATTTTTGGGGCATTTTCATAAGCTATTCCCTAAACCCCCTCTTCTCTCCTTAATCTCCTCTTAATTAAGGGTTTAACTCATTAATTATTCCCTTAATCAATTTTCAAAAATTCTAAAAAGTTTCAGAACTTAATTAATCTACCTTGGGTAGATGCTTAGGTGTTTAATAGCTTAAGTTCAATTAAGAAAATAAAAATCCAATTCACATGTGTGAAAGGGTATTTCAAAATTACTTAACCTAAACCCCTTAGCTTAATTAACTTTTAATTATGAGCCAAATTGCATTAGGCCTTTTTATTATTAAGTGCATTGCAAATTTAAATTCTTTGTGGATTTTATATCATCTCATTGGCTCATAGTTATTTAGTTAATTCTTCTAAGGTGGTGTAGGTAAGGGTTAATTAAGCCACTTAATTCATACCTTAACCTAATCAATACATAAAAATGGATCTAATTATCTAAAAATTAAACAAAAATACAAAATTGGATGTAATTATCATACTCTTTTCTTTCTTTCCTATGTTGGTATAGTTTTGAATAGGAATTTTGGTGAGACAAAAGGTTCATTTGAAAAGGATCTAATGCTCACCTAATTTCACATCATATTCATCCCTATGCTACCATCTAAGAAGGCTTACCTACACTTACATACATAAATTGTATAAAAAAAATGAATCCACTAAACAACTTTTGCATTTTCCTTTCCTATTTCATTTCTTTTATATACATGTTTGTACTTAAGGAAAGTCGTATATTAGTCTGGACAACCCCGAGGTTGCGAGGCTTTAAATAGCCCTAAGCAGAAGTGGCTGATTGATGTTTGAACCTCCGTTGCTCTCTGCTTGTAATGTATGATGTATGGGCCTCACGAGCCCTCTTCTAATAGATCTACC
Organism: Cymbidium sinense; assembly: GCA_021442155.1. Taxonomy (NCBI): domain Eukaryota; kingdom Viridiplantae; phylum Streptophyta; class Magnoliopsida; order Asparagales; family Orchidaceae; genus Cymbidium; species Cymbidium sinense. The sequence goes on from CM038215.1 coordinate 23,576,321, forward strand.
TCTCTACACTGCGAGGAATAATAGATCGTAGATCGAACTGAGTACCAGACTCTGAGCGTCAGTATGCTCTGCCTACCTGGCATAGAATAGATGAGGCCAGCGTATGACCTCCTACTATGAGAAATTACTGGCTGTTGATGCACCACTAGAGGAGGCGACAAACGAATCCTCCTAACATCCTCTCTATCTGATCCTGAGAGAGGATGAAATTGGTTTTCCGTAATCAGTGGTGATGTAATCATGTGAGACTCATCCATGGCTAATCTGGTAGCTGCCTCGAGCTCTCTGTATATCCTAGTATAGAACCGTTTGACTATACGGTTCTTTTTCCTACGCTGGGTGCGAGTAGGATGAGAGGAGTGTGAGCTAGACCCATGGGAGGCAGGCCCTGAAACTAGGGGAGCCTTACCCTTGGAGGGTACAGATGGTAGGTGCTGCATGCACCAGGGCAACATGTGCAACTCGAGGATGAATGCAGGCTGGACTACCGATCGAAACCAGAAGTCTTATGCGCCATAACTTTCATCTTGGTGAGGAGATCTCAATCGAGGGTCAGTCGATGATCTTTTGCCCGACCACCCTCTTCCTACTGATTGTTATGAGGGGAATGTCCTCACAAGTGATCTTGGCCCCCTCAAATCCATGGCCAAAATGGATCAAATGGGTATGATCCAAACAAGGGAAGTCAGCCTGATCCAAGGCTAGATCCATGCCATGAGAAAGTAAAGACAAATTTATGGGAATCTGCCATTGCACTGATTGAAGTAAACTGAAACTAAAATTGCATTGACTAAAAAGAATCTGCAATGAGAAACAAACTTGTATCAATTTTCTGTCTCCATAGATTTTGAATTTTTAAAATTTTGAAAATTTGAACCCACATCCAATAACTTGGAAGTGTTAAGTGGGGTTCAAATGAATTTGGATAGATTGATTGAAAGTGGAATTTGAGTATGAATCCAAACTTCAACAAATTTGAGTATATTGAAATATGGATTTAAAATTTTGATAGGATGCTTCCATAGGTTCATTTTGTTTTGAGTTTGAATTTCTTTTTTGTGATTTGGAAGACCCTTTCCTTTAACAAATTTGGGTATGTTAAAGTAAAGGTCAAATTAGTTTTGTTTGATTGTTTTGGAATTTTCACTTACTTAGCAAATTTTGGTATGCTAAGTGAAGTAAAAGTGATTGCTTATTTTGAAAATTTTTGTTTTGTTTTATTTTTTTTGGAAAATTTTGGAATTCTTACTTAACAAATTTAGGTATGCTAAGTAAGAATCCAAGTATATTTTGTTTGATTTTGAAAAATAGGATTCTTAGCAAATTTAGGTATGTTGAGAATATCCTAAGTGTTTCCTTTGTTTGAAATTTTTTGATTTTTGAATAGGGTAGGATCCTTAGCAAATTTGTATGCTAAGAGGATCCTAAGGTGCTTCATTTTGTTTGGAAAATTTTTGAAAGTGGAGATTCAACTTTAGAAAATTTGGTATGCTAAAGATGAAATCCTACTTGGTTTTATGAAATGGAAATTTTACTTAGCAAATTTGAGTATGCTAAATGAAATTCCAAATGGTGTGTTTAAAATTTTGATTTCATTTTTGATTTTGAAAAATGGAAACTTTTCTTTAGCAAATTTGGTATGCTGAGGGAAGAAGTTCCGAAGGTATGTGAGAAATTTTATTTTGAGTTTGGAAATTTTACTTGGCAAATTTGAGTATGCTAGGTGAGGTTCCAAAAATATATTTTGAGATATGATTGTTGATTTTGATGTGTTGAAAAGAGGGCCTCTATTCAATAAATTTAAGTACGTAGAATGGAGATCCATTTTATTTTTCAAATATGATAATTTTATTTTGTGTGTGATTACTGCTCTTTTGAAAGAGAGGAATTCCAACTTTAAAAAAAAATTCATATGTGGGATATGCTTAAGTAGGATTTTCTAAATGATATTTTATTTTTTTAGTTGGTGATGAAATCTTCATTTAATAAATTTAAGTATATTAAATAAAGATGTTCACAAATGTTTTTTAAAATTTTTAAGTTTGTTTACAAATGAACTTTCCATTCAATAAGTGTGAATGTATTGAATAGAAGAATTCATATGTGATTTTGAAAACTTTATGATTGTGATTGTGATTTTTTTTAAAAGATGATTGTTTATTTTATTTTTGAAAATGAAATCTTCATCAAAGGGAATTGAAAGAAGATATTCATTTATTCTTCTGGAAAAAGTCATTAGTTTTATTTTTGAAAGTCCATACATGTAACAGTGATATGAATTATTAAATGAAGGTGAAAAATTTTGTGGAAAATATTTATTAAGTGCATTTTTTTTTTGGAAAAGGTGCTTTTGAAAAGCAAAGTCCTTTATGGAAGATTTATTATTCTTAGATGAACCTTTCTTTATCATGAAAATGATAGAGAGGAAGTCTTTTAAACGATGTTTATTTTTATTTTAGATCTTTTCATTTTACCCGGAGGAACCAGGTTTTAAGACCAACGGAATGTGGTCCAAATGTAAAGATGTTGGCTAACAACTCAAGAATGAAATCTAAGTGCTTAAAAAGAAGGATAGTCTTGGATTCATGCAGTACAAACCCACTATCGATACTCAAAGATAACGATCATTTATCAAAGATGGAGAGAGGAACCATAGTCGAAAAAATGCATGGTGAATAAATTCTATTAAGAGTCTTTCAAATTTGTGAAGAAAAGAAAGAAGAGACCTTATAAAATTCATCTTAGTAAGGCCGTAGATCTAGATATACTTATTTAGGTGATGAATCTCATCAATGTATAGTGTACTATCTCAAAAGATAGAAGTCACTACCTTTTAATGGAACCAATCACCTTAATAAGGACTCCTAAGGATGATAGGTCTGCATATGTACCAAAGATTCTTCCCCTACTTTATATGGAAAATAAAGCGGATTTATTTTAAATCTTGTTAAGTTTCTCTGAGGGAAAACCCCATAGTTAATTACATCCAAGGGCGGATGAGGAAAACTCTCGATTAAGGTAAATGATCGTTATCTCTTAAGATTTCAAATAGGGAATGACTATGAATCGATTGGTTTGTATTTAAAAGATAAAATGGGATTGATCAAAAGAGAGAGTTATTATCGAAGCCAAAATGAGAAATAAGTAGGAGATGCTCACGATGCTAGGTAACCTAGCGAGCATCTCAAACTATCTAAAATTGGGCTTTACATTTTGGAAATTGATTTAATTTGTTTGAGTTATATTTTTCATTAGAATTTTAGACTTAATATTCTTAACACAAGATTAAGGAAATGCCTAGAGGTGAGGAATTATGCTTATGGCCCAGGAGAAAGCAACCTAACATGAAACTAGGGAGCTTTGGCAGGGATAACTTAAATCTAAGGAAAAAATGGGTAATTGGTTTGCCTCCACAAGAGGGTGCTTCAATTGGACTTACACAGGGTGGCTATATAACTTCTCCTATGATTTTAAAATATGTAGGCAAGTCTTTATGCTTATGCAAGATAGCTAGGTAGTTTTATATTTAGAAAGACTAAGTCCTTAAACTCACTCTAAAAGACTAGATCATGTAAAGGACATGCTTCAAATTACCTAAATCTAATGCATTTCAAATTTCATTTTTATTTTTATTTTTGGATAATCATTTTGACTCAGTTTATTTTTATGACTAATGCATGAAAAATCAGATTATTGGTCAAAATTAGCAAGAAGGTAGGAGGTGAGTTTCCATCACAGTCCTCGAAGGTCAAGCTAGGTTCTCTTGAAAAGATGAAAGCCCTCCAATCAAGAGTGAAATAAGATGCATTTGTGCATGAAATTATAAAAAATAGTCATCCAGCTAAGGAGTTGCTAATTCTTTTGTCTTGATTTTAATCCAAAGCTTTAGGTGAGGTTATGAGTTGTTTAATTTTATTTTAACTTGTTAAGTTAGATAAAAGATTTATTTTTCTCTAAAGAGCCTAATCCACATCCAGGCCATACATAAAGCAAGGAAGAAACTAGAAAAATCATGCCACTTAATGTAAAAGCTAAACAAATCATCAAATAATTTATAAAGCTAATTGTAAAAGAATAAATGGCCATTTGTGGTGAGACACTATCCAACAAAATATCAAATATGGGTAGCAGCTCTATGCAACCATTACAAATGAATTAAGTTATAATTTAACCAAAGGAATTCATTGTTATGGGGTCTTCATGCTTTATTCTTCTTTCTTCTTTTGGTTCCTCCTTTGAATGGTTGGAAGGTGGATGCTCCAAGGCTTCACATAGTGCATAAGATAAGATCTTATGACCAATGCTCATCCTAATCCCCCATAACAAATCATTCCAAAATCCTAAATATATAAATTTTTATATGAGAAGGAAAAGTATAAATCTAACTAATACTTGCAAAACAAAAGTTAGTCAAATCACACCACACAAATTCTAAGCATGTATATTGGACTTATCACCCCACACGTGGGTGACTAAGTCCACTTGGCCTATGGATTATGCTAAAACAGCAAGCAAGAAGCATTTATATTTTTATTTATGATCTTAATCCTGAAAAGAATAGTTAGACTAAGCACATCCTACCATTAATTTTATGAGCATACACCCTAACATCCAGTCTAAAACATATATCATAAAACAAAATATAACATCAAACCATGCATCGACCTAACCTAAGGCTAGCAGTGGTGACTTAGGCTAATGTGTGTGTTTTGAAGGTTTGTGTGGTATGCTTAGCTTAGGACTTTGGGTTTAAATTTTCTAAGTGTGAAGAACATGTTCAACTTAGAGGAGGGTTTCATTTAAGTTGTTTAGTGATTTTGGATTAATTTTATTTCATGTTTTAATTTGGTTTAAGTGAAACTTACAATTAATTACTAAGATATGAAGAGAGAGAAAGGGAAGAGAACATCTCTTTCCTTCCTTAATCCTTAAGTAATTTTCTAAAATAGATTCATGTTTTAGTTTCATTTAGGTGAATCTTTTGATTAGATCTTTTAATCAATCCTAAGTTTAGATTTACTCTAAACAAACCTATTCAAAAGAAATGCATTTTAAGATTAAATAAAATGAAACAAAATTCACATAACACACATTACTTAATTTCAACAACATATAACATGCATATGGATGGACCCTAAGCATATATATACATGAAAATGAGAATAATTAACACACTTTATGATGCATGCTAAGTAACCCATTTAAGAAAATTTAGAAGTTGAATATGCATGATTTTTCTTAAGTAGAAAATATTTTCCTTATCCAAAATTTCACATACATGCATGAAAGTACATCGCTATTGTTAACCACAGGTGTAAGGTACAAGAGCTACTTAGGGCTACTTAAAGCCTCACAACCTCAGAGTTGTCTAGAAAAATATACCACTTTTCTTAAGTACTAACATGCATATGAAAGAAATGAAATGGAAAAAGAATATGCAAAAATTGTTTAATAGTTTCATTTTTGTTTATGCAATTTATTCATGCATGCATAGGAAGTCCTTCTTAGATGATGGAATAGGGATGAATAGGGTATAAAATTAAGTAAATGTTGGGTTCTTTTCAAATGAACCCTACATCTTACCAACTCCTATTCAAAACTATGCTAACATAAGAAAGGAAGGAAAAGCTATACTAAACATTACTTTATAATCTATCACATGCAAGCTAATAATTAAGATATAAGAATAGCACACTTTTAGAATTGATATTTCATTTATATGTTTTAAAAATACTTTGGATTTAGTAGTGATAATAGCCACTCATATTTTACTTTTGCCAACACATGCACATTTGACATAAAGTAAACAATTTTTATTTTAAAATTTGAAACATGAAATTGTGAATGCATGAATCACATGGCATACAACTTAACATGTTGGAAAAGATCTAAAACAATGAAATCATGTAAACAAACTCACTTTACTTAAATCCTAAAGACATTCTTAAAGAATAAGAAAATTTAGAATAAATCAAAGTGAATTTCAAAGTGATTTTTTTGTTTAGTTTGAAGTTTGATTTAATTTTGAAAATGTGAGATGAGTTTGCTGTTCCTAAACAATTCCACATATGTTTTGTATTTTTTTTTAATTTTTAGATAATTAAATCCATTTTAAGCATTGATTAGGTTAATGTATGAATTAAGTGGCTTAATTAACCCTTACCTACACCACCTTAGAAAAATTAACTAAGTAATTATAAGTCAATGAGATGACATAAAACCCACAAGGTATTTAAATTTGCAATGCACCTAATAATGAAAAGGCTTAATGCAATTTGTCTCATAATTAAAAGTTAATTAAGCTAATGGGTTTAACTTAAGTACTTTTAAAACACCCCTTCACACTTATAAAAAAGGTTTTAATTTTCTTAATTGAACTTAGGCTATTAAACACCTAAGCATCTAACCAAGGTAGATTAATTAAGTTCTAAAAATTTTTAGAATGTTTGAAAATTGTTTAAAGGGATAACTAATGAATTAAACCTTAATTATGAGGGGATTAAGGAAAGAAAAGGGGGTTTAGAGAATAGCTTAGGGGAAATACCCCAAAATTGTTCTATAAAACCCCTACTTACTGGATCTAACCTTAATCAAACTTAATCAAAGGGTAAATCTACTAATCACACCTTAATTACCCTTAATTATATGAAAGGGGTAATTATAGAATGAATAGAAATTTCCCTAATTGAGGCCTCAATAAATCTCAAGAAAATTAGGGGAGGTAGAGGTCATCCCTTAAAATGAACCTTAGAAAGTTGAGATCATTTGGTTACTTAATTAGAGAATAATTAGCTAATTAAAACTCTCAAAGAAACCCAAATTCAAAGAAAAGCGAATTCAAAATCCATTGAAAATATTTTTAAAATATTTTAGATGGAATTACCTATCCAAAGAATTTTTATTTTATTTTTTTGATTTTTATTGAAGGAGTTATGAATTTTTGAAGATTTTTGAATTAATTAGAAATTAATTAATTATTAACTAATCACCTATCTAGCTCACATCATGGCGGCGGTCCTTTACATGCATCATCGGAGCACTTAAACATCACATCCGCGGTTGGTGTTAATATCCTTAGCCATCGATCAAAGATCGGATGGCTGAGGATACACCCGTAGTTTAAATCGGATAAAGGGTTTATAAAGCGTGCCTAATAATCTCTGCCGTCCATCTAAAATGCGTGGATGGAGGGCTGAGATGGGCCAAGTTCTTCCTTGAGGATGAATTGAGGCCATCCATGATCCAAGGGGAGATCCGAGCCTGATCTAGCATAGAATCATTCAAGACTCAACCCACACCATCTAGAGGAGTAGAGCGGCCAATCCAATGGTGGATTTCACATGTAATGAAAATTCCTTTCACAAAGGACCAACACCTCTTAATCTAAGTGGTTAAAAAATCACATACCTCATCGGGGCTCAAGATCGATGAGGTAGCTTCGTGTAGTGGAGATGAAGCTTGGTTGAAAGTTTCAAGCCTTAAGGTTGAGTGGATCTTCCTATGGACCAACACCACTTGATCTCCCTTGAGGCTTTGATCCAATTGAGGCTCTCCTTGTTGTGGGAACTCAAATGGATGCTTGGGAAGGCTCAACTTGGTCCTTAGATGATGAGTTGAAGGAATTTAGGTGGGATCAATCAGAAGAAGTTGGGATGAGGTGAGCTCCCTGCCTTGCAAAATGAAGAATTCAAATCCTCTCTAGGGGCCTTGGGAAAGCTCTCTAGTGATTGCTAACTCTCTCTAGGCCTCAATCGAGTGTGAGTTAAGTGAGATTTCAATGAATTAGGGGGAGTATATCTCCCCCTATGGCAATCAAATGGACAACCATGAGCTTGCCATTTTGATCCAATTGACCATATGGAGTGAGCTGTTTAGGCTGTTAGATCATTGCACATGGTTAGTTTGGCCAAAGGAGTGGAATGCCAACTCCCCATGTGCTTGGAATGAGCTTAAGAGAGAATTTGAAATTTCAATTTCAAGGCTAAGGGTCAGGTTTGATCCATGGGTCAAATGGGTTGACCCAAACCCATTGGGTTGGGTGCACCACTCATCACTAAGTCCCCTTGAGCTTTTAAGAAAGCATCAAGTGATTGTGATGAGTGTATGACCAAAATACTCATGGGCTAGGCCAAAAATTGTTCTATGGCCTAGGGGTAGAGTGGTCATTTTACTATTTTTTTTTTCAATTTTGGTATGTTTGGTATGTTGTGAAAATAGGTTTGGCCAACTTTCATTGGATTTAGAATCCATTTGATAGGGTTTGGCTCATGTTGACCCATTTAGGTCAAAATGAGTCAACTTGGGTCAAGTTGACCAATTGGTCAAATTGGGTCAAACCAAGGGTTGGGTCAAGTTCATATGACCATTTGAAATGTTTTGGTGCCTTTGGTTTGGTTCAATTTGGATTATATTTGGTTTTGGCTCATATGACTCATTTAGGTCAAATTGGTCAAGTTGACCTATTTGACCCATTTGACCTATTTGGGTTAGGTCAAGGGTAGGTTTAGGTTTGGTTAGTCATATGGAGTGGATTGGTATCTTTGTTTCCAATCAATTTGGGTTAGGCTCAATTTTGGCTCAACATGACCCCTTTAGGTCATGTTAGGTCTAAGGTCAATTGGGTTAGGTTGGGTCTAGTTGACCAATTGAGACTTTGGTCAAGTTCCACAAGTGATTTGGGATGGACTTGACTCATTGGTTTCAATCAATTTGGCTTAGATCAAGTTTTGACATATTTTGGCCCTTTAGGTCAAAATGGGTCAACTTGGGTTAAGTGGCCAATTGGGCAAGGTTAGGCTCAAATGTTGGCTTGGTCAAGTTCAAATATAGGTCATGAGTGAACTTAGATCAATGATTTCAATCAATTTAGCCTATGGTGGATTTTGGCTATATAAGGTTTCATTTTAGGTTAAGTGTTGACTTGGTCAACCTTAGGTTTGACTTGGTTTGACCCAATTTGATTGATTGATCATCCCATGATGTTTGTTGATTTTGATGAGAGGGATATATGAGTTTTGTTCAATCCAATTTGGTTAGGATCAAAAGTTGGCTCCTAAGGGTTCTTTAGGTCACTTTGGGTCAAGTGGGCCTAAGTGGGTCAAATGGCTTGGTCAAAGCTTGATTTGAAGTTGATTGATCTTGTATATGGACTTATGATTGAAATATAAATCCATTTACAAGTGAAGTCAAATGGATTTTGAACCATTTTGAAAATTTCACATTCAAGGATATGAAGAGGTCTTGGGTTTGATTTTTGATTTGGGTTTTGATTAAGTGATTGAGGTTTGGATTTATATATGAGCTCATGATTGTAGGATTGATTGAACCATGAGAGAAAATCAAGATTTTGCTTGATTTGAAAGTGATTTGGCTAAGTTAAAGATTTTGACTTGAAAGGCTTAGATTTGATTTTGAGTGGATTTGAGATTGATTTTTGGAATTAGTTTTGATTGTTTGAATTTATAATTCATTTATATATGTGAATATAAATGAGAATATAAATTGATCATGAGAAAATTTCAAGAATTTGAAAGAGTTTAATCATGATTTGAGTTAAATCCATTAAAGGGAATTTAAAGGATTTAAGAGAATTTTTAATTAGAAATTTAATTTTTGAATTAAATTTATATTTATATTTAATTTATATATGAGAACATAAATGAGAATACAAATAAATTTTAGAAAATCCCATGGGTTTGAAGGAGTTTGATCAAAGTTTAGGTTAAATCCATTAATGAAAAATTAAGGGATTTAAGGAAATTTCAAGCATTTTAAATTTTGAATTTAATTTTTGCCTTTGATTTGATTGATTTATATTTATATTTCGTTTATATATGTGAATAAAAATAAGGATATGAATAAGTTTTTAAGAAAATACCAAGGATTTGAATAGGTTTGATCAAGATTTGGAGTTGATTTTGGGTAAGTCTTTTAATGGAAAATTAAAGGGACTTAAGTGAATGTTCGTGAATTGATTTGGAATTTTGAATTTGATTTGATGGGTTTAAATTTATATTTCATTTATAAATGTGAATATAAATGAGAATATAAATGAGGTATGAGAAAATCTCAAAGATTTGAATAGGTTTGAATCATGATTTTGGTTAGGTCCTTATGGGAGGCTTAAGGACTTAGGAAATTTGAAGTTAGGAATTTTTGATGGATTTTGATCATGGGTTTCAATCATAGCTTTGAATCATGGAATTGAATCATGGAACGATTTGAGTTTGAGAAAATTAAATAGAATTGATTTGGAGTTTGACTTGAAAGAAGGAAAGTGAGGAATGGTTTAAGCTAAAGGGTAGGAGATTTTCCTAACACCCCTAAGGCATGACCTATTCCTATGGCTAACTCTTTTAAGTCTTCTAGGGCTTGGGGAGAGCATCCACCTAATCACTAGATGTGTCTTAAGACTAAGGAACTCTTAAAGTCTAAGAGAAGTCTTATGTCTGAGATGGAGGTGTTGAGAGCTCATTCTAAAAATGAGGTCAACAGTCCCCCAGAGGCTCCTTTCCTCTTGACTACTTTTGAGCTGATCTAAGTCCCCACGAATTCACTCGAGTGCTCTAGGTCGGATAGGGGAAGATAGACTATCCTAACAATCAATTTCGCTATAGGAGGATGTGAGTCCCCAAGCTTTCTTCTTAGGCTGATTGTTGCAAATCGACGAGCACCTTAGGTTGGTTGATGTTCGCTACACTGATAGCGATTCACCCGGTGAGTACATCACTCTTAGTAGATATGAGTTCTCGTGCTTTCTCCTTGAGTTGGACACCGAATACCTATTGAATTTATGAACAACCATGTCATCTTTTTCAGGGTGTTAGATTAAGCCCTTATTGGCCACATCTCCTATGGGCACTCTATTTAAATCAAGTCTTTTGCAACCCCATTTAGACACTACCCAGGTTACTTTTGGATTGGACAGTTCCCCTTTCCTAGTAGCCACCCTTGTGGTTGAAAAATTTGTTCAACAGATGCACAAATTCTCCCTTAGTTCAATAAATCTGAGATAGGTCTAGGCTGATATAAGCTCCTTCTCAGTTTGATCCCTCGCAAACTGACAGGGCCCATGGTAAAACAAACTAAAACAAAATAAATAAACAAATGCATTTGCTTGTGGATTAGAAATTCAAGCCCCCAAAGGGCCCCTTCTCCCAAGCAGGCATCCTATCTTTAGGGTAGTGTTAGTAGAACTCCCAATAAATTGCGACTACACGAGTTGAGATAAATCCGCAACACTCACTCGTAGTACCCTTGAGGTTCAATCTATTTTTTTATAAGCAGGTTACCCCGGTGATCATCCTGCTTTGAAAGATGTAAGAATATGATGCATTCTTTCTAGCATGATTGTTGCAAACCTGGCAACCTGTGTCTAATTTGATTGCTCAAAGCAATGGATCACCCTGGATCTTTCTATGGAAGATGAGTCCCGATGCTTTCCCTTCAATTGATCATTGCAAATCAAAAGGCACTCCTTTGGTTGGATAGTTCTCCATCGGCCAAAGCTACTCCTTTGTTTTTAAAATCGAGATAGGTCTAGCTTCTACAAGCTCCTTCTCAGTTTGATCCATGAAAATCACGGAATCCATAAAAAAACAAATTTAAAAATGAAATCAATCTTAACTATCTTTGAGCTGATTTAAGCCCCTCAGTGACATTCACTCAATAGTCAGCCCTAGGTCAGGCCCGATTTGTTGCCCAAAGCAACCAATCACCCCAGTAGTTCCTTATTTCTATAAGATATGAGTCCCCGTGCTTTCTTCTTAAGACTTGACCATTATGTACCAAAAGGCATTTCTCCTTTGTTGGATAGTCCTCTTGTGGTTGGTAGCCTACTCCCTTTGAATTGGTAAATCTGAGTTAGGTCTAGGCTTCCATGGCCCCGCCACAGTTCATCAAAACCTATGGGATCCATCATAATCAAAATAAACAAATTAAAAAATAAAATCAATCTTTGACTATCTTTGAGCTGATCTAAGTCCCCCAGTGGTATTCACTTAATAGTCAACGTTAGGTTGAGTTCAATCTATTACCTTGCCAATAGATTACACCAGCAACTGATCCTTACTTGGAGGATGTAAGTCTACTATATTTTCTTCCTAGTACAACTGTTGTGTACCAAAAGGCATCACTTTGGTCGGTTAGTCTTACTATGTGCTTAGTAGACTACCCCTTTGGATTGGTAAATCTGAGTTTGGTCTTAGCCTCCATGGCTCCTACTTAGTAGTTTATTGCAAACCAACCGGGTTCATCTAAAAATTCAAACCTAACAAAATTAAAACAAATTCAACCCTCTCCCCAAGTGGAGATCTCTCCCTAGTGAGATTCAAATCAAATCAAACCTTTCATCTCCTTGTAGATGACTTGAACCTGCTTCCCTAGTGGAAGGTTCACACTCTATCCCTTAGTGGATTTTTTCCTCTCTCTTATGTCTTGGACATAAGTAGAGCGACATTGCACTAAGCTCCGGATCCTCTCTTTTCCTTGGGTTAAGGATAGATTTTTTTTATTAGTGCTTATGATCTTTCGGTGTTGTTGATCATTTCGGTCAACACCAATATGCGTATTCCTCAATCACACACACCTATTGGGCCCTTTGTTGACCTCATTTTAGGATGAACTCTCAACCCCTCCATAAGGACTTCTTAGACTTTAAGAGTTCCTTAGTCTTAAGACACATCTAGTGATTAGGTGGACACCACCTAGAAGACTTAGAAGAGTTAGCCATAGGAATAGATCATGCCTTAGGGGTATTATTAAAATTTTCTACCCTTTAGCTTAAACCATTCCTCACTTTCTCTCTTTCAAGTCAAACCCCAAATCAATTCTATTTGATTTTCTCCAAACTCAATTCAATTCCATAAATCAATTCCATGATTCAATTCCATGATTGAAATCCATGATTGAAACCCATGACCAAAATCCATCAAAAATTCCTAAGTTCAAATTTTCTAAGTCCTTAACCCTTTCTTAAGGACTTAGCCAAAATCATGATTCAAATCTATTCAAATCTTTGAGATTTTCTCATGATCCATTTATATTCATATATAAATGAAATATAAATTCAAACCTATCAAATCAAACTCAAAATTTCAAATCAATTCATAAAAATTTTCTTGAATCCCTTTAATTTTCCATTAAAGGACTTAGCCAAAATCAAATCTAAAACTTGATCAAATCACTTCAAACCCTTGGGATTTTCTCAAAACTTATTTATATTCTCATATATAAATGAAATATAAATATAAATCAATCCAATCAAAGGCAAAAATTAAATTCTAAATTTAAAATCCTTGAAATTCTCTTAAATCCCTTAATTTTCCATTAATGGATTTAACCTAAACCTTAATCAAACCATTTCAAACTCATGGGATTTTCTCAAAACTTATTTGTATTCTCATTCATAATCTCATATATAAACGAAGTATAAATATAAATCAATCCAATCCAATTCAAAAATTAAAATTTCAATTTAAAATTTTCCTTAAATCCCTTAAATTCCCTTTAATAAATTTAACATAAATCATGATTAAACCACTTCAAATCCTTGAAATTTTCTCATGATCTATTTATATTCTCATTTATATTCACATATATATAATGAAATATAAATTCAAACAATCAAAACCAATTCCAAAAATCAAACTCAAATCCACTCAAAATCAAATCTAAGCCTTTCAAGTCAAAATCTTGAACTTAGCCAAATCAATTCCAAATCAAATCAAATCCTTGATTTTCTCTCATGGTTCAATTAATCTTACAATCATGAGCTCATATATAAATCCAAAGTTCAATCATTCAATAAAAACCCAAATCAAAAATCAAACCCAAGACCCCTTCATATTCTTCCTTTGAATATGAAGTTTTCAAATGGATCTAAATCCATTTGACTTCAAACCACTTGTAAATGGATTTATATTTCAATCATAAGTCCATATACAAGATCAATCAACTTCAAATCAAGCTTTGACCAAGCCATTTGGCCCACTTATGCTCACTTAACTCAAAGTGACCTAAAGTACCCTTATGAGCCAACTTTTGATCCTAACCAAATTAGATTGAACCAAACTCATATATTCCTGTCATCATGATCAACAATCATCATGGGATGATCAATTAATCAAATTGGGTCAAACCAAGTCAAACCTAAGGATTGACCAAGTCAACTCTTAACCTAAAATGAAACCTCACATAGCCAAAGCCATAGGCTAAATTGATTGAAACCATTGATCTAAGTTCACTCATGACTTATGTTTGAACTTGACTAAGCTAAGATTTGAGCCTAACCTAGCTCAATTGACCCACTTGACCCAAGTTGACCCATGTTGACCTAAAGGGACAAAATATGTCAAAACTTGATCTAAGCCAAATTGATTGAAACCAATGGGTCAAGTCCATCCCAAATCACTTGTGGAACTTGACCAAAGCCTCAATTGGCCAACTAGACCTAACCTAGCCCAATTGACTTTAGACCCAACATGACCTAAAGGGGTCATGTTGAGCAAAAATTGAATTCAATGCAAATTGATTGAAAATAAAGATACCAATCCACTTAATATGACTAACCTAACCTAAACCTACCCTTGAACTAACCCAAATAGGTCAAATAGGTCAAATAGGTCAACTTAACCCATTTGACCTAAATGAAGTCATATAAGTCAAAATCAAATATATACCAAATTGAATCAAACCAAAGTTACCAAAACATTTCAAATAGTCATAAGAACTTGACCCAACCCTTGGTTTGACCCAATTTGAACAATTGGTCAACTTGACTCAAGTTGACCAATTTTGACCTAAATGGGTCAACATGAGCCAAACCATATCAAATGGACTCCAATTCCAATGAAACTTGGCCAAACCTATTTCTCCACATACCCAACATGTTTAAAGTGGAAAATGGTAAATGACCATTCTACCCCTAGGCCATAGAACAAATTTTGGCCTAACCCATAGCTATTTTTGTCATACCCTCTTCATGATAAGTTGAGGTTTTCCTAAAAGCTCAAGGGGACTTAGTGATGAGTGGTGCACCCAACCCAATTGGTTTGGGTCCACCCATTTGGCCCTTAGACCAAACCCGACCACTTAGAGCAAAATTGAATTTTCAAATTCCCTCTTAAGATCAAATTCAACACATGGGAAGTTGTCAATCCATTCCTTGGGTCAAACCAACCATGTGCACACTCAAAACAACCTAAACAACCTCTCTAATCTGAGCAATTGGATCAACATGGCAAAGACCAGTTCGGTCATCCGATTGCCATAGGGGGAGATATACTCCCCCTAATTCAATGAAATTTTAATGCACCCTCTATTGATTGAAGCCTAGGAACCCTAAGCAATCATCAGATAATAGCATTCCCAAGGTCTTTAGAGAGGATTTGAATTCTTCTTTCTCCATTTTGCACAGTGCAAAAAATAGGGGAGGTAGAGTGAATTGCTAACTTCTTCTACATTTGATTTTCTCCAAATTCCTCATACACACTTCTTCTAAGGACCAATCTGAGCTCACTAAAGCTTAAATTGGAGTTCCCATAGCAAGGAGAGGATCAAATCAAAGGCGAAGCCGTAAATTAAGATGTTGGTAAAATTCCATTGATCTACTGTCCAGCTATGAATTTCAATGGGGCTTGTCTCCGGAATGGCTACATCAATCTCGGCGTAGGTGATCACCAAACAGCATGATTTTTTGGTCCTTAACTCAATGGTGTGGAGCTTTGTGAAAGAAATTTTCACCTCATCAAATTTTGGCCATTGGATTTGCCGTTCTATTTCTTTAGATGGAGTGGGTTGATTTTGGTGTGATTCCATGCTAATTCGAGCTTGGATCTTCCACTTGATCATGGACGGTCTCTATTGATCAAGGGGAAAAACTTGGCTCATCTTAGCCATCCATCCGT
Source organism: Cymbidium sinense (assembly GCA_021442155.1). Classification (NCBI taxonomy): domain Eukaryota; kingdom Viridiplantae; phylum Streptophyta; class Magnoliopsida; order Asparagales; family Orchidaceae; genus Cymbidium; species Cymbidium sinense. The sequence goes on from CM038215.1 coordinate 23,592,226, forward strand.
GCATTTTAGATGGACGGCTAAGATTATTTGTCACGTTTAATAATATGATTTTCCTTTATAAACTAAGGGGGGATTCTCAGCCGTCCGATCTTTGATTGGACGATAGGGAATATAAGCATGTGCGCTGCCACCGCCATTTGGGATGTCATATTTAAATCACCCTCACATGCGTGTAAAGTGCACACATGTCGTGGTTGGGTTATTTAAAATGCCTAATTAATTCTTAATTAATCCTTGGATCTTCAAAAATTCATAATTCCCTCTAGAAAAATCAAAAAAATAAAAGGAAAAATTCTATGGAAAGATAATTTAAATAATGCATGAACCGCACCCCTCCCCTTCAATCGTTCTCTCCAAGGAAACCGCAAACCACAAGACAAAATGGCTCTCGTTCTTCTTCCATTCTTGCTCTCTCTCATTTTTCACTTCCCTCATCCAAACCACAAGTAAAACCCTTCTTCCCCTCCTCTCCAACCATAAGCAAGGGTAATGTTTCCATTTTTCTTCCTTTTCTTCTTCTCTTCTTTCTCATCTTCCTCTAAAACTTCCTAAAACCAAAAATCCCCTCTTCGATTTTCCATTATTCCCCCCAAACTGAAATTTCACTTTTCTTCCTCTTCTTCCTTCTCCATTTCTTCCCTCATCTTCTTCTAAACTGAAAAATTTCTTTTTCCATTTCTCTTATTTTCTACCTATCTGAAATTTCTAATTCCTTTGTCCCGCAATCGGAGAGGAACACTGTCATTAGGCGGGTTCTTCTCTCACTTTTCAGCATCTCCATTTTCGTCTCCTTTCAACCTTTCCTTTTACCATAGTTGAAGAGGAACATCATTAGGCGGATTATTCTCTTGGTTCCCAGCATCTCCCTCTCCGTCTCCTTGTCGATCATTGCAAGCACGCAAAAAAATGAGTCTGAACATGTGTGATAATTATGTGAATGTGTATATGTATATGTTTATTTCTTTGCAGGTTTGAAGGCCTCGTTGTGCTCATTAGGGCATGACGAGATAAAAAATGGATGTGGTGTCGCAAGACATCACTCGCTATGCTCATTAAGGCATACCGAGTAAGCCAACATCTGTTAGATATCGTTCCCTCTAGCCAAAATGCTGCCAAAAGTTTATCAAATTTTTGGACTTAGAAAAAAAAGGCAAAGAAAAAGAAAGAATCGAGATTCATTTAAGAAAAAGAAAAAAATATATAAATAATGAAATAATATAAAATTAAAATTGCATTAAACAAGTCAAATGGATATACAAAATAAATATAAGTGTGAGCATAAGAAAAAATGAATTATTTATAAAGTATTTTCTTTATAACTTAGAATTGAAATGATTTTCAAGATGACCACGAGATGAATTTAAAAGAGATTAGATAATTCATAAATGAATTTGAGTGTGGATTCAATTATTCATAAATAAATTAAATGACATTTTTTATACAAAAAAGAGATGATTGAACTCAATTAGATTCTTCAAATTTGAAATAAAGTTTGAGTTTCATTGATATATATATATACTAATCTTGTGACATTATGCCTCACATGATTTCAGAGAAGATTTGATCTAAACATTGAAAATTTCTTATGAATTGAAACATAGAATTCAAGCATGCAATTCAAATAAAATTTGTAAGTGATATCAATAGAATTCCATGGAATCTGAGAGCTTAACTTCAAGCGATAGAATGAATAGAAATAACTCGCAAACAAATTTGTATTAAACTCCATAATTTGATTTAAAAATGAGAGCTTAATTAAATGACTCATTGGTAAATGTGAATGGTTAGATCATTTGATGATTTATTAAAGTATTTGAAAAGAAAAGAAAGGAGTGTAATTTGCAATATGTTTGGAATATCTATATGATCATAAATGAAACTCCTTATGTCTATGAGGATGAATAAAGCTTTTCATTGAATGTTTCTAGGTGTAATCAATGAAGAATGAAATGAAAATGATTTTACATCTATATAAATACAAAATTAAATAATAGAATAACATAATGCCTCAGATTCGCAACACACTGTACAAGCGAACATAAGACGTTAATTAAGGCATTCTTAAATCACCCAGGCCCCACACCTGAATGTTTATTCATTAAGTGAGATCTTCTAGTTACTTCCTAGTTTAGTCTTAGGACTGGGTCTGGGTTAACAAAACCTAAAAATCTATTATAAGAGTTTCAACTTAGTAAAATATCTAAGAAGCTAATTCTGTTATGTGAATGTAAATCTGATTATCTATTAGGAGCTAAACAGAGCCGACAAGATTTAAAATTCTCAAATATATTGATCAAATAATACATGCACCCCGATGATAGCTGTGTTGAATGGTGATTTCAACCGGAGAGAATACTTGCCATCAAAATGCTCTTTCAAGTTTAAATCAAATTAACTCAAATTAAGTATCAATCTAAAAATGCTTAAATAAAATTCAATCTTTAAAAGCTTAAAGCAAACTCAATCTATCCACCTTTCACAATTATTTATCGGAGGTGACAAATTAATAAAACTCTAGCTCATAAAGGAGCCAATGTCTAATCAAGTGTTCTACTATGTTCACTCTCAATTAATTTCATGCCAGTAAGGATGTGGCCCGTGTCCTCTGACTATGTGGCTAAACAATTGATTCTGAAGAGTCCTCGATCGGTGGTTTGGCCAGTAAGGCTCCATTATATTATGATCATAATCGTAGCACGTATGCTCCCCAATGGCTCTACCCTTTGAGTTGTGAATCATAGGGTATACTTGATAGTGCCCTCATCTCGGTAAAAGACTTAAGTCATCTACTTAACAAAATCTATAAGAATTTTTTGGATGACGTAACCCATGTGTTGTTGATAAGGATCTTTCGGTCAGGTTGGGTTGACTACCTCCTCTGACTAAGTAGACCAGGGACCATGACAGCCTAGGATGACGGAACCATGAGATCTAGATTAGGCACATCATCATTCCTCCAACCATCTACTTTAAGCTAATGATGATGAATTTTATAAATCTAAATTTCAAAACTCCACATGCTGCTACTATACGTAATGCATTAAGCGATCTAATGACTAGCCTTAATGTAAAGTTCACTCTCACTTATTGGGATGGGTAATTAACTATAGGAAACCTGGAACCTGATCTAAAGTCCTCACAAAATGAGGGCAAAATCTTTGGGTGTCTTATCTACTATTCCATCCACCTTCTGAAAATTACACTGACACATTAAATCATACTCTCTTCATTTATCGATAGGTCGGTGGAAAATTTTCAGAGCCCACAGATTTATGGCGACTGTTAGGGACAGATTCTCTTTCCATCTTTAGCTAGTCATATATGTGCTATAGTAGCAACAATGTATTTGAAAATTTAAAAAAAATAGTGATTTAAATGTGTAATAAATTTAAATTACTAATGTATGACTCTATGTCTCATGAATTATTCTATAGAGTATATCTTTATTACACTATTATTTTATTTTGTAGTGCCCCTACATTTTGAAAGTATGGGGTGAAATAATAATTACTGATTACTAATCCCCATCTTTCACTTTTGCAGAATGGATCTACTGAGCACTCCTTTTTTGTTCAGCTAGGGCATGGTGCAAACATCTGCCTAGCCAACGTCATCATCAACACAGAAGATGTTGGAGCTACCATTCAATTTGGTAGCTTGAATTTCCCAGATATTATAGCTGTAACTCATGAAGTACTCACTCGTGGTACACTCTTCTGAGGCCATGCTGAAAGGCCTAAGGTTACTAAAGCTCTTACTCGCCATGCTCACCAACCAGTATAGCAACCAACCGCTGTTAGGGAGTTCTCTCGATAGAGAACTTTAATTTTAAAAAGACTAGGTCAATCTAAAGTCCCTGTGATGAAAAGAACTCTCAGTGGGAAAACTATGTCTTTAATGCCTCAAGTTACAACTACTTCATCGATTGAACCTTTCATACTTGGAAAGCATGAATGTGAAGTTTCCTCATCAGGAAGCAAATGAACCAGAAGATAGAGAAGAAGAAGAAATGCTGAGCTGAGGGCTCAGCAGATCCCATTCAAATGGCCTAGTGAACAAGCAATACTGTCGCCATAAGCGAGTATTCCTACCCATAACAACTTTGACAATCTAAAGTAGGTAAAAAAGAATAGCTCTACTCGTGAAGTAAAGTAGTCTTTCTAGACCCAACAACATCAAGCTTCGCCACCACAAAGGAGACAGCCTGAAATACTATTTTCTAGAATACATAATGCTCCTAAAGTAGCCAAGGATAGAGGCTCAATGAAAAGAAAATTTTAGAGGCTTATGGTGATTAAAAATATTGAAGCTCCACTAAGGAGGTTGCCATCCCTTATGGTAACTAGTCATCGATCCAAGTATGCTTCATGCTGTTAGCATCGAGCATGACACTCGGACCGCGTATCCAAGAATCCACTACCGAAAGGTCCTTGAGAAAATATAAATAGATATGGAGGCCAAGGCCCCTATTGACCTCATTTTTATGATGAGCTCTCAACCCCTCCATCTTAGACATAAGACTCCTCTTAGACTTTAAGAGTTCCTTAGTCCTAAGACACATCCAGTGATTTGGTAGACACTCAACCTAGCTCCAGAGACTTAGAAGAGTTAGCCATAGGAATAGGTCATGCCTTAGAGGTGTTAGGAAAATTTCCTACCCTTAGCTCAAACCATTCTTCACTTTCCTTCCTTCAAGTCAAACTCCAAATCGGTCTTATTTGATTTTCTCCAAACTCCAATCAACTCCATATGATTGAAATCTATGATTGAAATCAATGATTGAAATCCATAATCAAAATCCATAAAAGAAATTCCTAAGTCTAAAATTTTCCCAAGTCCTTAATCTTCTCTTAAGGACTTAGCCAAAATCATGATCTAAATCAATTCAAACTCATGAGATTTTCTCAAAACTCATATATTCTCATTTATATTCACATATATAAATGAAATAAAATTCAAACCAATCAAACTAAACTCAATATTCAAAATCAATTCAAGAATTTTTTCTAAGTCCTTTAAGTTCTCCCTTAAGGACTTAATCTAAGTCATGATCAAATCAATTCAAACTCATGGAATTTTCTCATAACTCATTTATATTCTTGTTTATATTCACATATATAAATGAAATATAAAGTCAAACCAATCAAACTAAACTCAATATTAAAAATCAATTCATGAAATTTCTCTAAGTCCTTTAAGTTTTCCCTTAAGGACTTAATCTAAATCATGATCAAATCAATTCAAACTCATGGGATTTTCTTAAAACTCATTTATATTTTCATTTATATTCACATATTTGAATGAAATATAAATTCAAACCAATCAAACTAAACTCCATATTCAAAATCAATTCATGAAATTTTTCTAAGTCCTATAAGTTTTCCCTTAAGGACTTAATCTAAATCATGATCAAATCAATTCAAATTCATGGGATTTTCTCATAATTCATTTATATTCTCATTTATATTTATATATATAATTGAAATATAAATATAAATCAATCAAACTCCATTAAAATTTTTCTAAGTCATTTAAATCCCTCTTAATGGACTTAGCCTAAGTCATGATCAAGTCATTTCAAGCCCTTGAAATTTTCTAATGATCAACTTAGATTCTCATTTATATTCACATATATAAATGAAATGTAATTCAAACAATCAAAACCAATTCCAAAAATCAAACTCAAACATACTCAAAATCTAATCTAAGCCTTTCAAGTCAAAATTTTGAACTTAGCCAAATCAACTTTAAATCAAGCCAAACTCTTGATTTTCCTTCATGATTCAATCAACCCTACAATCATAAATCCAAATATAAATACAAACTCCAATCTCTAAATCAAAATCCAATTCAAAAATCAAACCCTAAATCTTTTCATATTCTCCCTTTGAATATGAAATTGTCAAATGGATCAAAACTCATTTGACTTCAAACCACTTGCAAATGGATTTATATTTCAATCATAAGTCCATATACAAGTTCAATCAAACTCAAATCAAGCTTTGACCAAGCCATTTGACCCACTTAGGCTCACTTGACCCAAAGTGACCTAAAGTATCCTTATGAACCAAATTCTAATCCTAACTAAATTAGATTGAATCAAACTCACTTATGCCTCTCATCATGATCAACAATCATCATGAGATGGTCAATCAATCAAATTGGGTCTAACCAAGTCAACACTTAGCCAAAATGAAACATAATATAGCCAAAATCCACCATAGGCCAAATTGATTGAAACCATTGATCTAAGTTCATTCACGACCATTGTCTGAACTTGACCAAGTCAACATTTGAGCTAACCTTTGGCCACTTGACCCAAGTTGACCCAACTTGACCTAAAAGTCAAAATGTGTCAAAACTTGATCTAAGCCAAATTGATTGAAACCAATGGGTCAAGTTCATCAAAATCACTTGTTGAACTTGACCAAAGCCTCAATTGACCAACTAGACCTTTATTGACCATGAACTCAACTTGACCTAAAGGGTCATTTTGAGCCAAACTCAAACTTAACCAAAATTGATTGGAAAAAAAAGATACCAATACACTCCATATGACTAACCAAACCTAAACCTGCCCTTGACTTAGCCCAAATAGGTCAAATGGGTCAAATTGGTCAAGTTGACCCATTTGACCTAAATGAAGTCATATGAACCAAATTCAAACCTAAACCAAATTGAATCAAACCAAAGCCACTAAAACATTTCAAATGGTCATATCAACTTGACCCAACCCTTAGTTTGATCTAATTCAACCAATTGATCAACTTGACCTAAGTTGACCAATTGGTCTACTTGACCCAAGTTGACCCATTTTGACCTAAATGGGTCAACATGAGACAAACCATATCAAATGAACTCTAAATCCAATGAAACTTGGCCAAACTTATTTTCTCAATATACCCAACATATCCAAATTTAGAAATCAGCCAAATGACCATTTTACCCCTAGGCCATAGAACAAATTTTGGTCAAATCCATGGGGAATTTGGTCAATTCATCTTCATACCTACTTGATACTCTCCTAATAGGTCAAGTAAACCCTAGGAAGGGTGGTACACCCAACCCAATGGGTTTGGGTCTAACTCCACCATATATGGCCGAACATGGCTTGAAATGGCCACATGGCAAACCTCTTCGGCTCTTTCCACTTATTTTAAGCACATGGCTACTCCACTAATCCACTCCCTAGCATAAAATAAACTCAAGGATAGCCTAAATGGCCTAACAAACCCACTACCTAAGCTCAATTGGATCAAAATGGCTCCTCCTTTCTTGGTTGTTCGATTGCCAAAGGGGGAGATATACTCCCCCTAATTCATTTGAATCTTCACTTCCTCATTGTCGATTGAAGCCTAGAGAGTGATAGGAGTCATTGACAAGAGTTCTTAAGCTTCCTAGAGGGAGATTGAATTGGCAATTTCTTAGTTTTCCTTAAGTGAAAATAAGGGAGCTCCACTGATTTCTCAACTTCCACTACACTCAAATTCAACCAAATTCCCTTTGCACACTCCATTAGAGAACCCAATCGAACTTGCTTAAGCTCTCTTCCAAGTTCCAAAGGCAAGGGAATAACCACTTCAATCCACTCAACCTCAAGAGCTAAAAATTTCACCAATGCTTCATCTCAACCAAACGAAGCTTCTCTAAGGGAATCAAGCACTGGTGATCACCTCCAGTGAGGTATGCTATTTTTTTACCATTAAACTCAATGTGGTGTGGAGCTTTGTGAAAGAAATTTTAATGGCATGAAGTTTCAACTGTTGGATGTGTTTGTCATTAGGTCTAGATGGTGTGTGTAAAATTTCATCCCAATCTGAGCTCAATTAAGCTTAGATCATGGTCTTAAGCATGAACTGTCTCCATGTTTCTTAGGCAATGGTAGCGACAGATCTCTAGCCATCCATCCGCATATTTTAGATGGACGAGATTAAATAACATTTTATATCCTATTTTATCCTCTCTAATTTGTAGATTTAATCTCAGTTGTTTGTTACTTGATTGGACGATTAAGGGAAAAGCGGCGTAGCACCACATCTTTATGATGACATTTTAAAATGCAAATCGAGGGGAGTGGCATAAGCGCATGGCCCGGCATGGTAGAGGATTGGAATTAATTAAGGTTTAAATAATTCTAATTAATTACCTAAACTTTTAAAATTCATATCAACCTAGAAAAATCAGATAAATATGAAATTAATTGTATTAGAAAGATAATTGTACATAGAATATTCTAAAATTAATTTTGATTAATTTTGAATACTTCTTTTCTCTGAATTTAGGTTTTATTAGAAATATTAATTTGCTAATTATCATTTAATTAATCCACTAATTATTCCCAAACTCTTGAGTATGTTTTGGCGGATGACTTCTGCCTCCCCTAATTTTCTTGGGATTTACTAGTGGCTTAATTGGGAAATTGCTAATTCATTTCCTAATTACCCCATTAATGTAATTAAGGTTAATTAAGGGTTTATTTACTATTTTAATGATTTGTTAAAGTTGATTAAGGTCTGTTTCAATAAATAGAAGATTTAGGGAATAATTTTGGGGCATTTTCCTTGAGCTATTCCTTAAACCACCTTTTTCTTTCATAATCCTCTCTTAATTAAGAGCTAATTCACTAATTATCCTCTAATTAATTTCTTAAAATTTAAAACTTTCTAGAACTTAATTAATCTACTTGGAGTAGATGCTTAGGTGTTCAAGAGCCTAAGTTTAATTAAGAAAATCAAAATTTAACTCATATGTGTGAGGGGTGTTTTGAAATTACTTAAGTTAAACCCCTTAGCTTAATTAATCATTAATCATGAGCCAAATTACGTTAGGCCCCTTTCTTCCTAGGTGTATTTCAAATTTAAATTTTTTGTGAGGTTTTATGTCATCTCATTGGCTCATAATTATTTGATTAACTATGCTAAGGTGGTGTGGGTAAGGGATAATTAACATGCTTAGTTCATACCTTAAACTAATCAAAATATAAAATGAATCTAATCATCTAAAAATTGAATAAAAATATTGAACAATGTGGAAATGGGTTAGAAACAACAAACTCAATTCACATTTTCAAAATTAAATTAAATTCAAAATCAAATAGAAATCATATTAAATAAACTTTGATTTACTTTAAGCTTTCTTATTTCGTAAGATTATCTTTAGGAATTAATTGAAGTGAATGTGTTTACATGCTTTCATTGCTTTAGTTCTTCCCCAACATGCTAAACATGTATGTCATATGATTTCATACATCCATTCAAAAATCAAATTAAAAGTGAAAATGTTTCTTTTATGTCAAATTGCATGTGTTGGCTAAAGTAAGAATATGAGTGGCTATTATCACTATTAAATTCAATTTATTTTCAAAATACATAAATCAATTATCAAAACTAAAAGTGTGTTACTTATATCTTACTTATAAGTTTGTATGTGAGTAAAATATAAGAATGTGCTTAGTGTAGGTTTTCCTTCTCCTCTTTTAGTATAATTTTGAAAAGGATTTGACAAAGTGTATGGTTCATTTGAAAAGAACCTAACACTTGCCTAATTCCATATCCTATTCATTTCTATTCTATTACTTAAGAAGGATACCTATACTTGTACATATAAATTGCATAAACAAAAATAAACCGACGAACATAAATTTTTGCATTCTTTCTTTTCCATTCATTTCTTTTGTACACATGCTTGTATTTAAGGAAATTGGTATATTAGTCTGGACAACCTCAGAGTTGTGATGCTTTAAGTATCCCTAAGTAGGTCTTGTACCTTACACCCCTGGTTAACAATAGCATCATACTAACTTATTCCTTTCATACATTCCTATGTGCATGTGAAAATTGGATAAGAAACCCCTTTGCTACTTAATGAAAATCATGTATCATAAACTTTCAAATTTTCTTAAATGAATTGCTTAGCATGCATCTTGAAGTGTATTAAATATTTCCATTTGTATGTATAGATATTCTTAAGACTCATTCATATGCATGTTATACATGTTGGGAAAGAAATGAAGTGATGTATGTTTTGTGAATTTAGTTCATTTTACTTAATCTTAAAAATGCCTTTCTTTTGAGTAGGTTTATTTAGAGTTCATCTATACTTAGGATAAATGAAAATACTTAATTAAAACATTCACTAAAAAAACCAAAACATGAATCCACTTTAGAAATTACTTTGGTCAGGGAAGGAAAGAGAAGTTCCCTTCTCTTTCCTTCTTTTTATAACTTAGTAATTAATTATAGAATTCACTTGAACCCAATAAAAACATAAAATAAATTCAATCCAAAGCAATTAAATCACTTAAATGAAACCCTCCTCTAAGTTGAACATGCTTCACACTTTGAGAATTCTAACTTAAAAGCCATAACTAAGCACACCACACAAACCTTTGAGGCACACACATTAGGCTATGTCACCACTTCTAGCTTTAGGTTAGGGCGGTGCATGGTTTGATGCTTGCTTTTGTTTTGTGATATATGTTTTAGTATGGATGTTAGGATGTATGTACGTAGAATGATTGGTATGTCGATCTTATTCTATTGTCTTCTGTAGGGGATTGTACTTAAGGGGCATTGTAATAAATAAAAATATAATGCTTTTATTGTGTAGGTGCTTATACCCCTAAGATAATCCAATAGGCCAAGTGGACTTAGTCACCCATGTGTGGGGTGATAAGTCCAATATACATGCTTAGAATTTTGTGTGGTTTGTTTAGCTAATCTCTATTTTGTAAGTGTTAGCTAGATTTACTTTTCTTTTTCATGTAATTCTTGCAATTAGGATTTTGGAATGATTGTTATGGGGTTTAGGATGAACATTGGTCATAAGATCTCATCTTATGTATCATGTGTTTGCATCCACCTTAAAAGAAAAAGAAGAAGAAGAAGAAGAAAAGAAGAAAAGAATGAAAACGGCAACATAATAATGACTTCCTTGCTTAATTGTATGTAATTCATTTGTAATCTAGGTTGTATAGGGTAGAGCTTGGCTGCCCAATTTATTTTCGGGTATGTGTGGTGGTACCTGACCACAATGGCCTCTTATTCCTTTGCGATTAGCTTTATAAATTGATTGATAATTTGTTTAGCTTGTGCATTAAGTAGCATCCTTATCCTAGTTTCTTCCTTGCTTTATGTATGACCTGGATGTGGATTATTCTCTTAAGGAAAAATAAATATTCTACCAAATCTAACAATTCAAAACTAAAAATAAAAAAACTCATAACCTCACCTAAAGCTTAGGCTAAAAATCAAGATAAAAGAATTAGCAACCCCTTAGCTAAATGAGTATTTCTTTTATAACATCATGCACAAATGCATATTATTTTTCACATTTGATTGGAGGGCTTCCACTTTTTCTAGAGAAAGTTGGCTTGACTTTTGAGTCCCATCGTGGAAACACACCTCCTCCCTTCTCGTTGATTTTGGCCAAAAATCTCATTTCTCATGCATTAGGCATATGAAATCTACTAACCTGAGTCAAAATAATTGTCCAAAAATAAAAATAAAATGTAATCTGAATTGCATTAAATTTAGATCATTTGAAGCATACTTTTGCATGATCTAGTCTCTTTAGAGAGTGAGTTTAAGGACTTAGTCTCTTTATAAATGAATAATAATCACATGAATTTAAAATCATATGAGGAGTTAGTTGGCAGCCACCTTAGGTAGTTGTAAGTCTAATCAGTCAGGTGATTTGTCCTCTCTTATGGAGGCAAACCAAATACCCATTTTTGCCATAGATTCAGGTTATGCTTTCAGCCCTCACTAAAGATCCCTAGATTTAGATTATGAGGTTGCTTCTCCCTTCCATGGGCCATAAGCATAAATCCTCACCTCTTAGGTATTTTCATAATCCTGTGTTATAGAATCATAAGCCCTAAATTTCTAATGAAAAATTCAACTCAAACAAATTAAATCAATTTTAAAAAAAATGTAAAGCCCAATCATAGGATAGTTTGAAATGCTCGCTAAGTTTCCTAGCATCGTGGTCATCTCCTACTTATCTTCCTTTGGCCTCGATAATAACTCCCTCTCTTTGATCAATCCCATTTGATCTTCTAAAATAAACTAATCGATTAATAGTCCTATCTATTGAAATCTTTGGAGACAATGATCATTTACCATAATCGAGAGTATTTCTAAGGGATGTTATTCCTTAGGATGTTATTAATTATGGGGGCTTGCCCCTGTGGAGAACTTAACGAATCGATTTAAAATAAATCCTGCTTTACTTTTTTATGTAAAGTAGGGGAAGAATCTCTAGTACACATGCAGACCCATTATCCTTAGGAGTCCTTATTGAGGTGATTAGGTTCATTGTAAGGTGGTGATTTTTATTTTTTGAGATAGTACACCTCTTCTAAATGTCATACCCGATCACCCTCAATAGGAACATCTATGGATCTACGTGGTGTCAAAACTACATAAAGAAAGGAGATGTATATTTCCATCTTCATTTTATCTCGCATAGAGTGAAGATGGAAGTATATATCTTATTCTCTAAAGAAAATTGAATTTTTTTCACCAAAGTCAGTAATCCAAATTGCTGTCCCTATCATTGGATGATCCTTCATCCTATCGAAGATTGTTATATCTTCAAAGATTGGCTAGAAAGGAAGTATCGGTGAGGTAAATTTATGTTATTCATTAGTGTTCTAGTCAACCCAAAAAGAAAGTCTACAAGGATGATTACGTCCACTTCCGTATCATCCATTAAATACAAAAAGAAGGAGAAATCAATTGGGCAAGAATGGGAAAGCTGACCATGAAAATCGCAACTAAAAGATGTTCCTAGTGTTAAGTGGAAATCACTACTTGAACTTATATTGGACTTAAGAGAGATGCATAAATCAAGTATTTGGGTTTATTAATGACATTTTGATAAGTCTACTTTATCATAACACGAGGAGCAGTCTACTAAACCTATGCCTCTTAACTCAAAGAAGTCAACTAAGAAAAAGAAGATCAAGAAGAGAACTATAACTCAAAAGATTATAAGTAACTTAGAGGAGTATGACCAGACAAGACAACCATTTAGGCTTGCAAATTTTATGCCTAAATTTTGCATTGTTGAATCGAATGAAGAAGATAATGGTGAATATTGTTCAGTAGAGACATCAAATCATTTATGTGATACAAGATGTTCTTCAGCGTTAGGTACTCCAAAATGATAAGGGTAGTCAGACAGACTAGACCAACCTACAAAAATTCTTATCACAAAAATAAGAAGAGCCTGAGGAATTAACATTTTAATTTTGTCTAATGACTCAACAAAAAGATAACAGTTTCATCGAAGATTTATGTTTTCTCGATGGAGAAGAGTCAAACTCATCGACATCAACACGTATGGAATATATGATGTTGAAAAGTGAGTTTAACTCTTTTAGTTAATCCTACAGAATAAGAGGTGAATTTGAAGAAACTACTTCTTCAGAGGAATCTAAGCAAGATAAGGTGATTCAAGTTCAGTTGAGAAGTGGTAAAGTCTTACCACATTCAGTTAAGAAGAGAAATACAAATAAAGGCAAAAGCAAATAAATTGAAGTCAATAAAGATACAAATCTCAAAAATCTTAGAATAAAACCTAAATTAAGCAAAAAGATAGATTATAATATTCTATCACATCTAAGAAAGATCCTTGAACAACTGAGTGTGTATGAGGCTCTCTTGATGTCAAAGACCTCCAAGAAATTTTGATACATGCTCTCAAATATTCGAAGAGTTATGAAGCTTACTTTACTGAAAAATGCATGATTGAATCATTGCAAACTCAAGATCTCCCAATAATGATATTTTATGAAGAAGATATTATGTTAAGAACAGCGGATCACAACTGTCCTCTATATGTTACTGTAGAGGGATAGCATCTCGATCAGTCAAATATTTATTGATTCAGGTTCTTCTATTAATCTTATGAGTCTAAAGGTATTAAGAGAATTATAACTTGATATCCAACATCTTGGGAGGGATAAGTTGATGGTTCATGGTTTTAATGAGAAAGGGTAGAAAACCTTGGATTCTTTTATTCTCCCGCTCAAGTTTCAAGAATTGCATACAGAAGCTAAGTTTCATGTAATCGATGTCGATACATCATTTAGAGATCTCTTGGGTTGACCACAGCTGCATGAGTATTACATGGTCCCATCAATTATGCATCAGTGTATGAAGTACCTGAAAGATGGGGAAGAGTTTAGAATTCCTGGTAACCTACAACCATTCTCCATCCACGAAGCAAAGATCAATGATGATGAAAAATATTTCATCCCTAAAGAGCCTAATCTAACCGTGGAGTTAAATAATCTCTATAGAGTTGCCTTTCAAATCTGTGGTGAGAAAAGAAAGAGGATCCTATAAAAATTTATCTTTTTAGGACGCCATACAGATCCACAGATGTACTTATTCAAGTGATCGAGTACGTCATCAAGGAATAGTGTACTATCTCAAAGATAAAAGTTTCTATCCTTTAATGGACTTAATCACCTCAATAAGGACTCTTGAGGATGATGGGTCTGCATATGTACCAGAGATTTTTCTCCTACTTTACATGAAAAAGTAAAGCGGGGTTTTGTTTAAAATAAGTTTATTAAGTTCCCTACAGGGGCAAGCTCCATAGTTAATTACATCCTAAATATTGGGGATTCTTTAGGAAAACTCTTGATTAAGGTAAATGATCATTGTCTTCAAAGATTTCAATAGGAAAGGACTATAAATTGTTTGGTTTATTTTTAAGGATCAAATGAGATTGATCAAAGAGAGGGAGTTATTATTGAAGCCAAATGTATGATAAGTAGGAGATTTCCATGACGCTAAGAAACCTAACGAGTATCCAAACTATCCTATAATTGGGCTTTACATTTTTGAAATTGATTTAGTTTGTTTGAGTTATATTTTTCATTATAAATTTAGGACTTATGATTCCATAACACAAGATTAAGGAAATGCCTGAGAGGTGAGAAATTATGCTTATGGTCTAAAAAGGGGAGAAGCAACCTCAGAACCTAAATCTAGGGAGCTTTGGTAAGGGCCAAAAACACAGCCTAAATCTAAGGCAAAAATGTGTAATTGGTTTGCCTCCACAAGAGAAGATAAATCACCCAATAGGTTGGACTTACAACCACCTGGGGGTGGCCACCAACTAACTCCTCCTACAATTTTAAATACATGTAGGCAAATCATTATGCTTATGCAAGATAGCTAGGTTGTTGTTTATTTTAGAAAACTCACTCCTTAGAGACTAGATCATGTAAAGGGCATGCTTCAAATGACCTAAATCTAATGCAATTCAAATTTCATTTTATTTTCATTTTTGGGCAATTATTTTGACTCAGGATAATAGGATTCATATGATTAATGCATGAGAAATAATGTTATTGGCCAAAATCAGCGAGAAGGGAGGAGGTGAGTTTCCACCATGGCTCTCAAAGGTCAAGCCAAGTTTCTCTAGAAAAGGTGGAAGCCCTCCAATCAATAGTAAAAGAAGATATTGTTATGCATGATATTACAAAAGAAATGCTCATCCAGCTAAGGGGTGCTAACTCTTTTATCTTGATTTTAAACCTAAGCATTAGATGAGATTATGAGTTCTTTATTTTTAATTTGAGTTATTAAGTTGGGTAAAATATTTATTTTTTCCTAAAAAGCCTAATCCACATCCAGACCATACATAAAGCAAGGAAGAAACTAGAAAAAAATATGCCACTTAATGCACAAGCTAAACAAATCATCAATCAATTTATAAAGCTAATCGCAAAAAGAATAAAAGGTCGTTGTGGTCGGGCACCACCGCACAAACCTGAAAATATAAAATGTGGGTAGCCAAGCTCTACCCTTATACAACCGGATTACAAATTAATTAAATTATAACTAAACAAGGAATTCATTGTGGTGGGGGTCTTCAAGCTTTATTCTTCTTTCTTCTTTTCTTCTTTCTTCCTCTTTCTACTTTTTTCTTTAGTTCCTTCTTTGGTTGTTTGGAAGGTAGATTCTCCAAGGCTTCACATGGTGCATAAGATAGGATCTAATGACCAATGCTCATCCTAATCCCCATAACAATCATTCTAAAATCCTAATTTCATAAATTTACATGCAAAGGAAATGTAAATCTAGCTAATACTTGCAAAATAAAGGTTAGCTAAAACAAACCACACAAATCTCAAGCATGTATATTGGACTTATCACCCCACACATGGGGTGACTATGTCCACCTGGCCTATTGAATTATGCTTAGAGGTATAAAGCACCTACAAGAAAAAGCATTTATATTTTTATTTATGATACAAACTTAAGCACTCACAGAAAAGAATAGTTAGACTAAGAGCATTCTACCACTCATTCTATGAGCATACACCCTAGCATGCAGTCTAAAATATATATCACAAAATAAAACAAAATATCAAATCATGCACCGTCCTAATCAAAAGCTAGAAGTGGTGACTTAGGCTAATATGTGTGCTTTGAAGGCTTGTGTGGTATGGTTAGCTATGGCTTTAGGTTCAAATATTTTGAGTGTGAAAACATGTTCAACTTAGAGGAGGGTTTTAGTTTAAGTTGTTTAATTATTTTTTGGTTAATTTTATTTCATGTTTTGATTAAGTTCAAGTGAATCCTACAATTAATTACTAAGTTATGAAGCGAGGGAAAGAGAAGGAGACTTCTTTTTCCTTCCCTAACTTAAGTAATTTTCTAAAGTAGGTTTAGATTTTTAGTTTTATTTAGTGAATGTTTTGATTAAATCATTTAATTAATCCTAAGTTTAGATGAACTCCAAATAAACCTATTCAAAAAGAAAGGCATTTTAAGATTAAATAAAATGAATCAAAATTCACATAACACCCATTACTTCATTTCTTTTCCAACATGTTTAACATGCATATGAATGGATCCTAAGCATATCTATACATACAAATGAGAATATTTAATACACTTTATGATGCATGCTAAGTAATTTATTTAAGAAAATTTAGAAGATTAAGATGCATGATTTTATTTAGTAGAAAAGGGTTTTTTTATCCAAATTTTCACATACACACATGAAAGTAAGAAAGGCAGAAGTGAGCACAACGCCATTGTTAACCAGAGGTGTAAGATATAAGACCTATTTAGGGCTACTTAAAGCCTCACAACCTCAGGATTGTCTAGACTAATATACCACTTCCTTTAGATACAAACATATATATAAAAGAAATGAAATGGAAAAGAAGAATGCAAAAGTTGTATTAATGGATTCATTTTGTTTATGCAATTTATGTGTGCTAGTATAGGTAACCCTTCTTAAGTGGTAGCATAGAGATGAATAGGATATGAATTAGGTAAGTGTTAGGTTTTTTTTAAATGAACCCTACATCTTACCAACTCCTATTCAAAACTATGCTAACATAAAAGAGAGGAGGAACTTATGCTAAACACATCTTTATAATCTTCACATACAAGCTTATAATTAGATATAAGTAGTACACATTTAGATTTGATAATTTATTTATATGTTTTGAAAATAATTTGAATTTAGTAGTGATAATAGCCACTCATATTTCTACTTTACACATATTTGACATAAAGTAAACAATTTCATTTTAAATTTGAATTTGAAAAATATGAATGCATGAAACCACATGACATACACATTTAACATGTTGGGGGAAAGAATCAAAGCAATGAAAGCATGTAAAAAAATTCACTTTAATTAAATCCTAAAGACATTCTTATGGAATAAGAAAGTTTAAAATAAATCAAAGTATATTCAATATGATTTTTGTTTAGTTTTAAGTTTGATTTAATTTAGAAAAGGTGAGTTGAGTTTACTGCTCCTAACCCATTCCCACTATGTTTGATATTTTTGTTTAATTTTTAGATAATTAAATCCATTTTTATGTATTAATTAGGTTAAGACATGAATTAAGTAACTTAATTAACCCTTACCTACACCACCTTAGAATTATTAACCAAATAATTATGAGCCAATGAGATGACATAAAACTCACAAGGAATTTAAATTTACAATGCACCTAATAAGAAAAGGTCTAATGCAATTTGGCTCTGTGACTAATTAAGCTAAGAGTTTAGTTTAAGTAATTTCAAAACACCCTTTCATACATATGAATTGGGTTTTGATTTCCTTAATTGAACTTAGGCTATTATACACCTAAGCATCCACCCAAAGTAGATTAACTAAGTTCTAAAAGTTTTAGAATTTTTTTAGTATTAATTAAGGGGATAATTAATGAATTAACCCTTAATTAATAGAATATTAAGGGAAGAAAAGGGGGTTTAGGGAATAGCTTAGGGGAAATGCCCCAAAATTAGTCCTTAAACCTCCTATCTACTAGATCTGACCTTAATCAACTCTAATCATGGATTAAAACCACTAATTACACCTTAATTATCCTTAATTAAGTTAAGGGAGTAATTAGGAAACCTATATGCAATTCTCCTAATTAACTCTTCAATAAATCCCAAGAAAATTAGAGGAGGCAGAAGTCATCCCTAAAATATACCCAAGAAATTTAAGATTAATCAGAGGCTTGATTTAAAGGTAATTAGCAAAATAAACTTTCTAATAAAACCCAAAATCAGAGAAAAGCATAATTCAAAATTTATTGAAATTAATTTTAAAATATTCTAGGTTGAATTATCTTTCCATAAGATTTTATTTCATATTTTTCTGAGTTTTATTGAAGGAGATATAAATTTTAGAAGATCCATAGATTAATTAGAATTAATTAAACATCCCTAACTAATCCCTCTGCTCACGGCGCGATGTGTGGCTTTGGCGATCAGCGCGCTTTACACGTGTTGCACCATGAGCTACTTAATTAAACATCAAATCATAAAGGCGGCGCGACGGCGGGAGGCGCTTTGATCTCTGACGTCCGATCAAAGATCGGATGGCTAGAGATCTCCCCACAATTTTACAAAGGATAAATCAAATTCTAAATGTGGGAATAACCTTGGTCATCCATCCAAAATGCACAGATGGATGACCAAGATCTCCCTAGTTCTTTCCCTTAGATAAATAGAGATCGTCCATGATCTAGGGGAAGATCCGAGCTCAGATTCAAACAAAACTTAACCCACACCATCTAAAGCCAATGAGCAGCACATCCAATGATGGAATTTGCTTGAATTGAAAATTCCTTTCATAAAGGACCAACACCTCCTATGCTAGGTGGTCAAAAAGTTTTAAACCTCTTTGGAGGTGATCACCGGTGCTCGAAATTGATGAGGTAGCTTCATCTAGGGGAGACGACGCCCTGTTGAAATTCTTAGGCCTTGGGATTGAGTGACTTGCTCTATGGACCAACACCACTTCAAGATCCTTGTGGCCTTGATCCAATTGCTCCTCTCCTTGCTATGGGAACTCCAATGGAAGCTTGAGTGTGCTCGGATTGGTCCTTAGAAGAAGTGTGTGAGAGAAATTGAGGTGGTTTTCAGTGTGGAGGAAGTTCAAGATTGGATTGAGCACCCCTTATTTTCACACTATGCAAAACTGGGAAGATGAAGTTTTATTTCATCCTAGGAAGCTAGGGGAGGCTGAGAAATTGCTTCTTTGACTTCCCTAGGTTCAATCAAAATGAGGAATGATAGTTTTGAATTTAATTAGGGGGAGTATATCTTCCCCTTGAAGGATTAGATGGTCGAGCATAAGCTTACCATTTTAATCTAATTGATCATAATGGGAGGGTTGTTTGATCAGGTAGATGTTTGAACATGGTCGGTTTGAGGCCTTGTGTAGATTGCCAACCTCCCATGTGCTTAAAATTCAATGGGAGATGGATTTTGAATTTGCCATTTTGACCCATGGGGTTGGGTTTTGCCTTGGGGCCAATTAGGCTGACCCAAACCCATTGGGTTTGGTGCACCACTCTTCATTAGGTCCCCTTGAGCTATTAGGAAAGCATCAAGTGGATATGAAGAGGGTATGACAAAAATTTACCCATAGATTAAGCCAAAATTTATTCTATGGCCTAGGGGTAAGATGGTTATTTTGCTAATTTTTTAATTTGAATATGTTGGGTATGTGGAGAAACTAGGTTTGGCCAAGTTTCATGAGATTTGAAATTCATTTGATAGGGTTTGGCTCATGTTGACCCATTTAGGTCAAAATGGGTCAACTTGGGTCAAGTTGACCAATTGGTCAAATTGAGTCAAACCAAGGGTTGGGTCAAGTTCATATAACCATTTGAAATGTTTTGGTGGCTTTGGTTTGATTCAATTTGGTATAGTTTTGAGTTTGACTCAAATGACTTCATTTAGGTCAAATGGGTCAAGTTGACCTATTTGACCCATTTGACCTATTTGAGGTAGGTCAATGGTAGGTTAGGTTAGGTTAGTCATATGGAGTGGATTGGTATCTTTGTTTCCAATTAATTTTGGTTAAGTTCAAATTTGGCTCAACATGACCCCTTTAGGTCATGTTAGGTCTAAGGTCAATTGGGCTAAGTTAGGTCTAGTTGGCCAATTAAAGCTTTGGTCAAGTTCCACAAGTAATTTGGAATGGACTTGACCCATTGGTTCCAATTAATTTGGCTTAGATCAAGTTTTGACACATTTTGACTTTTAGGGTCAAATTAGGTCAACTTGGGTCAAGTGGCCAATTAGGCTAGGTTAGGCTCAAATGTTGGCTTAGTCAAGTTCAAACATAGGACATGAGTGAGCTTAGATCAATGGTTTTAGACAATTTGGCCTATGGTGAAATTTGGCTATGTTAGGTTTCATTTTGGGCTAAGTGTTGACTTGGTCAACTCTTAGGTTTGACTTGGTTTGACCCAATTTGGTTGATTGATCATCCCATGATAATTGTTGATCATAATGAGAGAGATATATGAGTTTGGTTCAATCCAATTTGGTTAGGCTCATAATGGTACTTTAGGTCACTTTGGGTCAAGTGAGCCTAAGTGGGTCAAATGGCTTGGTCAAAGCTTGATTTGAGTTTGATTGGACTTATATATGGACTCATTATTGAAATATAAAGCCATTTACAAGTGGTTTGAAGTCAAATGGGTTTTAATCCATTTGACAATTTCATATTCAAAGGAAGAATATGAAAGGGTTTTGGCTTTGATTTTTGTCTTGGGTTTTGATTGAGTGGTTGAAGTTTTTATTTATATATGAATTCATGATTGCATGATTGATTGAATCATGAAGGAAAATCAAGAGTTTGACTTGATTTGAAGTTGATTTGGCTAAGTTCAAGATTTTGACTTAAAAGGCTTAGATTAGATTTTGAGTGGATTTGAGTTTGATTTTTGGATTAGGTTTTGATTGTTTGAATTTATATTTTATTTATATATGTGAATATAAATGAGGATATAAATGGATCATGAGAAAATTTTAAGGGTTTGAAGTGATTTGATCATAACTTGGGTTAAGTCCATTAAGAAGGATTTAAAGGACTCAGGAAAATTTCATGAAGTTTGGAGTTTGAATTTTTGAATTTGGTTTGATTGATTTATATTTTTATTTTATTTATATATGTAAATATAAATGAGAATATAAATGAGTTTTGAGAAAATATCATGAGTTTGAAATGGTTTATCAAGATTTTGGATAAGTCCTTTAATGAAAATTAAGGGACTTAGGAAATTTTGATAGATTTTGATCATGGATTTCAATCATAGATTTCAATCATGAATTTTGATCATATGGAGTTGATTTGGATTTGGAGAAAATTAAATAATATTGATTTGGAGTTTGACTTGAAGGAAGGAAGGTGAAGAATGGTTCAAGCTAAGGGTAGGCTAACACCCCTAAGGCATGACTTATCTTATGGTTAACTCTTCTAAGTCTCTAGGGCTAGGTTGAGTGTCCACCTAATCACTGGATGTATCTTAAGACTAAGAAACTCTTAAAGTCTAAGAGGAGTCTTATGTCTAAGATGGTTGAGAGCTCATCCTAAAAATGAGGTCAACACCAACAGAGTCTCTTGAAGTGGTAGCATCCACTTCAGGAACTAAAAAGTAATTTTACATGGTGAAAGAGTAGAAGCAAAGAGGAAGAAAGAAGACAATGCCAAATTTCTCTAAAGCACTTGAATTTACACCTAAATCAAGAAAATTAATTCCTCATTTGAGAAGTGACACACAAGAAGAAGAAGAAGATATTTGTCAAACCCAAGAGAACTTATAAACTTTCAAGAAAGGCAATGTACAAAATAAGTGATTCTGATTCAGACTATGATTTTGAATCTACTTATAAAATAGAGTTCAGATGGCTGCATTAAGAAGGATAGCCCATTTGGTAGTGTCAGAGGACTCCTTCAAAATTATACCCATCCCTCAGCATTACTTCAAAGAAATCACTTCACCGGAGGTTCATAATATTGAAGAATTGATAACATTCTATGTGCGCCGTTGAGCGAGAGTGGCAGAACAGGAACTCTATTTTGCAAATCTGAAAAGTCTTAGCCTTATAATTTTGATCAGCCTGGTCGACATAAAAATTTTGATGAGATAGTGCCAACAAAAATATCAATATGCTATCCACAAAAATTGTGAGAATGATGCAGAAGCTGAGAATTCATATTGGAACTACTAAAAATAAAACTCAAATCTTTAATAAGATGTGGAACCAAAGAAGTCCTCAAGCATCACAAAGAAGTGATAAGTTTATCACTAAAGATCTTGGGTTCATCCATAAATCTCATCAAAATAAAGTTTGTTATAATATAATAGACGCTGAGATCGAAGCTAATAGTGATAAAGAAGATGATCTCCATGAAATTTTTCTTACAAACAATGAAGAAGTAGAAGCCAAGCCTGCACTTGAAGAACTCAAAGATGGTGAACAAATAGCTATTATGGATGAACTCAAAGAAATCAACCTGGGAGTTGAGGATGATCCCCGTTCAACTTTCGTCAGTGCCCTCCTACCTGATGAGAAAATTGAAGAGCTAAAAGTGCTACTTTATGAATTCAGGGATTGCTTTGCCTGGACATATTTTGAAATGTCAGGCTTATCCCCTGATGTAGCATTCATAAGCTTGCTATTAAATCAGATGTGATGCCTGCTAAGCAAGCTTATAGGTGAATGAGATTAGAGATTGAAGAACAGGTAATTGTATAAACTAAAATACTGATCGAAGCAGGCTTCATCCGGGAGGAGAAGCATGCAGATTGGATAGATAACATTGTCCTCGTTAACAAGAAGAATGGTCAAATACATCTCTGCATTGACTTTCGAGACATGCCCGAAAGATGACTTTTTGCTTCCAATATGAGAACTTTTAATGGACAATACTTCTAACTATGACATGTTTTCATTCATGGATGGATCATCAGGATACAATCAAATCAGAATTACACCTGAAGATGAAAGACATACATCATTCATAACACATATTGGCATCTATTGATACACATTCATGCCTTTTCATTTAAAAAATGCTGGAGCTGCATAACAGAGAGCCATGACGCATATTTTTGATGACTTAATTCACCAAAAGGTGAAATGTTAAGTTGACAATTTGGTGGTGGAAAGCTTAAATCATGAAAATCACTTTTAAGACTTGAGAATTGTATTTGAGAGAATCAAAAAATATGATCTCAAGATGAATCCTCTAAAATATGCATTCGGGGTATCCTCCAGAAAATTCTTTGGGTATATTCTACGTCATAGAGGAATTGAAATTGATCCTGCTAAAATCAAGGCAATGTGGAGATGCCTCCACTGAAGAGTTTGCATTAGCTCCGTTCTTTACAATGACAACTTGCATTCATCCGTTGATTTATATCAAACTTATCAGGACATTGTCAACCATTTATAAAATTAATGAAGAAGGATGCTCCATTCAAATCAGACAAGGGGTGTCAAGAAGCCTTCAATAATATTAAAAGCTACATATTAAGTCCACCAATCCTTGCAGCACCTATTCCTGGGAAGCCCCTCATTTTATACACAATTGCATTAGAAGAGTCCCTTAGAGCATTATTGAAATAACCAAAGATCAAAATGCTCATCTGAGGATGGAGGAACTTCGACGTGCTTGATGAAATTAGATTGCAAGCTTATCAAAATCTGGAGGTTTATCGAGCAAAGATGTATAGGGCTTTTGACCATATGGTGCGATCTCGAACATTCCAAAAAGGGAAATTGGTCTTGGTGCTGAGAAGACCAATCTTTCCTAATCAAAATTTTGTGGAAAGTTTGAGCCTAATTGGGAAGGCCCTTTTGTCATTGAGAAAGTGTATCAAGAAGGGGCATACCAACTCATTGACCTAAAGGGTGAAAGACCAATTCTGCTAATTAATTATCGATACCTGAAAAGTATTATACATGACGGCAACATTCTCGAATTACAATAGAAATCCCCTGCAAGACAGGGAGCATTTTTTTAGTAGATCTGTTTAGGTCGACATCGTGTTTCATGTCGAGATCCCTAAATAAATATACATACTCAAGATATAAAAAAAAATTCATGAAACTTTCCCTGTTACATAAAGGGTATTTTAGATTTCTATATATATATATATATGAAATCAATGTTACATGTTAAAACCCTCTTAAGAGCATATTAACTCAAATATTGATGTATTTTCATAATTTCATCTTGAAAGTTCTTCTAAATGTGCTTTAGAATTCCCCCTCATAAGATAGGGGCATTTTTAGTTTATGTCAAGTTTATATGAGTTGACATCGTGCTATACGATGAGATCCTCGAATATATTCTGATTCAAGTTGACATCGAGCTTTATGCCAAAATCCCCAAATATACCCATAATTATTATTACTAAGTTGCAGGTTCTTGCAGGAAAAAAGAATATATTTCTAGGCTTGAAAATATAGTCATAAATGTCAAAAATTTATTTCCCAGATTCGTCAAATGTCAGAGATCAAGTCAAAAAGAACTCCCAATCTTGAAAGCTTCAATTAAATGAGTTAGAAAAACATCAACCTCTACATCCTAAAGTCTAGGACA
This sequence comes from Cymbidium sinense, assembly GCA_021442155.1. Lineage (NCBI taxonomy): Eukaryota > Viridiplantae > Streptophyta > Magnoliopsida > Asparagales > Orchidaceae > Cymbidium > Cymbidium sinense. The sequence continues at coordinate 23,617,135 of CM038215.1, forward strand.
TGGATAAGTTCTAAAGGTCGAACTCAACAAGCCTATAAATGATCGAGTTGCTAACGCTCTCTTCACTCAACAAGCCACAAGAAAAGGCTAGTGAAAGAGCTCCCGTTCATCAGTCTGATGACAAAACCATCAACCCATTCCAGCTTAAGCTGAAGACTCGAATATGTTCTAAAGGTCAAACTCAACAAGCCCATATGTGGCCGAGTTGCTGACACTCTCCTCACTCAACAAGCCATAAGAAAAGGCCATAATGAAAGAGCCATTGCTCATCAATCCAATGATGGCAGCTGTTCAATCTCAAGCCGGATATAGCTTAGTGATTGCAAGAACTAAAATCTAAGAGATTTTTCTACTTGATCAATAGACCAAGACAATCTGAGAAAACTCTCAATTCAGAGCTGCCTCAAGTCAATCTTTATATTGCCTGTAAGGTGATATTTCAATTTATTCTCAAATGGTATGATCAAGCTCAAAGCACAAATCAAAGCCAATCTCCTCATCAAGTTCATCAAAGCAGAAAGAACAGGACCGAGGGAGCAATTCTATAGTTCATACAAAGATGATGGTCGAACTAAATAAATTTTGTATTCATTTAGTTTCTTAAAGCACACATTGCTAGGCTGATAACTCAACATAGACCTAATATAAGTCGGAATGCTAGGTCATTTGTATGTACCCTTCAATGAGTCTATCAAGGCAGCAAGCATAGGACTTAGGGTGTACATACATTTTCTGACAAGTCAATGTGGACAAATCAGGTCAGTCCTTCATGAAGTCCATCAAGCTTAAAGCTAGACAAGAGGAATTCCAAATCTTAAAATAAGCAGACCAATTCCTCCATCAAACCCAACCAAGCATGAAGCTAGGGTTGGAGAAAACTCAAATCTGTAATGACATAAAGGAAAGAGATCTTCAACAAAGCCATTGATGTAGAGAGTAGATAGTGTAAGAACTCTTATCAATCCAATAAGTCAATTCTGACAAATCGTCAATCCCATCACTTAGCATGTCCAAAATAAGGCATCATACTAATGATAAATCCTATCAAAGCCCCGTAAGCTATTGTAATCAAAGCTGAAATGATCTAAGTTCTATGGCCAGCCCAAAGGGTCAACCAATTTTCAACAAATACAACTCACCATGCATGAATCACATTTATTATGGGGCATTTGTTGACCTTCACATATGCTATACAAGCTGAATTGAGCATATATGATGAATTCAATCAACTTCGGATACTTTAGAGCACAAATCAGAGCTGAGATGCACCAAACATTGCCGAAATTAGTCCAAATGACCTCCGATCGATGAACAAACTTCATCATCACATTTAGAACATTGAAATTGGTCATAATATAAATATTGCATAATCTAAAGAGCAATCGATTAAGCGATCGAGCTATCAATGTGTCGACGCATATATAGGGGAAGAGAAGTTATGTTGATGTCCAAACAACCTTCATTCATGAAATTTATTATGCCGTTAGCTCTATAATATTGAAAACTACCTAATGAGACTATTCACACTCAATTCAGATGAGTTTCTATAAATGTCAAATGATCTGAAGTGAGAGCACGTAAATCGAGAAAATACACTGGGACGTCGCCAAAATTAGCCCAAATGATCTTTGATCGATGAATGGACTTACGTCACATTTAGAACATCAAAATTGGTCAAAATATAAATATTGCATAACCTGATGATCAATCGATTAAGCGATCGAGTCATCAACACGCCTACACGCATATCGAGGTTAGGAGGGCCAACTTAAGCCAAACGATCTCCGTTTGTGAAATTGCTTGCGATGTTAGCTTTGAAACATCAAAATATATTAAGTAAGACTATTTACACTCAATTTAGATGAGTCTATATGAATGTTGAGCGAAGGATGATGAACGAAATTAACCCAATTTGACGCCGACATGAACCAAACGGCCTCTGATTGCGAAACGGACTGCATCATTGCATTCAAAATGTTGGAATAATCTTGAATTAATATATATTAATTATCTAATTGTGTCGTCATAAAATTCACATTAAAAGTCAATTAAACACTTAAGAAATCAATTTAAAAGGCCTATTTTACTAATTAACCTGAACCTAAATCCCTAAATCCCCCTAAAACCGGTTTGGCCCTAATCCCTCATGACCGACGCACAAGCCTATCTCCTCTTCACTCATGAGAGCCTACTCAGCCTCCTCTTCGATCACACGAGCTCTTCCTCTTTGATCGCACGAAAACTCCTCCCGCCCACTCGATCTCCTCCCGTAACCACTCCCTCTCAGGCATGAACCGCACACTCCTTCTCAATCGTTTCCCTCCAGGAAACTGAAACCAAGATAAAGGGTTTCTTGTTCTTCTTCCATTCTTGCTCTCTCTATCATTTTTCACTTCCCTCATACAAACCATAAGCAAAACCATTCTTCCCCTCCTCTCCAACCACAAGCAAGGGTAAGGTTTCCATTCTTCTTCCTCTTCTTCCTCTTCTTCCACTCTTGTTCCTCTTCTTCCACCAAAAAATCCCAAAATTAAAAATCTCTTCTTCAATTTTCCATTATTCTCCCCAAACTGAAATTTCACTCTCCTTCCTCTTCTTCCTTCTCCATTTCTTCCCTCATCTTCTTCGAACTTACAATTTTTTTTCTTTCATTTCTCTTATTTTCTCCCAATCCAAAATTTCCAATTTCTTTTTTCCATAATCGGAGAGGAACACTATCATTAGGCGGGTTCTTCTCTCAGTTTCTGGCATCTCCCTTTTTTGTCTCCTTCCAACCATTCCTTTTGTCATAGCCAGAGAGGAATACTATCATTAGGTGGGTTCTTCTCTTACTTTTCGGCATCTCCCTCTCCATTTCCTTGCCGATTATTGCAAGCTCACAGAAAAATATGTCTGAACATATGTGATAAATATGTGAATGTGTATATGTATATATTTGTTTCTTTGCAGGTTTGAAGGCCTCGTCACGCTCATTAGGGCCTGACGAGATAAAAAATTGGTTGCGGTGTCGCAAGACATCACTCGCTACACTCATTAGGACGTACCAAATAAGCCAACATCTGTTAGAAGTCGCTCCCTTTAGCCAATAAGCTGCCAAAATTTCATCGAATTTTTAAATTTAGAAAAAAAAGGGTAAAGAAAAAGAAAGAATCAAGATTCATTTAAGAAAAAGAAATTAAAAATAATGAAATAATATGGAATTAAAATTGCATTAAACAAGTCAAATGAACATACAAAATAAATATAAGTGTGAGCATAAGAAAAAAGGAATTATTTATAAAGTCTTTTCTTTATAACTTAGAATTGAAATGATTTTCAAGATGACCACGAGATGAATTTAAAAGAGATTAAATAATTCATAAATGAATTTGAGTGGGGATTCAATGATTCATAAATAAATTAAATGTTATGCTTCATACAAAAAAAGAGATGACTAAACTCAATTAGATCCGACATATTTGCACACACGTATTTTATAAAGCATGATAGGAATGATTTTAAGTTTGGATCCGAATTATTTTGAGTAAATGGAAGTGCTCTTATCACACACATATTTTATAAAGCATAATATGAATGATTTTAAGTTTGGATCCGAATTATTTTGAGCAAATGGTAGTACTCTTATCATGCACGTATTTTATAAAGCATGATAGGAATGATTTTAAGTTTGGAATCGAATTATTTTGAAAGGGTTGAGACTTACCTATTTCAGTAGAGAACTACTCAAATTTATATAAAATTTTCAATTCATATATTTTTGATTTATTTCAGATAAGTCAAAATTAAACTTCCAAGCAATTATAGCCAAAAAAAGCAACTATAAGTTCTTTTAAATATTTTTATCTTAAATTTATTATTTTATAATTAAAATTTAATTAATTAGTTCCTCTTTAACATAGCATTTATTTTTATTTTTATAAAAAAAAGTTTATTTTCAGGAATATATAAAATATTTTCTAGGTTATATAAATATTTTTAGAAATAACTATTTTACATTCGATCATTGCTAGACATTATTATTATATAAAATTATTTTATTTAATATCTATTAAAACTTAAAATACATTTTTACTATGTCAACATTATTTTATTTCAAATTATAATCAATATCAAATAAAATAGAAAATAAAAGTGCTCCGGAATGATCCCTTAAATCTATTGAAGTGCTTGTCGAAAGCTACTGAAATCCAAATAAAATCTAATTTACATCACAATTATTTAGAAATTTGAAAACAGCGTAATAATATCATTTTTTTAAATTTTTGTCATAATGAATTTTAGAATTATAAGAAAATTGGGTGTACTCTCATAAGAGTATAGAGAGTATAGACGTAAAACTGATCCAAAACCCACCAAACAGCCTCCAAATAGCTTATAATGGTATATAATACATATATTATCTCCAGAAATGATGGAATATCTAAAAAAACTTGAGAAAATAGGGTATACTTGAGAAAAAGTTTGAGTTTCATTGATATATATATAAACTAACCTTATGACATTATGCCTCACATAATTTCAGAGAAGATTTGATCTAAACATTGAAAATTTCTTATGAATTGAAACATAGACTTCAAGCATGGAATTCAAATGAAATTTCTAAGTGATCTCAATAAAATTCCATGGAATCTGAAAGCTTAACTTCAACTGATAGAATGAATAGAAATAGCTCGCAAATAAATTTGTATTAAGCTCCATAATTTGGTTTAAAAATGAGAGCTTAATTAAATGACTCATTGGTAAATGTGAATGGTTAGATCATTTGGTGATTCATTAAAGAATTTAAAAAGAAAAGAAAGGAGTGTAATTTTTAATACATTTGGAATATCTATATGATCATAAATGAAACTCCTTATGTCTATGAGGATGAATAAAGCTTTTCATTGAATGTTTCCAAGTTTAATCAATGAAGAATCAAATGAAAATGATTCTACATCTGTATAAATATAAAATTACATATTAAAATAACACAACACCAATGGATTCACAATACATCATATAGGCAAAGAGAAGGCATTAATTAATGCATTCTTAAATCACCGTAGGGCCTCTAATTGAATATTTAGATTCAAGTCTCGAGGATGCTGGGGTTACTGATTTTTAATCTAGACTGGGTCCAGGTTAACAAAATCTAAAAATCTATTATAAGAGTTTCAACTTAGTAAAATATCTGAGAAGCTAATTCTATCATATGATAGTAGATTTGAGTCTCTGTTAGGAGCTAAACAGAGTTGACAATATCTAAAATTCTTAAATATATTTGATCAAATAATACATCCACCCCGATGATGGTTGTGTTAAATGGTGATTTCAACCGGAGAGGATACTTGCTATCAAAATGCTCTTGCAAGTTCAAATCAAATTAACTTAAATTAAGTATCAATCTAAAAATGCTTAAATGAAATTCAATCTTTAAAAGATTAAAGCAAATTCAATTTATCCACCTTCCATAATTGTTTATCAGAGGTGACAAATTAAGAAAACTCTAGCTCACAAAAAAGCCAATGTTAAATCAAGCATTCTATTATGTTCTCTCTCAATCAATCTCATGCTAGTAAGGATGTGGCTGTGTCCTGACCGTTTCGCCGCTTGGCTCAGATGATGCGCTATGACCGAGCCCCTTGGGTGGTTTAGCCAGTAAGGCTCCATTATATTATGATCACGAATGTAGCCCATTTGCTCCCCAATGGCTCTGCCCTTTGAGTTGTGAATCATAGGGTATACTTGATAGGAAAAAAAGCTCTTTGTTAGTTAAGGTAGACTTAATCTTGTCTCCTTAGATAAACACCCCCCCAAGTCTACAAAGATTTCTTAGATGATGTAACCCATGTGTTGTTGATAAGGATCCTTCAGTTTGGTTGGGTCGACTAGCTCCTCTGACTAAGTAGACTAGAGACTATGACAGTCTGGGATGGCAAAACCATGAGATTTAGATCGGGTACGTCATCATTCCCCCAACCATCCGCTTTAAGCTGATGATGATGAATTTCATAAATCTAAATTTCAAAGCTCCACATGTTGCTACTATACGTTATGCATTAAATGATCTAATGACTAGCCTTAATCGAAAGTTCTTTCTCACTTATTGGGAGGGGTAATTAACTATAGGGGCTTATGCCTATAGGAAACCTGGAACTAGATCTAAAGTCCTCGCAAAATGAGGGCAAAATCTCTAGATAGTGTCTTATCTACTATTCCATCTGTCTTTTGAAAATTATACCAACACATTAAATCATACTCTCTTCATTTGTCGAGAGGTCGGTGGAAAATTTTTTGGAGCCCATAAATATGATTTAAATGAATCTCCATATAGTTTGCAGGGCACTAGTACTACTCTATAGTCTATATGAGCTTACCCAAACCTAAGATAATACTTAATAAAATCAAATATTGCATAGCTTCATTTGATGTCACTTTAATTTATTTTAAATTGAATTTTTATAGTACATGTGGTACTAGTGTTCTATCCTATCTTGATGCATGTTGCACAATAGCTTCAACATTTATACATATATATTACAATGTTAAAAATAACAACCTTTTTTTATCAAACATGAAAATTATCATCAAATCCTTCATAATATTTAAAGCAATATGAATTTAATTAATGCATGGACATCACCTTATTCACAATATAAAGTATGGGTCAAGAGTGGTTTTAATTTCCAAACAATAATGGCAAACCTCTCCTTTCAAGGCACAACAAATACTACAATCATGAGTAGTTCTAATACTCCGAATGAGACTTAAATTTGCCCATGCCTTATTTAGTTTATGATTATTTCTATTTGTTTATCCCATGTGACTCTATTAATATATGCTTCTTATAATATATTGATGTTCATTTGATTTAATAGTTTAAACATATTTGATTGTGTTAATCAATATTTGATGTAAAGAAATGAATGAAGGTTCAAATTCTTTATATATCTAGCATACAACATTAATAATTTTACATTAATCATCATACATTTCTTTATGGATAACGTCATGATCTAATGATATGATTCTTATAGTCATTACTTGTATATGTAGTGGGCGTAATGGTGACTTAGCTTAGGATCATAAGGTATTATGTGTGTGTGGAATCGAGAGAACATTCATTTATAAAGGAAAAATGAGAAAAATGTTGTGACACGATTAAATCAAAGTCAATGAGATCATACATGTGCAATCCAATGAATATTAAACCATTTTGAACCTCCTAGTGTTATAATAGTACCAAGAGTTTCAGGCAATTTATTTAATGACATCTAATTACTGCATTAGTCTATCTCATTGAGCTTGATGATTTTTTTATCGGTGAAATGAAAATCAAAAAATATGAGTTTGTGCTACTATTGGATAAAGATAACGAGGTGGCTCATAGAAAAAGATTTACTTGACCAAACTTTAATTAGTTTAAGTTGAACCTTCTCCTTGTGGGAAAATGATGGTGTTCCTTCTACTCTAGCATGTTATACTTTGATCCATTAACCATAATGAATTTATATGTAAAGAAACATTTTTTGGAAGTAATATAAATTAAGTTTAGGATGACACTGATCATGATGCTCAGAGTGCAATAACTAATAAAATTATTTAAGATTTATATTAAGAGGAATCATGTGCCTTATTAACTCAAATGAGTGTACCAATAGTTGGCACTCAAGAAGAGGCTTAATATGCTTATAAAGAGTAAGAAACCTCAATGATCTCTATAAAGGGTGTCAAAATTGGATGGACATTCAAAGAACTGCTAGTGATATAATATAAGGGAATAGTTTGTGACTATAATTGAGGGGATGTTGTTAAAGTCTTACATTAAGATTAAGTTGACTCAATTTGATCGATTTTACTTATATTTTAATAGGTGGGCTATAAGAGTTTGAATTGATTAGGTTATTTAAGATTATTTCTTAGAATGTTTAGGTTTGGTCTAAATTAGACTAAATTTATTTTAATGAGCCTATTATGGTTGAAGTTCCCTATGAACTTCTAGAATTCCTTATATGCCTGTTAGATTAAAGAAAATCTAAGTGCTAGTTGTTCTTAGACTACAAGTTTTAATATTGAATGGGCTATAATGTAGTTTTATTTTACCATTATGCCACTTATGGGTTATAAGGTCATGTGATATCATTTTGGTTGAGTTTAATTACAAGACTTAATGCTAGATTGAGATTAGGCATGCCCCAAAAAAGATGTTAACACATATATAAGGAAGGCTTATTTGCTCAATGAGCTCACTAGTTTTGTATTAACCTACTTATATATGAACTTAAAAGGTTTGGTGCATTTGTGGTAATTTACTAATTTAAGTGGACTCAAATTAATGACTTTTAATTTTATGATAGCCTAATCACATTCATAAGGCCTACAACTTAAGGAAGGCTTAGTGGGCCTACTTTTGTTGATCCAATTAATTTAGTTTATATGGTCAATAACTTTCTATAAGGGGGAACAATAATTTTGCCTATAAATGTCTTACTAATTAGATGCCTAAAAGATCATGTAGATGCACTTCTACAAAACTTAGCTTCTAATGACAAAGAAATTCTAACTTTTATCAATAATTCATCATAATAATCAGATTTAAATCATCAATGAAATATTAAATATCTTAGAGGTGTATATAATAGGGCTACTAGTACCTAAGATACGTTACACAAGTTAGCACTTTACATTTGATTAGCAAGTTTTTTAGTAGCCCATTTTAATATTGGAATTATGCTTTCTTTGATTTTGAGGCCTCTTCTTTTATTATATATTATTTTGGGTTTATTTAAAGCTTAATTTTATAAAGTGAATGTTGTAATTGAGAAATTATTTGAAACAACCTAAAAGGAGAGTTATTTACTACCAAGTGGTGTTAGTATTTAAAGAAAAGTTTATTAGGGGATATTTATTATTGTAGGGAGTGCTTATGTGTGAAAGGGCATATGAGGTCATTGACAAGATTTTTTTTTTTATAATTTAGAATATGATTCGGCTTAAAGACATAAGATCCATGATAAGCACTTTGAGCATATAGAATTATGTTTCTTGAAAGGATATGCCATGTTATTTCCATGTCCATGTAGAATGATAGAAGTAATGGTTGATAGGGACCTCCTTGATAGATGCTTAGTTAGGGATAAAAACTCATTAAATAATGTTAATATATTAGTACTAGATAATAAAGTAGATTTATAAAATTATACATGATAGATTTATGGTAGGCCATACTTTAAGAGCTTTAAGCAAAGCTAATTTAAGTCAACCAAATTAATTTAATTTTTAATAATAACACTCGATTCAAGTGATAGAGTTATGTTAGAGAAAGATTGGGTCCATTAGAAATCATTAGGCTTAATTAAAGTGTCTAACATTCAAGTTGATTAGTTAATTTTGCTTAACCTGAGTATATTTAGATATTGTAAGTCATCTTCTTAGAAATCAAGTTATTTGAGTTTTGTATGACTAATTAGTCATTTTAAGGCCCAATTAGGGTAATGATAAATAAAGTATCCAAACCAAAAATAAGTTGGCTTTACCCAATGCTCCATGGGATCAAACATGAACCAATCGAACCCAATAGTGGCTAATTGTGCTCAATAAAGGGCCAAGTATGCTTAAGCCTAAGACTAAATTGGCATAACTCATGGGAACTCAAGTGCAATTATGGGCCAATTAAGCCTAGTTTATTGGTCCATCTTATCTAATGCAACAATTAGTCAAACTAAATTCAATTAAGCTAATTAAAGCTTTGTTAAGCCAAATTGTCTAAGCCAAAATATCCTAATGAATCAATCATGATATGAAATTGAGTACAATTACTGAAAAGTAACCAACTTAAACTAAATCCAATTAAGCCTTGCAATCCATTTTTATTACAAATTTATTTTATAAAATTAAGTTAATGATATAAAATTTACTACTGCATGATCATGTCGACCCACTCTACTCTAATCAACAATTTTTTTTAATTATAACAAATCCTACTTTACTTGCTTATCATAGATTATTTTTTTCCAAATTCTCTTTTTTTTCTCTTGCTCTCTCTCTCTCTCTTTCTCTCTCTCTCTCCATATATATATATATATATATATATATATATATATACAAGATTTACATACATACGAGACAATTCTTATACGTTTACATATCTAATACCTAAATATAGATATTTACTTATCTAACACTTTCCTATGCTTAAAATGTTCATTTCACTTTGGGTAAGTGATGATGATATTTTTGAAGTCATATTGAAGATTGGGGTGTTATATATATGTAAAAATTGAAGTTTAAGTGTTAGAAATGTAAATACATAAGAATTGTGTGGTATGTATGTAAATCCCACTATATATATGTTGACCTCATTTTTAGAATGAGCTCTCAACCCCTCCATCTTAGACACTAAGAGTTTCCTTAGTATTAGACACTTCTAGTGAGTAGGTGAACACTTAACCTAATCATAGAGACTTAGAAGAGTTAGCCATAGGAATAGGTTATGCCTTAGGGTGTTTGAAAAATTTGCCTACCCTATAGCTTGAACCAAATCCTCACTTCTTTCCATCAAGTCAAATTTCAAAATTCAAATTAATCTCCAAATTCAATTCAACCTTAAACTTAAATCAATTCCAAACCAAACTCAAATCAATCCCAAATTGATGGATTTTTTCAAATCATGAATTAATTCAAAATAATTGAAACCCATGATTGAATTCTAAATTCCAAAAAACTTTCTTAAGTCACTTTGATTCTATCTTATGGACTTAGCCTAAATCAAATCCAAATAAATTCAAATTCAAGAAATTTTCTTAACCCATTTATATTCTCATTTATATTCACAAATATAAGTGAAATATAAATTCAAACATCCAAAAATCAATTCAAAACTCAAATCTAAATTCAACCTAAGCCTTTCAAGTCAAATTCTTGAACTTAGCCAAATCAAAATCAAATCAAGTCAAACCCTTGATTTTTCTTCATGATTTAATCAATCCTTCAATCATGAAATCAAATATAAACATAAACTTCAATCATCAAACCAAAACTAAATTCAAAACTCAAACCCAAATCAAAATCATGTTCACCCTTTGAGCTTGAAATAGTCAAATGAATCAAAACCCATTTGACTCCAAATCACTTGCAAATGGATTTATATTTCAATCATAAGTCTATATGTGAGTTCAATCAAACTTGATTCAAGCCTTGATCAAGCCAATTGACCGACTTAGGCTCACTTAACCCAAAGTGACCTAAAGTACCCCTGATGAGCCAAATTCTAATCATACCCAAATTGGATTGAACTAAGCCCACCTAAGTCTCACATTATGAGCAATAATCATCATGAGATGATTAATCACTCAAATTGGGTCAAACCAAGTCAAACCTAAAGGTTGACCAAGTCAACACTTAGCCAAAATAAAACCTAAACTAGCCAAAACCCACTATAGGCCAAATTGATTGAAATCATTGATCAAAACCAGCTCATGACCAATGCTTGAACTTGACCAAGTCATCATTTAAGCCTAACCTAGCCCAATTGGCTACTTGACCCAAGTTGACCTAACTTGACTTAAAAAGTCAAAATATCTCAAAACTTGATCTAAGTCAAATTGATTGAAACCAATGGGTTGAGTTCATTCCAAATCACTTATTGAACTTGACCAAAGCCTCAATTGATCAACTAGATCCAACCTAGCCCAATTAATCATGAACCCAACTTGACCTAAAAAGTCATATTGAGCCAAAATCAACTCAAATCAAAATTGATTGGAAACAAAGATACCAAATCATTTTAAATGACCAATGAAACATAAAACAACCCATGACCTAGCTCAATTAGGTCAAATGGGTTAAATTGGTCAACTTGACCTATTTGACCTAAATGGAATCAAATGAACTAAAATCAAATATAAATCAAATTGAACCAAACCAATGATGCCAACACATTTCAAATGATCATATGAACTTGACTCAACCCTTGGTTTGACCCAATTTGACCAATTGGTCAACTTGACCCATTTTAACCTAAATGGGTCAACATGAGCCAAATCACATCAAATCAATTCCAAATTTATTGAAACTTGGCCCAACCCATTTTTTAAGCATACCAAACATACCCAAACTAAAGGATCATTTTATGTCTAGGTCAAAGATAATTTTTGGCCAAAGCTAAATGATCATTTTATCTCTAGGTCAAAGATAATTTTTGGCCAAATTCACTTGAAATTTGGTCAAATCCTCTTCATGGCCACTGACACCCTCTTAATGGACTCCATGGACACTAGTAAGAGTGGTGCACTTGACCCAATGGGTTTGGGTCAGCCAAACCCAACCCAATGGCCAAACCGACCACCTACTTAGAAATTGAGCACATGGGATCACTCCTCTATTCAATTAAGCACATAACAACTACTCCACTACCCCCTTTGCCAAAATTGAATCACATGCCACCCTAAACGGCCTAACCAACCCACTCCATGAGGTGAACTTGATCAAAATAGCTTAACACCTCTCGACCGTCCGATCCTTGGTGGGGGAGATATACTCACCCTCATTTCACCTCATTCCAAGTCTCTTGCATTCGATTGAGTGATAGGAAGCCAGAGGAAGCAATTGCAAGTCTCCCTAAGCTCCCCCAAGCCAATTCGATTTCCACATTCTTGATTTTGCCGAAAATAGGTGAGGTAGAAAGAATTTCCATCTCATTCAATCCTTCACTTGAGCTCAATTCATCCTTCAAGCACCTTGAGGGGACCTAATCGAGCTCACACAAACCTTCATCCAAGTGTTCAAGCCATGGGAAGAGGTGTCTAGACCAAAGCCACAAGCCTAATAGAAGTTTGATCAATTGAGCAATCCACTTTATCCCAAAGCTTGAAACCTTTAATAGGGCTTCATCTCCACTAGACAAAGATACCTCGACGATTGGGAGTGTCGGTGATATCCTCTAGCAAGGTACTATTCAAAACTAAGCATAATTTAAATTTTTTTGGGTCTTTTTGAAGTAAAGTTTCACCCCAAGTGAAATGGGCCGTTAGATCTTCATCCCCTTGCATGATGATGGTGTGGTTGAGAGCTCAATGAAGCTCAATCAAGCTCGGATCATGGGAGTGGATTGTCTCCCCGCATGCGAAGCTGACGGATCATGGACCGCCATCTCATTTTAGATGGACAGTCCTGATTAAACCACACTAGATCTATGATTAATCCCTTTAGAACTACGCTCATCAACCTTCCCATCTTTGATCGAGGATCGAGAGAGAAGAGGCCACCATACGTGGCAAACCGATGTGACAACTTAAGTGATGAATCCCATCACGCCACATAAAGTTGCATCGCGGTCCACGTTACGGATTAGTCATAATTAGGATTTTACCAATAAACATAGAAACTTCAAAATAACATAACTAAATGTAGAAAAATTAGAAAAATACAAAATAAAATGCATTATGAAGATATTTTAAAGGAAAATAATCTAAAATTAAGTTTGATGGATTTTGAATAGTGAATTTTATGCAATTAGAATTTTATTAGGAAAATAATTCTATTAATTACTCCCTAATTATTCCACTGATTAATTCCAAATTTCTTAGGATTAATTAATGGGATGATCTCTACCTCCCATGATTTTCTTGGATTATTAATGGTTTAATTAGGATAATTGCTTGATCCACTCCTAATCAGTCTTTAATCAATTAAATGGTTAATTAACCTATTAAATAGTGATAAATTAATTAATTAAGTTTGTTAATAACCTTAGAATAGTGAAGGGACTTAGGGAATGAGATTAAAAATTCTTTTCCAAATCTTTTCCCCTAAGTTTATTTCATTTGGATAAGAATCTAATTAAAGTAAAAATTAATTTAATAGTTTAATCACTTAATTAAATGGCTTAATTAATCAAACTTTTCAAAATCAAAATATTCTAGAATTTAATCAATTCTTTCTTGGGTAGATGCATAGGTGTCCAATAACTTAAGTAGCTTCAGGAAATCAAATATAACCCATATGTATGGGAAGGGTTATGAAAGTACTTAACTTAAATCCTTTAACTTAATTAATCATTAATTATGAGCCAAATGTATTAGGCCCCTTTCTTTCTTAAGTACACTGCTGATTTAAATTCCTTGTAATTTTATGTCATACATTGGATCATAATTATTTGGTTAAATATGTTAAAGAGGTGTAGGTAAGGGGTAATTAATGAACTTAATGTACACCTTAACCTAAGCAAAGCATAAAACTCACTTCATGGTCCTAAAAATTAAACTAAAATAATATACACATGTGGGAGATGGGTTACAAACCTCTTCACATTTCCTAAATCAAATCAAACTCAAACAAAATTAAAAATCTCTTTAAAACAAATTTGATTCACTTTAAATAATCCTATTTTATAAGATTATCTTTAGGAATTAATTATGGTGAATGAATTTATAAGCTTTCATTACTTTATTTCTTTCCTAACATGCTAAATGTGTATGTCATATGAAAATCATGCATTCATGCCTTTTTAAAAAAATTAAATTAAAATAAAATATTTTTTTATGTCGAATTGCATATTTTGGCTAAAGTAAGAATATAAATAGCTATTATCACTACTAAATCCAAAATTATTTTCAAAACTTATAAATCAAATATCATAACTGAAAGGTATGCTACTTATAATTATTTATAAGCTTGTATGTGAGTATAAATATGAAGATGTGGATTATGTGACTTTCCTTCTCTTCTCTTCTAGTATAGTTTTGAATAGGATTTTGCAAAGTGTATAGTTCATTTGAAAAGAACACAACACTTGCTTAAATCCATTCCTATTCATTCCTATGTTATCACTTAAGAAGGATATTCACACTTACATATGTAAATTGCATAAACAAATCAAACAAACAAACATAAACTTTTTGCATGATTCTTTTTCCATGTATTTCTTTTTGTACATGCACATGTATTTAAGAAAAGTGGTATATTAGTCTGGACAACCCTGGGTTGTGAGGCTTTAAGTAGCCCTAAGTAGGTCTTGTACCTTACACCCCTAGTGCTAACAATGGCATTATACTTACTTATGTCTTTTATACTTGCAAATGTGCATATAAAAAATGGATAAAAGAATCCCTATTTTCTACTTAACAAAATCATACATACATGAAATATTCCAAATTTTCTTAAACAAACACTCTTAGCATTCATCATTAAGGTGTGCTAAACACTTCCATTTGCATATATAGATATGCTTAGGATTCATCCATATGCATGTTACACATGTTGGGAAAGAAATGAAGTATTGTGTATTTTGTGATAGTATTTCACTTTACTTAATCTTAAAATGCCTTTATTTTTGAATAGGTTTATTTAGGAAAAATCTAAAATTAGAATTAATTAAAACACATAATAAGACATTCACTAAATAAAAATAAAATATGAATCTATCTTAAAAGTTACTTAAGGTAGGAAGAAAAGGGAAGTTCTCTTCTCTTTTTCTCTCTTTACAACACTTAGTAATTAATTGTAGGTTCATTCAAACCTAAACAAATCATAAAAATAAAAAACAACCAAATAAATTAAATCACTTAAATGAAACTACCCTTTAAGTTGAACATTTTCATACTTAGAAAACTCTAACCTTAAAGCCTAGCTAAGCATACCACACAAATCTTAAATATCAAATAATTAAGCTAAGTCACTACTTCTAGCTTTAGGATAGAGCGGAGCATGGTTTGATACTTTTCTTTTATTTTGTGATGCAATATTTTATGATGTGGTGTATGTGTGTATGAATGGTAGACGATCTTAGTCTAATTTCTTCAGGGATTGTGCTTAAGGGGTGTTGTAATAAAAATATAATTGTTTTTGCTGTGTAGGTGCTTATACCCCTAAGCATAACCAAAATAGGCCAGGTGGACTTAGTTATTCATGTGTGGGGTGCTAAGTCCAATTTATATATATACATGCTTGGGATTATATGGTTTGTTTAACTAATCTCTATTTTACAGATTTTAGTTAGATTTTCTTTTTTCATTTTCATGTAATTGTCCAATTAGGATTTGGAATGATTGTCATGGGGGATTAGGATAAACATTGGTTATAAGACTATGTCTTATGTATCATGTGAAACCTTTGGAGCAACCACATTCTAACCAACCAAAAGAAGAAATGAAGAATGAAGACCCTCATAACAATGAATTCCTTCTTGGTTGTAATTTATCATTTGTAATACGGGTTGTATAATGGTAGAGCTCGACTACCCAATTTATTTTTAGGTTTGTGCAGTGGAGCCCGACCACAAATGGCCTCTTATTCTTTTGCACTAGCTTTATAAATTGATTGATGTTTGTTTAGCTTGTGCATTAAGATGACATCTTTTTATAGTTTTTTTTTGTTTTAATGTATGGCCTAGATGACGATTATGCTCTTAAGAAAATAAATTTTTTATCCAACTAATCAATTCAAACTAAAAAAAATAAACAACTCATAATCTCATCTAAAGCCTAGGTTATAAATCAAGATAAAAGAATTAGCAATCTCTTAGTTGGATGTTGTATTTTCTTTATCACATTATGCATAAAAAGCATATTTTTTCACTCTTGATTGGAGGGCTTCCACTTTTGCTAGAGAACTTGGCTTGACCTTTGAGAGCCATGGTGAAAACACATCTCCTTATCTTGCTGATTTTGACCTATAAGCTAATTTCTCATGCATTAGACATATGAATCCTAAAGCCTGTGTCAAATTGATTGTCCAAAAATGAAAATAAAAATATAACAAAATTTGCATTAGATTTAAGTCATTAAATCATGCCCTACATGATCTAGTCTCTTAGGGAGTATGTTTAAAGATATAATCTCTTTCTAAATAAATAACAACTTAGCTATCTTACAAAAGCATATGACTTGCCTGCATGTATTTAAAATTGTAGAAGGAGTTAGTTGGTGGCCACCCCCAGGTGGTTGTAAGTCCAAACATTCGTGTGATTTATTCTCTCTCGTGGAGGTAAACCAAATACTCATTTTCATCTTAGATTTAGGTTGTGCTTTTGCCAAAGCTCCCTAGATTTAGGTTCTGAGGTTGCTTCTCCCATTTGCGGGCTACAAATATAAATCCTCACCTCTTAGGCATTTTTATGACCTTGTATCATGGAATTGTAAGCCCTAAATTTCTAATAAAAATTCAATTCAAACAAATAAATCATATCAATTTCAAAAATATAAATCTCAAATAGGATGCTTGGCTTCTAGTATCCTAAGCATCCCCTACTTATCTTCATTTGGTTTCGATAAGAACTCCCCCCTCTTGATTGACCCCACTTGATTTTCTAAAAAGAAACTAATCGATTGATAGTCTTACCTTTGAAATCTTTGGAGACAATGATCATTTATCTTAATCGAAACTATTCTTAAAGAATCTCCATCCTTAGGATGTAATTAACTATGGGGGCTTGCCCCTATAGGGAACTTAACGAACCTGATTTAAAATAAACTCTGCTTTACTTTTTCATATAAAGTATGGGAAGAATCTCTATTACATACAAAGACCCATAGTCCAGGATTTTTTATTACATTAGTCCATGGTGGTGACTTCTATCTTCGATAGTACACATTTCCTAATGGTACCATCACCTTAATAAGAACATATGCGGATCTTCGTGGTGTCCAGACAAGATGTTATATTTCTGTTTTCATCTATCCTCTTTTCGAAAAGGGTTGGATGAAGGCAGGAATATATATAAAATTTTCACCACAATATATATATCCTATTTTGACTAAAGTTTGAGTGAGGTTATCCTGATTAGAATTTAAGAAATAATGTAAATAAGATTAATTAATCAAGATTTATATTATACTCATATTTAAAAAATAAATAAAATATATTATAATAAAATTTGGTTAAAAATATTAGCTAAATATTCTTTTTTCCCTCCTAAATGCTCTTATCTTTTTTAAAGAAGCTATTCTTCTTTTAAAATTAATCGTCAGTGAACTTGCTAGCAAATATAAAATGTAAGGTCCCATTACTTGCGTGCAATGATATATAGAGTAGAATGTTGGCCAATGAAAGAGAAGCATAAAATAAGTTAAGTCTTGCATAGATGAGGATGCTCAGGTGGTTGAGTGGCTTTACACTTGAGACAAGATGCAAAATGTATATATATATATGAAAAGGATAGAGTAGCTTTAGTGGCTAATAAGATTTGAGAGAGTCGACTTAAATGATTTGGTCACATAAAACTTTAGCCATTGGGTGACCCAATTAGAAGAGCAGATTTATTAGAATTGACCTATGTTGAGAAAGGCAATGGTAGACCTAAGAAAACTCGATTATGTAGTGTAAAAATAATCTTATTTAATTAGAATTAAATGAGAATTTGACACTTAATAGAATATAATAAAGAAAAAAGATTCATGCAGCCCACATATTGTGATAAAGACTTCTTGTTGTTATATAACAAATAGTATTTTGCTTATTATATTATATTATATATATATATATATATATATATATATATATATATATATATATATATATATATATATAAATAAGAGAAAGAGAATTTGGAAAAAATATATTATAAGCAAGCAAAATAGTATTTGTTATACAACAACAACAAGTCTTTATCGTTTGTGTGTGTATTATAATCAAATTTGAATTAATATATTATTTAAATATTCTTATTTATTTCTCCTAAATGCTCCCCTTTCTTAAATAACCTAGACATCTCCTTCAAAAGTTAACTATGAGTGAACTTGCTAGTAAATATAAAATATAAGGGCCCAACAGTTGCAATTGGTGGAATTGAAAATAAGTTTTGTATTAATGATTTTTTTAAATCTTTTTATGCATAGAGTGGATTTTCTTCTTCTAATATATTTTTGACCAAAATATAAAAAGATTTTTTTAAAAAAAATTGTAATTAGGAGAAAGAGCACTATTTAAGAAAATTTTCATTTTGCTTTTGAAGTACTCACTCTATTTTGATGTCTTAGGCCCCATTTAGGGTGGTTGTGTTGGTGTGGTGAGGTCTGCATTGCACTTTAGTGCTGTTGTGGGCATTTCATTTTGACGGTATTTTGAGAAATTTGTGGTCAATATTTTAACTAATCTTTAACTTAGAAAGTTAGTTGACTTTTGTAATATAAAAAAATTTGCATACCCATCATAGATTCTTATGCAACATCTTTATCATTGCTTTTTCATACTACCGCAAATGTCAATAGATGTATGTTTGAAAAGCAATGATGGATGAGGAAGAATGATGTTTAAGAATTTACAAAATCTTTTTATTTTTTCAAAAGTCAAACCACAACTAAGGCGTTAATGCACGAGGTAGTAAAAAATGCACTTTTACCTGATTTTTCAAAATGCAAGAGGAACACGGTGGCCCAAATAGCACTGCTATGCGGTGTTACATCACACCTCACATCCACGTCTATGCCAATCGTGCCCTTAGTCTCTTTTCTTTTGCATATTTAAAATTTTAAAAAGAAAAAAAATGTTATTTAAAAACTTAAATGTTTTGATTGATATCTTATTTTATAAATTTTATATTTAAAAAATAAGTGATAAAAATTCTTTTTAAAAATTTTCAAAAATTGATAATCAAAATTTTTTCAAATCAATTTAAAAGTGTGGCAATGATGGCAAATAACCTTTCTCCTTTCTTAATAAATCTGATTTTTATATCAAAATATGTAATAATTTTTTTAAATTATTTAAGTATGTATTGCCACTTATTATTCTTCAAATTTTTAAAATATATATGAAATTTTTACAATTTTTTTTGGTGACGTAGCATTAAGGTGAAAATGCCACGTCACCATTGAAAACTCCTATTCTAGAGGCGTTTTCAATCCAAATTAGAGTTTGCTCAAACAATATTCCTTCCTCTAATTACAATTAACAAAAAGTTCCTTTTTAAATTTTGCCCCATATTTTTTTCATATTTATCAAAAACACAATATTTTATCTTTGATTGCAATTTATGTCTTGAAAATTATTTAGAAATCAAATTTCATTTACATTCATAAAATTTAATTATTCATCAAATATATGTGAGAAGTATGAAAAACAAATTAAAATTTAATTTCATATATTTTAATACTTTAAAGCATGAAATGAACTTTAAATTTATAAACAAACTTCAACAATCATTGAAATAAAATAGTTCAATGATTTGTAATCATTTAATATACATTTAATCATTATTTGAATGGAGTTAATAAATTTAGAGCGATAAATTATTTCATAATATATTCACTCTTATATTAAAATTCATAAATTAAAATTTAAAATAATAAGGAAATTGTGACCTTTTAGAGAGAGAGAGAGAGAGAGAGAATATGTATATATTTACTTATTCAAGGTCATATATTTTTAAAATTAATTTTTATAACTAACTAGGAAGAAAAATCAACCTAAACATGTTAATGAACTAAGGAAAAAAAAAGAAGAAGAAGAAGGCATGATAATGTCTCACCACTTAATTAATATATCTAAGTCTCAATGCAAGCCCAAACCTATATATAGACCTAATCATTTAAAGTTCTAAAAATCAACTTACAATATAAAAAAATAATCAAGTTGGAAACATGAAACATGGCCTCATTATAGCGAAGGATTGCTTTGTAATATATATATATAGAGAGAGAGAGAGAGAGAGAGAGAGAGAGAGAGAGAGAGTGACTATCACATATTATATTCGATAAATGTTGTCACATGGCATTGCCGGCAAATGTGAATGTATTATATTCCAAATGTCATAAACTAAAATAAATTTATTTATTTATCCTTTACTGGAAAGCAAATTGAGACATGGTACTAAAAATATATATATAAATTGTGCATATTATCCTTCAAATACTTTAATTATGCAAAAAAAAAAAAAAAAAAAAAAATTCAATTTTAAAATAAAAAATTATAACTTAATCTCAATAAAAATTTAAAATGGCAGCGATTAGGACATAGAACTATTTTTTAAACAATTAAATGTTAATTCACTATTTCTGAAATTTAATTAAAAATTATATTCCCAAAATGAATTGTTATAATTTATTTTTCCTTAAATACTTCAACCACAATTAAAAAATAATATAAGTGCAATCATATTATTTTTATATAATAAAAATTCTTATCACACATTTAAATAAAATAATAATAAAATTATTATAATAAATGAAAAGGCTATGATGAAATGAATAATTATTATGCCAATATTAAAAAAATTATAATGGAAATGATGATATTAGTGGGTGGGATATGCTGACCATAATGAAAACTGCAGTTTGATTTATATATTTTACATAAAAGCTGATCTTAGCAGTATTTATTATATTGTAACTTTAAAAATATAATATTTTAAAAGTAGCCACCTTTATTAATGACCTTTCATATTTTATGAACCAAAATATTCTTTTTTTTAATTGTAATAATTTCTTTTTCTTTTTTTCTTGTGGGCCAAAGCATGAATTGGTCAGACAAAATTAAAAAAATGTGACATTATTAAATAAGAAATAAAAATTTCAACATTACAGATTTTTTTTGGGAAAATTGAGGGCCGAAGCCCAATTTCATTCCAAAAAACTATTACAATAGATCTAATAAAAAAAAAATAGAAAAATGAAGATATAAATTACTATAGTATTTCTTTATAAGATTATTACTCCACTTTATCAAATCATTTTATATAAAATCAAGCAAGTCTTTAATAAATAAAACTAATAATATGTAAAATTATCATTGAAATTATTTCCTTGAGATGAAATTTGTACACTCTTGTTGCTTTACTTCTCTCTCCCATAATTTTAAAGTATAAGATAATAACTTAATTCCTCTATAATTTGTACACTCTTGTGCATCACTTTTATTCTTAAAAATATGAACTAGCAAATTCTTTCTCTACACATTTAACATTTTTTAGTCATTAAGATGATAATAATGAGATTTATAAGCTAAGAAATTCATTTATCTCTTAATCATTTCTAAACTTCTATCGAAATATCATCGTCCTACTATTTTTTCACATTTCATTTTCTTTTAGGCCTCTCCAACTTTTGTTTTACTAATATGATGATAAAAATAATAGTTTTTATTTTTATTTAGGGCTCTAAAATTATTGAAGTCAGTTGTATTCTTACAACTTTGATTGAAATTTTCCTCTAAATATCTCATCCACCTATGTAGGATACTCTCTTCGAAGAAAAGTACTTTATGATCTTTGCTTGAATAACTTAGACATGCATCTTTGGCGTTCTAATAAATAATCATAGATGCCAAATATTTTTTCACTCCTTTGAATTAGATTAAAGATTAACAAATACTAGCAACTTTATAATGACTCATTGTCCTTAATGGATGTCCATAAAATGCTAAAACATAAAATTATAAACTTTTACTAAATTATCAAATATAAATTTTCAAAATAAGAGTGTATTTAATGGTTAGTGAACAATTTTTTTAATTCTACATCTTTGATTTTAAAGTATTTGATGCTCTATGTGTACTTTTTTTTTATATAATTTTAATACCAGAAGCTATGTACAAATGCAAGGACCTAAATAAAGCTCTATATGCATATGTTGGTTTGGTGGAAATAGCTAAAGACATGTATACTTAAGGATTAGCAAATGTTCTTAGTTGGTGCACACATGGAAACATTATGAGCCTCATGTTGAGATAAGTTGCTTTTACATTATGTCAACTAATTGAAAAAAATCTTATATCAAATTATGCATTTTCTATTCCACATGGTTGGTTGCTCTTATTTTAATTATAGAATAAGTCTAATAACTTAAATAAAATATTTATCATATTTGCATACACACAAAGACCTTTAATGGCATGGTTTTTAAAATTATTAAGTGGGTTTGTCCCTTTTAAGTTAAAATGTAAGACTATGCCAAGCTTTCTTAGTATCTTTGAGTTTCAAGTTGTTACTCTAATCACATTCACTTGCTTGCATTGAGTTTAAGGAAGTGACTTAGTTTAGTAATATGCTAAACCCCTCTCATATAACTTGGAGAGAGGCTTATATCCTTTGCTAAGATATAATAAGTCTTTCCCTAAAAATGATATCATTATTGATCGAAGGAATATAAATCCCATCTCTATAATATAAATGTTGCTATAAATGGTATAACTCAACTTAGGATAACATCTTTAAGCTTTTTAAATATCAGTTTAATTTAGAATTCTTAAATTTTAATACTTTTTAATATCATTTATATCTTAAAATAAAATTCAAAACTTAAAGTAAGAGTTTTCTTAGGGCTTAAACCTGTTAAAATGTAACATGAAAGTTTATTCCTATTGAGAATTCAAATCCTTATACATACATATGTACATACATACACACACACACACACACACACACACACACACATATATATATATATAATAATAATAATAATAATAATTATTATTATTCATTACAACATATATCTTGATTCATGTATTTATTCATTGAGCTTATAAAAGTCTTATATTATATCTCTTGAATATGTATGACACGTTATTTTATGAAGTGTTTAGAAGAGAAATACATTAATTTACTTATATTATGATTTTTGATCTTTTAATATAGTACATTCATCCTTTTGTTGTATTTCCCCAAAAAATTATAGCTTGTGTGTGGCTTAACTCTTTGTACCAATTGATGGTAGCCTTGTTCTTCTTATCATTGTAAGAAAGTCTAAAAGCATTAAATGAGTGACCATGTGATTTCCCCTCATCACCTTGTCTATCTTCTATTGTTTAAGTGTTCTTTTAATTCAATGTTAATTTTCTATTTAAGATTACTTTGTCCTTCTTCTTTCACAAGTCATTATATAGACTATTGGACTAGCATCAAAGCCAATAAAGATATTTAGTTCCTCACTGTATGTTGGCACCTCTAGGGCTGTAATCGAGTTGAGCCGAGCCGAGTACTCCTCGGATTGGACTTGGCTTGGACAAATTAAATGTTGTTCGTGTTCGCTTTGAGTTCGAGCTGAGCTTTTATATAGATGTTCAATCTTGGCTTGCTTAATTTTATATATGCTCAAGTTTGATTTGTACTTTGCTTGTTTGAATTAATTGAACGAGTATTTAATTGAGTTAATTAATGAGTTTTAAATGAGTACTTATGTTTGCACTAATTTTTTGCTGTAATTATCCTATTAAATCTCTTGCAAGTTTTACTCACAATACAAAATCTAGATTCTAAAAAGAAACTAAATCATGAAAAATTCTATAAGAGGTAAGCTTGACTAAAACATATATAAAAATTAAGAGCTAAATATTTTGATAATACCATGCATATAAATTTATAAAGAAATATAGCACATAGTGGGTCATTTTCAAAATATGAAGGCACACATTTGGCCATTTTCAAAATATAAAGGCACACAGTCGACCTTTTTATTAAAAAAAAATAAGCCACACAGTTGGTCTTTAAAAAAAACATAAAAATATATAATCAAACTTGCTTAACATACCTTATTGAGTTATTGAATGCTCCCAAATTATAATAATTTTTCTCTAAAACAAGACACTAGAAACAACCAAAAAATTAATAAATAACTTAATTTGAAGAAAAATTCTAAAAAAATAAAAGAGTACATACATGGATAAGAAGCATTTTATATGGAATAGCTTATTTTTCTCTAAATCAACCAAACAAAAAAAAAAATTTAATAAATAACTTAATTTGAAGAAAAAAATACTTATAAATAAAAGAGTACATATTTGGATAAGAAACATTCTATATGGAATAAGCTTTAATCAACCTCTCAAAATAGAAAAATGCTTCAAATTCATAAGAGGGTGAAAATATATTGCTATTTTTCCAAAAAAAAATGGTTAACATTGAAAACACATATTCATAATGAATCAAAAACATTCAGAACATATTAAAAACTTGATAATAGTTCTTCTCAAAAATATACAATCATTCATATATTTAGTGGATTAATAACAATGATGCTATTCTTCACATTGAATGGTTGCACAAAAAATTATATAATATCATATTCTAAGACTTCTTAAGAAAGATTAATGACTTTGATGTCTTTTTTATATTGTTAGGTAAAACTGAATTAATATAACTCTTCTACCATAAATATATTATCAACCTAAAAATAAAAAAGAACAACATACCATTGATTTTTTTCGTAATTCCATAATAATTTCTAAACCAATTATTTCCACACATGAGAACTTGAATAGTATTTATACCTAAGGATGAGCGATATGTATCTATAACTCGACTGCCAGCACTGAAGTAGATTCTGATGCAACTATAGTAATATGTATTGATAGTATATCACAAGTCATTTTAGATAATAAAGGAAATTTTAATCTGTTAGCTTTCCACCACTCTAAAACATCAAATTTGTAATGATCATTATTCTTATCAGGAATATGAACAACATCTTCTAAGTAAACATCAAGTTCAGATTTTACATTCTCATTGACATCACTCATAAGATAATTTTTAAAGATTTCTCTTTCAGTCTCAAAAGTCTTGCCTCTTAAAATGAAACGAGTGTTGCGTCCAAAATGACTAACAACCTTTTCAGTAGAAGTTGTATTTTCTATGATACTTGAAGCAAGACCATTTACATAATCATTATGCAATAGTTATA
Organism: Cymbidium sinense; assembly: GCA_021442155.1. Taxonomy (NCBI): domain Eukaryota; kingdom Viridiplantae; phylum Streptophyta; class Magnoliopsida; order Asparagales; family Orchidaceae; genus Cymbidium; species Cymbidium sinense. The sequence continues at coordinate 23,642,721 of CM038215.1, forward strand.
GTAACTCACAAATGGTTGTAACATGCTTAGTTTCTTCATTAGGAGAATAAATTTTGAAAAATGCAAAGTTAACTAACTACATCTTATTTCTCGGATCAAGTACTGCAGCAATAGAAATTAGCAAGTTATATTCTCCCCAATATTTGTCAAACTTCTCTTTTATGTTCAAGGCCATCAATCTCATATAATCAACACCACTTATAGAAACTTTATCTAACACATCCTTGATTCTCCAAAGATCAGAAAGAAATAGATTTAAAGTTGGATACTCCGTTCCTACAAATAAAATTGACATACTTACGAAATAAAATTAAATAAAATATAATAATAGATAAATAAAAAATAATATTATATGTAACCTGAAATGATATTTATAAGTTGATTAAATAAACCCAAAAAAGAGCAAACATCTTCTACTTTATTTTAATCTTCTTCACATGAGCAGTATATGTAAGATGAATCTCTATCTTGATAGCGAGTAAATACTTCTCTAAACTCCAATGCACATGAAAGCATGGTATATGTTGCATTTCATCTAGTGCAACAATCAAGTATCAGACTCTTGTTTGGAAGTTTAAGTTGCTTTGAAATTTCACTGAATAAATTTAATCTTGCAGTGAAAGCTGAAATAAATTTCACACTTTCTCTTATATTATAGATAATATGGCTTATCATAGAAAGACCATCTTGCACTATGAGATTTAATATGTGTGCACAACATCGTACATGAAATAATTTCCCATTCACTGAAAGCTTCTTTTGAAAGTTGATGCTATCATGCAAAAGGCCAACTACTTTGTCATTATATGAAGCATTATCCACTATTACACTAAAAACTTTGCCTTCAATTTCTCATTCTTTCAAACAATTATAAATAGAATCATGAATGTCATGTGCTCTATGTGATGGATTAACATCAACAAAGTTCAAAACCCTCTTTTGTAGACACCACTCTTTATCAACAAAATGTCATGTGATAACCATATATTGAATTTTTTGTCCGGACTTTCATAAGTCTGTTGTTATGCTTATCATCCCCACTGAATTTAACAAACTTTTCAATCATTTCTTCAATTTCATAACTACTGATATAATCTTGCTTTGTCATTGCACGTGAAATTTTCTCATATTATAGACTAGCAGCCTTCATCAAAATATTAAACACTTCATACTCTGTAAAAGGAAATGCAACTCATGCACCATGATCATATGAGATGTAATCTCACTAATTTTAGCATGATCATACTTCTAAGTTTGCACACTATTCTACTATCAGATGTAAGTGTTGATTTTCTCATTGTGATAAGCAGCTGTCCCTTTCCTAGAATTTTTGGCAAGTTCGAAGACGTTGTTTATATTGTGTTATTGCACCATCCTTATTTTTATTCATATATAACTTGCAATAATTGTATTGCATCTTCTCAACACCACTTCTTAGCTTTACAATAGTGAATTCTCTCTAAACATCTGAAGTTCTCTTTCTTTTCCTCTTTTCAAAATGGCTTTCTTGAATATCATCAATAATAAGATCTTCACCTCCTTCAATAGCACTTTCAATAACATTAATATCTATATTTGTTTGAGTCTCATTCATGATTTCAGCAATATCATTATTAAATTAAAACATTAAATACAAAAAGAAATTATATAAAGGACAAAATTTGTAAGCTCATATAAAAAAATGCTTCCTTAGTGCCATCAAGGATGAGAGATATTAAGCTTGATCTTCCAAACCCTAAACTAAAAGAAGAGGTCGGTAAAATGTTGAAAACAACCATTTCAAATTTCAATGAACTAAGATCTACAATAGTAGCTGGATTTAATATATATATATATATATATATATATATATATATATATATATATATATATATATATATATGCAAGCAAGCTATAATCTAAATTAGAATAAACCCAATCTAGAAGAATATTAAAGATCAAATAGAGCTCACATCAACTAAGTTGTACAAAATGAAGCAAAAAGATATAATCATTGCCTCTCAAAAAAAAAAAAAAACTTTCTTTGAGGTTGCCGCTTGCTAGTGGCCTTCCAATAAAAGATAGACATCAAATTTAATAAAATGAGAGGGATCACAGTTTCTTTATTCTTCACATAGGCTACAAATGCTGCAATATTATTATTGCAAGTTGTTGCTCTTAGTGTAGTTCTCTAAAGCACACGTCCACAAAAGAGAGGAATCACAGTTCATCAAATTTTAACAAATAACCTCAAATTCAAGAGGAATTCTACCAAATTTGATCCTTCCAAGATTTAAGATTAATATCAATTCCATCAATGTCTCCATAACTCTTTTATTATAACAAATAACTGAAATTGAAATCTCTAAATAGAATAACTTTTACATAAGTCAAACACAAAAATAGCCAGATTATTGGCCGATATATTTAACGTAATATTTTGGATAGCAAACACATGAGAACAGCTACCAATAGACAACAAAATAATGAATCAAAATAATAAAAAAAAAATGAGGAGGAAGAACCAAGACTGAAGAACTCTTTTGAGACCAGAATCAACAGTAGATGATGAATTATCAAGATCAATGCATAAGAACTTCATTATTAGCACACAAACATATCAGTAAGTGAGAGCATTAGCACACAAGTAGACAAAAGTCTGAGAGGTTGACCAAAATAAAATTAGTAAGAGAGACAGCGACCAACCAACAGAAGTCGAAGAGGAAAAAGAGAGAAGTTGAAAAGGAGAGGTATGCCACGGTTTACCTCCGCTTCAATTCAAAAATCAAATGGAGAGGTGGATGCCACGACTATACTAGACAAGTCGAAGAGGAAGAGAGAACGATCAGTTCAAGCCACAGTTTACCTCCACTTTACCTCATGAGTTGATCGAAAAAAATGGAGGGAGTGACGAAAGAAAATTGAAAAGAAGATGAGGGAATGCCGACGGAAGTCGAAGAGAAGATGAGTGAATTCTTGCGGATGTTGATGTCGATTGCCGAACAACTGAAGGCAAGTTAGGGCTTAAACTGAGTGAATGCGATTCTGCGAGATGCCGAGATTGCGAATTTGAGATTTAGCCTCGAGCCTCGGCGCTAGTCGCTAGGGATTAAAACCTTAAACTGAACTTTAAGCATTTTGCTTCTTTGGAATTTGGACGAATCGACGGAGCTTAGGCTTTATTTGGGTGACTTGGTCATTGGGTCACTCATTTGACCATTTTATCATTTATAATTAAATAAAATAATTTTGTAACTTTAAGTTAACATTTTAATAATTAATATGAGTTTCTTTTATTTTTTGTGTATAAGTGTATTTATCTTATAATTTATAAACTACAATATCAATTTTATTTTATAAATATTTAATTAAATGTATCATATATTTTTATGAATTATACTAGTAAATTTAGTAAATTATAATATTTTTATTAAATATATGATTAAAAAATTATAAGTTATATTTACTCATATTTTGAAGATAATATATGAATTATTATCAAACTTAATATTAATTATTTAATAAATTATTTATCGAACAATAAATGAGTATGTTCATGAACATAAACAAGTGAGTAAGACCATGTTCATGTTCAGTTCGTTTAGCATCCGAGTTTTCAAAAACTGTTCGAGCTTGTTTGTTTATTAGTTTGAACAAACATGAACGAGCATTAATCGAGTCGAGTTCGAGTAATTCAACGAGTGCATTGGTTTATTTACAGCCCTAGGCACCTCCACCTTGGAGCTAAAGATAGGAGTGGCCTTATTGTATTCCTTATAAAGGAGATTGTCACTAAGATTAAGGTTTTAAAATGATTATTATTGCTACTATGGGAAAAGTTTATAACTTAATAGATCATAGAAAGTGATAATAAAATATTGAAAGGAGTAGCTCCTTTTCCTTTTTATTCATTCTTTAAAAATAGACCATCACCTTATTATCAAGCTCTACTTACCTCAAGATTATATTTGCCTAAATTATATTCTAAGATAATTTTTTTAATTTATTTAAAGAAATATATTTTGTAGCATATTTTTAAGGCAATAAAAGAAATGGAATACTTACATGCATAACCAGTGAGCATCAAAATAAAAGTGAAAATTGGATTGGCTGGTTGGACCGGTTCAACAGTAAACTGGTCATAAGGCCAATTCAATCACTCGAAAAAATCATATTCACATTGAACCAATGTAACTCGATTTTAAGAAACCGCCTAGTTCAATAAATTCCCCATTAATTATCATTTTATATTATTTAATCAAATAATTAGAATTTTTAATAAAATTTATATTAAGGTTTAATAATAGTTTTTAATTGTTTAAATTTATTTATTTTTTATAAATTCTAAATATCTTATTTTATTAACATAAATATAACTAAATTAATTTATAATATAATCATCATGCAACTACTCAATTAGTTTAAAATGTTGCCCTTTGAAGTTCATTTTTTGTATATAAAGAGTGCAACACCTATTCTTCTTTATGATATGTGACTAAAGAGTGAAACTATGTTTTAATTTTGAGAATAGTAATAACATTAATATAAAATATAAAAAATATTGTATATATTATATTTATATGTTAGATATATTTTATATAGTTTTTTAAAATAAATTTTCTATCTTAAATTTTATTTTAGATATATTTAATATACCCATCTAAATTTATAACACATAAATAATTATATTTTAATGTGTTTTATATTAAATTTAAATTTATAATAACTAGAAATATTATTTATGTATTTGATTACATATTTAAATTAGTGTATTATTTAATTAGATTAACATTTAATTATTTTAATATTTATTATATCATCCGATTCCACCTTGATCGAACCATTGAACTTTAAACCTCTCGTTCTTTTGGTTTTTATCCAGACAAGTTTTCACAATCTTACACATAACACTCAAAATTATCCTATTTGTTTATCTAATACTTAAAACTTTCTATATATCATCTTTATTAACTTTCTCCATTCATATATTCTTGTTGATGCTAATCTTCTAGCAAAATTTTGTTGCAACTTTCCCGCCTCTTCTTCATAGTAGACGACTTCACATACCATCGTTCTCATTAGTGCTCTAGGAAGATTTTATTGTGACTTCTTCAACTCTTCTTAATCATCAAGGGTTTTAAGATTTTTTTATGTAATAAAATGAAAGTTTAGAAAATCTAAAATTTTATGTATTAAATATATAACTAAGATAATTTTATATAGTTTATATAAAAATCAATAAAAAATGTATTTATATGCATGCTATAAGTTTTTTATGTATATATATATTCAGTATATAAACTTTAATATTTATATATACTGAAATTATATATACTCAAGGGGGTAAGTGAAATGAAAACTGAAATCCTAACCTTAGTTTCTTATTTCCCTTCAAGAAACCTTTTTAATTTTGTTAGTTTTTTTATTCATTTAGTTCGGCGGTTATTTTACTGGTCTGTTGTGGGTTCATTACTTTCTCATTATATTTTTTAATTGGAAAGTAAATTTCTTGTTTGTGTCTTCTTGGATTTGTCTAAATGGGTTTGGGGAGGGGAATTCCATGAGGGAGGCTGTGTGCTGGCTGTGTGGGATTGTTGAGTTTCACGCTATTCAGTTTATGCCTTCGCGAAGATTTTGGGGAGATGCAGTTGTTGTCAGGATTCAAACCATAGCTCATGCCTTTGTTATGTTTTGTAGTTCGGCTTGTTTCTTATTGGTGATGTTTAGATGCTCTCGGAAAGGGAAGTCTTTTTGAGTTTTATGATATGTAGGATATTGCATGGGAAAGAAACTCAAGGATGGATGAACATTGCAATTTTCTGGTTTTTTATTGCATGGCTGCATGTTCGGGACATTGATGCTTTGTTGAATCTCAAGGCAGCAACCTATGAACCTCATGTTGTATGTTGATGAATGCGAGTCATTTGGGAGTGTCTTCGTGTACTATGCTACGGCCTTTCATACCATTTCATCTATTTGTACTTGTTAAAATTCTTCAAACTCTTTCATTCTTTGTTTGGCAATTGGTAATGTTAGACTTTTTTACGTGTAACACCATTGTTTTCATGCAGATGGGTTAGCTGATGTACTGGTTTTATTGATTTTCACTCTAATATTTTACAACATATATAGGTTAATGTACTCAACAAAGGATTTAATTGATTTTTTTAACAAGAGAGTTGATAGCTTATACAGGTTTCTTTTATCTTTGAACTTTACCATGGAATGGATGACAGAAAAAATTCCTTGTGATTTCTTTTTTTTTTAAATTCCTAATGTTACAATGAGATGGTTGATGAAAAACGATTTTATGATTTATAAAGGAAGCTTGGGGGGAAATGATTGGAAAAATAGCCAATCATGTCAAATTATATTTGCATTAAAACCTACGTACTCCAAATGAAGAGAGTTCGTAAAGGAAATTGAAAAGTAGAAATAAAGACCGACAAATTAGCTCATGTTTTTACTTGTTAACTCCTTAGTGGTGTTATTTTATCATCAAACAAAAGGCTCACTATGGTTTGACATTACTTAGTATTGTAACTAATCACATATGCCACACTCCTTAGTTATCATGTTGTGTTGCTAGTGGTCATGCTGCTCATATTTAGTCCACTTAAGTAGCATATGTGGTGCAGCCATGGCACTTATTGTCCTGTGATATGACTTGATATTCTCACCAGCAATTGTTAAGGCTTGTTAGAGTATTGGATTTTGCTTGACATAGAATAATTAAAAAAATCTTTGGTGTACAAATATCAAATGGTTGGCCATTTCTCACAGGCTTATGATTTTGGGTTGAAAATGGGTTTGATCATCGGTATATTTAGGCCAACTTTAATCTTCTTTGATTTGCTCTCCACCAACCATTATTAGAGCCAATGTTTGGTACTTGATGATTGTGAAAAAATTTCATTGAAACGGCGGGCTGTGCGGGGAGGGGAGGGTCTATGACTCACGCGGAGATCTTTTAAGTATGGGCGATGTTGTAAGGGCATGTGAGAATATTGGATTTAATGTCACAATTGATAGTTAAAAATTATGTTGGTGAAAAAATACAATGTGGTTGACCCTCTCCCATAAGCTTAAATTTTTTGGTTGAAAATGGGGTTTGGCTATCTTTGATCTCCCTCTGGTTTACTCCATAACATCAATTGCATTTCTTTAAACTTTTAATCCATTTAATATGGCCATATTATTTGTCGGTATATTAAGTAATTAATTATCTTTATGCCTCGAGTTCTATGATTAATTTAAGGCTGATTCTTTGAATTTTTGTATATGCAAATTCATTAAGTTTTAATGAAAAGAATAATTCAATGATTTATAATTTAATTGTGGTATCTACATAGTTTAGCCATCTGTAGCTTTTGTAGGACAATTTCAACTAGATGCCACATACAAAAGTCAATAGATTGAATAAAAGTCAATAGATTGAATAAAAGTTGACTTATAGATTTGTTAAAAGAAACATTAGCAAACAAAGGATGATGTGGAATAGAATAACTTTGTGACACTCTTTGGTTTAAATTATGCCATTAGGATATAGTTTTAGGTTAAAAAGCTTTAAAATAAAGAATATTGCTGTAATGTCTATGAAGACAATAGCATAGACCAAGAAGGGGTTGAATTGGATTATTTTAATGATATTGCAAAACCTTACTCTTTAATTACACAATAATTTAAAAACAATTACAATGATTAAAAGCATGGTAATTCAGTAATCTCAAGGCTTACTTTCTTCTCCAAGTGATTTTTTTCCGAGATTTCCACTAATTCTCTTTCGTAACTATAGGCAGAGAAGTCTCTTAACAAGCACTCCCTGATGAATTATAAAGCCACTTGATGTTTTTAGTCAAAATAAGAAGTTTGTTACTCTTAATACAAACTGCTAGGTCGCAACTTTAATGTGTCAAATCACCTACTCCTTGCATAAGCTGCTAGGTGATACTCTTTTGGAGAAGGCAAACAACTTGAGATTACATTTTTTTTCTAACAAGCACATAAAGCTCTCAAAGCTGAATTTGCAAGTGGAGTAACATAAATTTAATAAAGGAGAGAATGCTATGCTGGTATTTGATTTTTTTAAAGATTTTTTTTTCCAAGGGCATTACAAAGCATTTTTACACAAAATTAACTGTCAACACGCATATTAATAGCCCATAACAGTTAAATCATTGTCCAAAATTATAATCATTCAATTATTAATGCAAATAATAACTAAAAAACTAAATTTCTTAATGATCATACTAATGTAATTGCAGGGAGTAATTGTTTAATAGTATAAATGACAGTGGGTGAAAATAGTTTGGCAATTTATGAAAATGGATGTGCAACTCAAATGTGAATGTAAAAAAAAGATTTGATCCCCTAAAATTTTCTCTTATGCTGGGGGAGACTTTTGAGATATAATTTCAAAAGGTCTTTTTACATGAGTTTCTCAATTATTGGGTTCTATGCAAATCTAAAAAATAGCGTTAACATCTTAGTGCTCTCATAGTCGAGTTGTACTTTGGTCCAGTTGTTGGTGTCAAAGTCACATATCTAGTATATTGGGCAAGTTCACTGGACGAGTTGTGATGAGCCTAGCGAGCAAGGTGGCGAGTTCCCTACTAGAATCTATTCTTTGATATGTTCTTTAAGCACTGAGTGAGTGGCGACTTCATGTGGAACAAGCTCCATGTCGGGTTGGCTTGATTTAGTTATTAGCTAACTCAGGATGGTGCATCGTGACAAGTTGTTTGATCTCAGATATACCTTTGGTAAACAATAACTATCCTTAGTTGTCTTCAACTTCACATTATGCTACTTCACTTACCAATGCACTATACTTACTGATTAGTAGTTTATACCTTTGAATGAGGGAATCCTGGATTGTTGGAAGGTTTGTGTGATATATTGGTTGACTTCTCTTACATGCTTAGGGGTTGTTTGAGATCAATTTTATTTTGTGTTTTTTTTTATATACTTTTAAAAAATATATTTATTTGATGTATTTTTTATTTTCAAAAACATATATCATTGTTTTTAAAACACTAAAAATAATTTTTAGATGTTGAGTATTTTAAAATCAACAAATACCATGAAACATATTTTATTTTGAAACGGAATATAAATAAAATAGAATAAACACTACCTATGTCAGTCCCAAAGTTCGGATTTGAAAAGTGGAGGGTTGTGCTAGGCAGTCGACAACCAGTGTAAAACTTATTGAAATAATCATGACATGAATATTTTAAAATATTGTGTTAATGCTAGTTGGGCGTTGTATGATTTGAATCTGATGAAAAGTGTGAAAGAGCCAGGTCCAGTGCGGTGTTAAATAAGTAAGGGTTTCCACATTATGGACGAATGCGGACAAAGAAGTTAGTCCATGAAACTAGAATTATATTATGAATTTGGAATATAGACACTCTTACATATAAATTAATGGAATTAATAGATATTATGATTCATAGGAAGATAAATATTTTTTGTGTCCAAGAAACTAAATGTGTTGGGGAGAAGAGGAGATTAATAGTTTAGGTTTTAAATTTTGATATTTAGGTAGAAGTCGAATTAGAAATGATGTATGTGTGATTATAGATAAAAGTTTGAAGGGATAATGTTATAAATATTAATATATGTGGAGATAAAATTATAGTTTTAAAGATTATTGTTGATACTAAGATTATCAATGTTATAAGTGTTTATGCTTCTCAAGTAGGTTTGGATGTAGACTCAAAATAAAAATTTAAAAATGAATTAATACAAAAGATACATCTCGAAGAAAAATTATTTATTTAAGGAGATTTAAATGGACATGTTGATAGAGTGGTAGAAGATTTTAAAAATATTCATAGTGGTTATGGATTTGGAGTGATTAATGAAGAAGGTAGGATTATATTAGATTTTATTTTAACTTATGATTTTATAATTGCTAATACTTTATTTAAGAAAGAGATAAACATATTATTACTTATAAAATAGATAAAATAATACACAGATTATTATTTTATAATAAAAAAAGATAGTTTAGATTGTAAAGATTATAAGGTCATTTCAAATGAAAGTTTAAATACCAACATTGACTGTAAGTTTTAAATTTTAAGATGAAAGATTGGAAGATGAAAAATAAATCAAATTATTATCTTAGGATTAGATGATGACATTTAAAGAATATTAATAAATTTTTTTTAAAAAGCAAGCTACAAGAGTTTAGAATTTGGGATGTAAGGAAATATTAAAAGAGAAAAAGTAATAAGTAAAATTAAAAAAATGCTTAGAGAATCAAAAGGAAAACTTCTTTTAATAAAATAGTTGTATGATGGAGTCGAATGTAAAAGATAAAAATAAAAAACATTGTTATAAAATTTGGTTTAGATGTAAAAATTCGGAGAATTGAGAAACATATAAAATGATCTGTAAAGAATCTAAAAAAGCAATATATGATGCAAAAAATTTAGTTTTTAGTGATGTATACAATAGATTGGATATCAAAAAAGTGAAAGATGTATGTATAAGTTAGCCAACCAAAGAGATAGGATAAGTAAAGATTTAGTTTAAGTGAGAGAAGTAAAAATCTAGTTCAAGTGAGGTATTTTACGAATGAAAATCAGAATGATTTCTTAAAAAATGATATTGAAAATATGTGGATGAGATATTTTGATAAACTTTTTAATGAAGGATCTGAAAATACGATTGATTTTAACAACATTAATACCCTAAATAAAAATAGAGAATTTTGTTTTTATCGTTGTATTAGTAAATTGAAGTTAGAGAAGTTTTAAAGAAAATGAAATGTGAAAAAATAGTAGGATCTGATGATATTCTAATAGAAGTGTGGAAATGTTTAGGAGATCAAAGAATTTCTTGGCTTACAAATTTTTTTAATGTTATTTTAAGAACAAAAGATACTAGATGAGTGGAGAAAGAGTTTGTTGGTTCTTATATTTAAGAATAAAAGTGATGCATAAGAGTGCAAATTATAGAAGAATTAAGTTAATGTGTCATACATTAAAATTATGGGAGAGAATAATTGAGCATAGGTTACGATGTGATACAAAAGTTTCTCATAATCAGTTTGGTTTCGTGCCAGTTAGATCTACTATGGATGTTATACATTTGTTAAGAGGTTTGATAGAGAAGTATAGAGAAAGTAAGGAGGATCTACATATGATATTTATTGATTTAGAGAAACTTTATAATAAAGTTTCAAGATATAGTTTTTTGGAGAGTTATAGAAAAGAGAGGAGTTAATATTGGTTATATTCAAGTTATTAAAGATATGTATACTAAAGCTATTACTTGTATAGAAACACAAGGAGAATTGATAAAATATTTTTCCTATTTTAGTTGGATTACATCAAGGATCAACTTTAAGCCCTTATTTTTTTTGCTTTAGTTATGGATGTTCTTACTAGGCATTTACAGGAAGATGTATCTTAGTGTATGGTTTTTGTTGATGACATTTCTTCTTGTTGATAAGACTAGAGAGGGAGTCCAAGAGAAACTTGAATTATGGAGGCCAATCTTAGAATCTAAAGATTTTCATTTAAAATTGAATATATATATATATATATATATATATATATATATATATATATATATATAGTGTAATTTTAATTATAGAAGTTTTAGTGATAGTGTTGTGATATTAGGTGAACAAGTCATTAAAAAGAGTGAGTGATTCAGATATCTAGGTTCTATGGTTTAAAATTATGGTGAAATAGATGAAGATGTTATTAGTAGAATTCAAATTGGATGGTTGAAGTGGATGAATGCATCCGTGCGTAGATAGAAAAAGAATTTAAGAGAAAATTTTATAAGATTGTGGTAAGACTTGCAATGTTTTATGATGTAGGATGTTGGCTAATAAAAGAGAAGCATAATACTAAGTTAAGTGTTGTAGAGATGAGGATGCTCAGGTGGATAAGTGGCTTTACTCTTAGATATAAAATGCAAAATGAGTATGTTCGGGAAAAAGTTGGAGTAGCTCTAGTGGTAGATAAGATTAGAGAGACCTTAGATGGTTTGGCCACATAAAGCGTCGGTTCGATGACGATTAGGAGAGTAGATGCATTTATCTTATGTTAAGAAAGGTAGAGGTGGACCTAAAAAGACTTGGTTAAGATGTATAAAAAATGATCTTAATATACTTGAATTAAATGAGAATTCGGCACAATAAGACACAATGAAGACGAAGGATTCATATAGCCAACCCCATTTAGTGGGATAAAAGCTTGTTGTTGTTGTTGTTGTTGGAATATAAATAAAATAAAGTAAAAATAAAAAATAAAAGTGATCCCAAACATCTCCTTATTTGTTGGAAGCTTGAGAGTGAAATTCTTTATGAGCCATGTAATTTTGAGTATTTATTTGGATGGTTTTGTAATTATATGTTGCATCATAGTTTATAGCCTTTTCATGGTTCTTTTTATTTTTTCTTATTGTAACTCATGGTTTAAGGATTCATATTAATTGAAAATAGTTTATAATATTATTTAGATCTATAATTGAGCAATATGTTATGATTTATATATAAAAGAAAATAATACATGTATTGCAGGAAAAATATTATCATTTGAACTCACTGTCTATCAAAATAGTTTACAATAGCTTAAAATATGATTTTGATCTCACAAATCTCAGTATATTATTGTATAAACATGAAATGAAGTAGTACACATTTGAGTGTACTGAATGTATCGAGTTAAAAGTTTCAAATTTGAAGAGAGATTGGAATAATATCTTATAGAGTTATCAAGGAGATGAGATGATAATAGCCACAATAAATGTGAAAGTCTTAAAATCTCTAAATTTGAAGAATGACTAGAATAATAGATTGTAGGTGTTTTTGACCGAGAATATGAGATAGTATCGTGATTTTTAATGTCTGAAAATTAGCAAAATTCTCGAGAAATGCCCGATGATCAGAATAATGCACGTTAGGAAGGAGATGAATACAATAAAAAAACTGATGAATATAATACAAAAAATCTATTTTTATCCCGTGCTTCAAAACGCCGTCCAGTCCCGATTTCTAGTCAGGCAGATCAGGTTCGTTAACATTAACTACATCCACTCCGCATTTATCGACCTTCAAAGGATAAAAATCTATATTTTTATCATGGCTGCGTGCCGGATTTTGATCGGAGTCCGGATGCAAGCTACATCCGAGCTCCTCATATAATATTTTCTCCACAAAGAGACACCGAATGATCGACTCCGATCCCTACTTTGCAGTGACCGGTGCCGGAATTTCATATGGCTTCCACTCTGCCTCCGGTTGTACGCGGCCGCGGATGCTGGAGCCAAGCTCCTACTTTGCTGGAACTGGTGCAGGATCTCCTTATCCAGCAGCCTATGGAGCTTATGGTGTCTGCTTTAGCAGTGGCAGCAGCAAGCAACAGCAGTCTTCAACTTTCCTCTGATCCGAATCCGAAGTCTTCCCTTCAATTGCGATGATCTTCTTGTCCACAAGGTCTTCGCTGGGCTGGTGTCGTCGCGATGTCGACTGATTGCTCGTGAACAAGAACGATCGCTTCTTCGACGAGGCCTTTGTCGTCTTCTCTTCTCCCAGAGAAACAGGCAGAACATGGGCAATAGGTATTTCAAAATTGAAAGCGGCATTACCGCCGAGGTTAACCATGGCAATTGAAAGCGGCATCGCGCGGGATCGCCATTGCCGCACTCGAAGAAAGCTTCTGATGACAAGGAAAAGACGGATCAAATTCATACCGAGTTTCTGAAGCTCTGCGGTCTTCCTTAACTCCACAACTGAGTCGGACGTAGTCGTATTCTTCGAATAATATGAGGTGAAGAAGGAGAACGTTCGCATCACTCATCGTCTCGATGTGAAGGCTGCCGGAGAGGCTTATGTGGAGTTTTCGTCGCCCGAGGTTGCGAAGAAGGCGGTGTCGAAGGATAGAGTGATGATTGGATAGCGGTACGTCGAAGTTTTTTTGGCGATGGCCGGTGAAGGGAGGAGAGCTGTGTCCTGGTTCAGGCAATAGATTGAAACTGATAGTTTTGGCTGGAGGCGATGAATGGTGGCTGCACAAATGGTTCTTTGTTGCTCACGAGAGCTTGTATTGTGCATCTGCTTGTCTTCTCTTTATTCTTTATTTGGGGTGTAAACGAGCAAGTGACTCAGAGAAACATTTTTGAGCTGCTTAATAAGTCAAATAGGAACTATTTGTCAACAAATATTTTTGATAGTTCTACTCTTTACTTTATTTTATTAGGATTTGTTATCACTGTCTGCTGAATGATTTATTTGTAGATTATGATGATTATAATTTTGGAGCTATTTCTTCATATAACATCTCTATGAATGATGTGGTGATTTATTTTAGATCAAATATTTAAATGCAAAATTATTATTGTTAAATCAAGTTTAATAATTCCATCTTTCAATTTTTTAAAAACTTTATTAGAAAAGTTTAGAGAGTTAAAATGCGAAATGAGTATGTTCAGAAAAAAGTTGGAGTAGCTCTAGTGGTAGATAAGATTAGAGAGAGTCGCTTTAGATAATTTGGCTATTTAATACGTTGGCTATCCAATGACCTAAAAAGATATGATTAAGATGTATGAAAAATGACTTTAGTATGTTTAAATTAAATGAGAATTTGACACATAATAGGACACAATGGAGATAAATGATTCATGTAATCGAACCCATTTAGTGGGATAAAGGCTTGTTGTTATTGTTGTTGTTATTATTGTTGTTTGTTAAAAAGGTTGAGATCATAAATAGGAAATACATAATTGAATAAAAAGTAATTTACATACATATCACATGATTCTTCTTTATTTACATATTTAATATTTGAAATTTAATATCTATATATATAATATTTAAAATTTTAATATTAAATGGAAACTATTATTATCACTAATTTGTAATAAATTTAAATATATATTTTCATGTATAAAAATTATTATTTTGTAAAAATGAAATTTTAGAAGTTACACATGTAAATGCATGAGAATTATGTGATATTCTAAATGTGTTTAAAAGGTTTTGAATGGATTTTTGTAATTGTATTCTAAAAATTGATTAAATGCATAAAATCATTTTATTTTAAATTGTGGATAATTAAAAAAATTAAAATATTTGCATAAAATAATTATTATTATATATACTTATTTTATAGAATTATTATCATAACATCTAAAATAAAAATTCCTTCAATATATAAATTAAATTTAATAATTTTGTAGCTTATATGTATTTATTAAGTAATTTATGCGACTAATTTATGAAGATATTTGTTCTAATGTTTATGATAAATTTATAAAAAATGAACTGAAAAAAAAATATTTCAAAGACATTTATACTGTAATATACATATATATATATATATATATATATATATATATATATATATATATATATATATATATATATATATATATATATATATATATATATATATATATATATATATATATATATTAAAATTAAAGAGCATTTATATACATATTATGCAATTCTTATATATTTATATTTTTAAATTTTTAAATTTACATATATAATACTCAAATCCTTAACATTATATCAAAAATATCATTATTAAGTTCTTTTTTAAATAATGAATATATCTTTACATTCAAAAGCAAAAGTATTAAAATATATAAATATCAAATATTAGATATGTAAAAATATAAGTGATATGTTTGAAAATTCTTAGTAAAACAAATCTTAGCAAATTGATTCTCGGTTAAAACTATTAGATCAAACTTAAAATATCATTAGCTTTGGGATATCAGTTAAATCCATAAATAGCTCTTAAGTATGGAGTGTTTATAGTCAAATCGGCGTCTTGATGAGCGAATCTAACAAAGATCTCATAATTAGCGTTTGAGCATTAAAATACTTAAAATACATCAAATGATCAAAAAAATCATTACGGCGTGATGAAGTGGAGTGGTTCGATTTTTGCATCTTATATAGAGCCACTCCTCCATCATAAATAGCCTCATTCTCATATGAGAGGCCAAGAGAGAGAGAGAGCTCAAGATCCTCCAAACAATCATACTTGTAACGACCATAGCCGTCGGCCGCCATTGATCCTCCCCATCGCCAATCTCTGTCTCCATCACGACCACCGTCGGTCGATGTCCCTCATCATTTTCTCCATTCAGTTATCACTGAGCGTATTACCTAGTTGTTGTTCATTTCTATCTAATTATGTAATCCGTATGAAAAAATTTGTACTCAAAAACGGATACATAGTGGAAGATTTTCTTTGATAGCAGTGATTTTTTCCCTCTTTTCGAGATTTTTTCACGTAAAAATTTCTAGAGTTTTCTTGTTCACTCTTTAAATACCTGTGTGTGCATTGGATTTTTATAATAAGACTAACGCTTTCACTCTACCACAATTGGTTTTCTAGCACACAACATAAGCATTGTGTAGTGTATGTAACTCTACCAAGTTTTAATTATGTGCTTGAATTATTATATGCCGAAATTTTCTTTTAATGGTTAAAATATATTTTCACAGCTTAAATGATTTTCAATTACAATTATGTTGATTTTAGATTTATGTGCTGAAGAATGAATGTATTTCAAATTTGAAATAAATAATGAGAAAAATAAGTAATTAAGAAAATGCAAATCAAAGCATATGTAACAACTAATATGATGTCTAATGTGGTTTAGGGTTCATATTTTAATGTGCAAATAAAATTTAAGATTTATATGTTGACCTCTAAGTATATGCCATAATTCAAATTAAGCGTATATAGTAAAATCTACGAAATCGATGGTAACGTCGCATGACCAGAAATTAAAATCCCCAAATTGCGACTAAATTTAATTAAAATCATTTCAATTTGAAAATTAGGATTCATAAATGCGTTTAAAATATCAAAATTAATTAAATAAAAATGTTGAATCAATTAATAACCAATCAATTAATTAAAACTATTTTTTAATGAAATTACGCTCATATATGAGGAAGGACGATGGCGTCGACAACAACCTTCAAGCGAAATTGGCTACGTCGCCGAAAATAAAACTCGAACGCCTCAGTGATTCGAGTCACCGAGCGTGCGATTGAATCCCGGCGACGTCGCCAATTTAACTTTTGACGTGAGCGTTATCCGAATGGCCGATTGAAAGCGGCGTGCCATTTATTGTTCGTCAAAAGAAATTCCTCAAATTGATATCAATATTGATAGGGTTTAGCTCAAGAAATAATTTCATATTATTTAGTGTTAAAACTATTAATAATAACATTTTCTCGTTAATGCATAATTAAATAGTTAATAGCCGCTTAAAACCTTCTAATCATTATCCTAATCCCACCGCTTATTAAACCAATTAAATCGGCCACCCAATACCTCTTATTGGTTGCCGTATGGCCAACCAATCCAATGAGCTGATCGGCACTAATACCCCAAAACCGAGCGACGATTAGGGCATTCACGCAATACCCTCAGTTTTTTCCTTGTTTTCAATCTCGCAAGCCGAACGACTCCTCTCTCTCGAGCTCTCATTTTCGCGTGACCTTCCCCTTTTCCCGTCCGTTCCAAGGAGCCGAGCGCACGGTTCGGCCTCCCTGTTCCATCTGTCCATCCCACTCGAGCAAGTCCCTAGCCCGACCACCTCTCCTTCTGGTTCCGTCCAGCTAGTCGAGCGAGAAGCCCTAGTCAGTTCAATCGGACCCCTGTTCTTCCTTTCTCCCGAGCAACCGAGATCTCCATGTTGTCTCTATCTAACCCTAAACATGTTTTATACATTTAGTTTCATTTGGACAATATGATTTGCCAAATCTCCTCTTTTACATGCTTGAGATGATGTTGAGATATGGATTTAGAGTTTGGGATGATGTATGACCCAAGCTTCATGTTATTTACAATTACCTATAGATTTTCATGCTTTTACCTTGCTTGAAATGATTTTCCATGGATGAAATTATATTTGCTATGCCTCTTTCACATGTTTAGGGGGTGTTTGGCAACGGATTGGATTTATTTCAAGTAGGATTTAATAAATTCAGTATAACTGGATTTAGTAAATCACCAGTGTTCTCAAAAGTATTTGGTAGATTTATTAAATTTAAATCCAGGAAAGATGTTTGATAAGTTATATGAGGATTTAAAGTTATAATTAAATAATAATATTTTTAAAATATAAAAATAAATAAATAAAAATAAAATATTAAAATTAAAATTCATTTAATTTATTTAAGATATCATATTCATTATAAAATATAAATAAACATTACATTATTTAGATAAAGAAATTTTTGTTGATAATACAAATTGAATTTCATTCCTCTTTCAAACAAATCTGTCATCTTAAAATATCTCTTGCTCAATGATCGATGCGCATCAAAGATTCACGTATACTGACATAAATTGGGTATTTTTAACAATACAAACAACATAACAAAGAATGGTAGAATAATCAGAATCTAAGGTGTTTTCAATCAATTTTGAAGTCGATACTTTGGAATCCCGTCTAAAGAGATACCACCCTACTCTCATTCATGTATTTTCCTTATTGATGGTGGAATGTCTAAATTTTTAAAATTATTCAAGTTTATTATTTTGAGCTATCAAGATTTAATTAAGCTTAATTAAAGATATATGAGATAATCTAATTTACAAATATAAAGTCATCATCCAAGATAAATGTACTTTGCGTCAACAAAGCTGAGATAACTCATTATGTATTACTTTAAAGTTGATTTTTTTAATTAAGTTAATTGCTAAACATGAAGTTTAAACTGTTCCATCACGACTTATACCTCTAATAATACAATCATTAACAAAATCCATTGTTCAGGAAAAAGTCGATTCATTCAAAAAATAAGCGACTAAGCCATTATTAAATGAAAATTCAATGAAGATCTTAACTAGCTATTTGTTAAATAACCCAAACACATTTCAATACCTTAAATAAGTGAGTGAACAATGTTCAAGTATATTATATTAATTTCATGTCAATCTTCTAAAACACGAGTCAACTAAAATAATGAAACTTAAAGCGGGCTGACTAGTTAACACTCCTCAAAGTCAAAATGCTATAACTAATATATTTGTTGTTACTATCGCTTCCAATAAACCAAGCCCTAACGTAGAAGATTAATCCGTAAACATCTATGAGAAGATAAAATATAAGCGGAAGCTTCAAAACTAAATCTTGAACATCAAGGAAAAAAAATCAAAGCGAAGCGAGGTGGCCTTTGTAAAGGTCTTTTCGGCCGCTCTCGATCTCTCTCTCTGTTCCCCATAGGCTGATGCTTTGTGGGTTGCCCATCAACTTTACCCTGCACGTGCTTTGCGGTGCTTGATCTAAAGTAAGCGAAACCATTGAAGCGTGAAAGCAGAGTTCGGTCATACTTGATAGCTTAAATGGAAGAAAACTCAATCCAGAGATACGCGATGCACATGGTGGCTAAGAAGAGTGACCTAAACATCTGTTGTGAGTGAAGAAATAGGCGATCGAGGAGTTGAGACGCTGTAGTTCCATACGCCAGCGAGGTTCCATTCTATAAATCCTTAAATCCGAATCGTAGATTTAACAACCGGATTTATCGGATTTATCCCGATTTACATCGGATTTACTAAATTCTCTGATGGTGTTTGGTAGGATTTACGGGATTTAGCGAGCTAAATCCTTAGTAAATCCGCCAAACACCCCCTTAAAGTGAAATCCGAAGTTTGAAAATAGGTTTTAAGATGATGTATGGCTCAAACCCTAAGTTGTGCAAGTTTCTTTTTCTTTTTTCATGTTTCAGATTTTCTTTGAATGAAATAATATTTGCTATGCCTATCTTGCATATTTAAAGTGAGTTTAAAGATCTAAAAAGAGGGTTTGAGATGCTGTATGGCTCAAACCCTAAGTTATATGCAAGTTTCTTTCTTTTCATGCTTCAGATTTTTGTTTGGATGGAATAATGTTTATTAAGCCTCTTTTATATGTTTAAAATGAATTTGGAAATGTGAAAATGGGGTTAGAGATGATGTATGGCTCAAACCTTAAGTCATATGTGGATTTCCCTCTTTCATGCTACAGATTTTTCATTTGGGTGGTATAATTTGATGATTTTCGTTTCATGGTTCGCTATTTTTAGTGTTTACTACAAAATATGTATAAAACAGCAAGTGTGAATAACTGTTCCATAATTTGAGATAGTTAGAGAGCTATTTTTTGCCGAAGTGCAACATTTGCTTATATTTTGATGTTCCAATCATTGAATCCAAGAAAACATAAGCTTAAACTCTTGTGGCTATCATAATAAAAAGATGAAAGGGAGGTTAGAGGTAAGCAAAAGTGAATAGAATTACTATTTTCTTCATATGAATATACATGTTGTTTATACTTCTTACTTTGACACCTCCTCAAGCTTATGCAAGTATTGAAAGAGTGATGAAATTTCAGATTTATAAAATCCATTTGTCAAATTAGATATTTCTCTCTTTATCATGGGAAGTTGAATTTTAGCTATCTTTGGCATAAATCCCTCATTTTATTTGCTGATTTTTTTTAAGGAAGTGTTGTCATATGTTACACTTATTTCTTTTAAATGTTTTATCCAATCAAATCTTTTTTAAATGCAATTGTTTGTTAAATTAGGAAGGTAAATATGAAGTACAATATTCTCTATATTCATTACATATACTTATGATTTGACACATGAATGCCATCTTACTTGCCAAATTTGGGAAAGGTATTTCATCCCTTATGTTAAAAAAAAGAGGAGAAATGACATATGCAACTAAAAACTCATGTAATAATTTTTTATTTGTGATGTTTTCAATGCAATGCTTAATTAAAATTACAAATGTCATATGTTTTGCTCAAGTACATGTACATGTATGCTTAAAAATTATTTGTTATAAGTACCCATTCACATTGTTCCAATGCGGCAAGAAAATATGCTATATAAGTTGCTAACGGTGTTCCAATGTGACAAGGAAATGTATTTTGTGATAAGTACTCCTTCATATTGTTTCAATATGGCCGGAAAATTTATTATAAGTACTTGCTCACGTTGTTTCAACGTGGTAAGAAAATTTGGTTGTGATAAGTACCTGTTCACGTTGTTCCAATGCGGCGGAGAAATTTGTTATATAAGTACTTGTAGACATTATTCCAATGCTACAAGGAAATACTATGTTATGCAAACCCATGCACGCCTTTCTTAGCGTGGGGGGAAAAATAAAATTTTCGATTGCTGTGTCTTAAGACACCTACCATGCACGCCTTTTTTGGCATGATGGGAAGACCTAGTCTCCTGAAGTAGCCCCCATATGCGGGGATGATGCCGGGAGGTTGTCAAAATTTTTGATAAAAAAGGGGGAAGAAAGAAAATCATGCAAGTTATGTTGATATGTCTTTTTTATGTTCTCAAATTATAAAAGCATGTTGTGACAATGAAATTTTAGTTTTATTAGCCTAAACATTATCATGAGGCTTGCTTTTTTTCTCTTAATTTGGGGAAGAATGAAGAGAGGGCAAGCGTTATTTATGGATTTATTCACTCATGCTTGGCTTGATTATTACTTGAATCTTCATGTCAAGTAGCAATTATTTGTTTGAATTCAGATTTTTACTTAAGTTGTGATAATATTTCTCTTTTTTCTTTATGTGCTGCATAAGCGGGTGAGAGATAGAGATGAGATATCCTATGTATTGTATGACTCAAACCTTACTTTATTATCAAATAACCATGCATACTATGCTACTTTTCCTTTTGCCTAAATTAGGAAATAAAGTTAAAACGAAAATCAGTAAGGTTGATTGTTCTTTTGCAATATGTAGCCATGCTTAACTTGATTCCTACTTGGATCTTGATGTTGTGTAACAATTACTTGCTTGAAAACATATTTTTATTTATCTTGTGATAATCTTTTCTTGTATATATGAATGGGTTGAAGATGAAAATGAGGCATTCTATGTTATATACTCATGTTATGTTGCTTTCTCTTTGTCTAAGTTATGGAATGAGGTTAAAATAAAAATCACCAAGTTAGTTTATTCATTTGCATCACTTATCCATGCTTAACTTAATCACTACTTGAACCTTGATGTCCTATGAATGATTACTTGATTAAGTTCAGAATTTCAAATTTATGTATTATAAGTTTAGTATGGATGCTTCACCATGTCCCATTTGCCTATCTTATGATAATCTTTTATATGCTATGTGAATGGGTTGAAGATGAAAATGAGGCATCCTATGGTTGCATGGTTTAAACCTTACTTTTTTTTATCAAATATCTATTCATGTTATGTTGCTTTATCTTTGTTCAAGCTATGGGATAAGGTTAAAATGAAAATCAACAAAGCGGTTTGTTCATTTACATCACCTAACCATGTTTAGCTTGATTCTTACTTAAAATTTGATGTTATGCAGGCAATCAGTTGATTAGATCTAGATTTTCAAATCTATGTCATTAGATTAGATATAAGTGTTTAACCTATACATGAATATGTTCTATTCACTTTATGAATAGAAAAGAGATATTTAATTAAACCTTGGTTTTGCTAATCATGGCATCAAAGTAATTTTAGCAAATAACTTGGAGTTTGACATTGATCTTGAGCACTCATTTCTATGTGAACTTCTTGTTTCTTTTGCTTTATGGTTTCATTGGTTAAATTACTTTCTTTACTTACCCCTATTGTGATATGAACGGAAGTTAAGGATCAAGTCCAAAATGATTCTTTGGCTTAAGAAATGTATTGCAATTGAAAAGATTACATTACCTAAGTCTCATCATGGGATATTCATTATCCTTCATTTTATATTATCATAAGGTAGACTTGAAATAAACCTTAGATTCTATAGTATACAAATATTATTACACTCTAATGTTTGATATGATACTAAATTTCTACTTCAATTGTTCAATCTATAAAGAGTAAAAAAAAAGAAAAAAAAAAAAAAAAGGAAAGCAAAATGCTTCATGAATAAACCTCTCTACTCTTCTTTACCTCTTTCATATCTTTGAATAAGACAAAAATTGCTTATAAGCATTATCTATTGTTTCATTTTTGTTCATGGAGCTTGAAATATTGAAAAGAAAATGAAATTTCAATTTTACCTTATTTGAGCATGATTTATGTTTATTGGCCTTACTCCAATGCTTTCTTAAGCTGGTATGAGCTGAAAACCTTTTTCAAAGTTGCAAGATCCTTATCTTTATAGAGTGTAGGATTTCTTTCTTTTTACCATGAGAAATTGAAAGTTTATTCTTCATTTTCTTATGAATGTTCAAAACATTAATCATAGTTAGAGAAAGAAAGGTGAATTTAATTTTTGCATTCCTCCCATTGTTTGTAATTAGAGATTTATTTGTGAATGACTATCCAATCATATCATTTGATGATTCTAAGAAAAAAGAAGGGGGGTATTGTCATATGCTATGAAAACTTATCATTTGATGTTTCTATTCAATCAACTCCTACCTAAAACCATGATCATTATAGTATTAAAATAAAATCAGTAAGTGCATGAAGTTAAAATCAATTTAAACCTACTATTTCATATGGATGCCTTGCTTTTTTTATCTTGCAAATCTTGTTGGTCAAATCAAACATCAAATGAAACGATGATGTTTAAACTTAGAACATCAAGTTAGATATGACTTACCATTTGATGTGATATGATTTGAAAATAAGTCCAATTATTGGTGATCTCCTTAAAGGGTTGGTAAGCTCCCATAAAAACCATAAACTTGCAATGTATCTTGTGAGAAGAGTGTGGAGAAAATGGGTGAGTAAATCCTTTATGAGAGGAGAATTCTCTCTTATTTATAATGAAATCTAGCCTTCTTCCTAAATAAATGTCATTTAGGCCCTTTTGCATGAGACCAAAAATGTTTAAAAGCATTAGGCCAAAAATGGATAAATGAGATTTATATCATCCTATTAATTTCTATAGATTTTTACATAACATTAAAGAGAAGAAAATCTTTCTTCCCCTCCTTTTTTTTACGATATCATGTCATGCACACATGAAAAAGTCTTTTAGTCCTCATTCATTTCCTTTGTCATTCTCCTCTTAATTATTCATGGAATGAGCATGAATCTAAGGAAGAAGTAAGAAAATGGGAGGAGTGGAGGGGTAGGAAGTCCTCTTTTCAACCAAGTTATGTCATGCCAAAAAAGAAAATAGGAAAAAAAAATGAATAAGAGAGGAAAATGGGGGGAGTAAAGAGGAAAATTTATTAAAAGAAAATAAAATTTATTTCTCCTCCTTATTAATTCACCCATAAATGGGTGATGAATAAAAAAAAAGAGAGAAGTAAAGTCCTCCTCTCTTTTATGAGTGCATGTCATGACAAAAAAGAGAGGGCATGACAAATAAATTAAAGAAGATAATAATTAAATAATATTATAACATATAAAATGGATCATAATATCATGGGATTTTTCCTTCATGCTTGGCCTATCTAAACTTCTTAAGTGGGCTTATAAAGATGTAATTAGTCCATTTAGAATAATTGAATTTTTTTATTTTAAATAAAAAAAGCCCATTAGGCTTAATTCTATAAATGGGCTTATGTAAGAAGGTCTATCTTATGAAGCAAAGTATGATAAATTTTCAGATTTTTAGGTTCATAAAAAAATAGAGAAGCACATATATGAAACTTAAAAGTTGTCATGTTGCTATGAATTACATGTTGCAAGGTTTAGGATTAGTTTGTTTGTTTTGCCTTCCATTGCTTGGTCATTTGCAACCATGAAAATAATTATCTTGTTTAGGCAAGATTTTAGATTTATTTAAGTTTATCAAGCTTGGTATGATTTTTTTAGTTTATGTGGCCTAAACTCCATAAAATTATCATGATCAAATGAAGAAGATGAAAAGAAAAGTGAATGGCTTTGTTAGCATTATGTTTAAGTTAATGGGCCTTTGAAATGTAACTTGAAAGAAATTTTGTGCAATTTTAAAGCTTTCATTTTGCAATTTGGTAACATTAAGGTTGCATTTTACCTAGTGAATATTCATATTGCACTCATAAGAAAGTGTCAAATCTATATCTTGCATTGGTATGAGGGTGGGACATGACTTGCTCTCTTGATTTGAGAAATTCCTTCAAAATTGTTTGATTTATGAAGCTTAAATTCTAATTGATTATCATTTTTAAAAAGAAAGGGAATGAAAGAGGGAAGTGAGTAGCTTCGCTAGCATTGTTATCATTCTCCTCTCTCCATTATCATCATCAAACTAATGAATATTTGAAGTGCAATCTGAAACAAGATTTTATTTGTAGAATTTGAAAGTCTTTGGCCTTCATTATTTGAATGAATCATGATTTATTCTAGGTATCAAAACTTAGATATGACACATGTCATTTCAAACATAATTACTTCAATTTAGATATCTTAATGTCCATATAATATTTTAAAAGAACAGATACTTGTATGTATGTTGAAGTATTCACTAGATCAAACATTTAGAAAAATATACAAGTTATGTGCAAAAATAAAAAATAGATACATATACACTCCGATTGGGTATTAGGATCAGGTTCGGGTTAAGAAAATCTAAAAAATTTAATGATGCTATTATAATATTTTTATCTTAATAAAATTTGAGAAGCTAATTCTATTATAGAATTATAAAAGATAAATCTATCAGCATCATTGTTAATGTAATTTTTCAAGTTTAAATTTTCAAGAGAAGAGTCCCAAACTCAATCCTCTATGCTCAAGCCAGAGTTGACAAGGTTTGGAGGACTATAAATTTTGAAGCAATGAATCATTTCGGTTTGGTCTTGGGACTGGGTCCGAGTTAACAAAACCCAAAAAAAAAAAAAAAAATTCATATCAAAACTCTACTTGCAATTTGACATGTATATCATGCCAAATATAATTACTTTAAATTAGATATATAAATGTCCATACAATATTTTAAAAGAATAGATACTTGTATGTATGCTGAAGTATTCATTAGATCAAACATGTAAAAAGTATGCAAGTCATATACAAAAGAACATATATCTACATCCCAGTTTGGTTTTAAGAGAGGGT
Organism: Cymbidium sinense; assembly: GCA_021442155.1. Lineage (NCBI taxonomy): Eukaryota > Viridiplantae > Streptophyta > Magnoliopsida > Asparagales > Orchidaceae > Cymbidium > Cymbidium sinense. The sequence goes on from CM038215.1 coordinate 23,668,683, forward strand.
CCGTGTTAACAAAATCTAAAAATTTAATAATAATATTATAATATTTTCAATTTAATAAAATTTGAGAAGCTAATTCTATCATACAATTACAAAAGATAAACCTATTGACACGACTTCTCAAATTCAAACTTCTAAGAGGAAAGTCTCAAACCCGATCATTTATGCTCAAGCTAGAGTTGACAAGATTTGGAGGGCTATAAATGTGGAAGCAATGAATTATGACCTGGTCCTTTGTAAGAAAATGACAGAGATGACAATGTCTGTTAGCCAACAATAATCATATGATCAAGAAAGGTTATCATTCTCATGTTTTAAATAATCAATAATCACATATTTAAATCTAAATCAATGATAAAATGATCAAATATTCAAATAAAAAAATAAAAAATAGATTAAATGAAATTAATTATTTAAATTTAAAGTTAAAATCAATCTACCTCTCTACAACTATTTGTCTGAGGGTGATAAATTAAGAAGACTTTTACTCACAAAGAGCTAATGTCAAATCAAATGCAGAATTATTTTCACACTCAAATAATCTTATCCCGTAAAGACATGGCCAATGTCCTCTGTCCACATGATTTTGCTGCAAAATGACCACATAAATGTCGGTTATGACCAGAGCCCTCTGAATGGGTGGCTTTTTGCAAAATGACACTAAATTACATTTGCATCACTGTATGTTCCCAACGCTTTGTTCTTGAAATAGAATTATGTATATTTGGTTGGCCAAAAAGCCTTATGTTAGCTAAGGTTGACTTGTATTTATCCCTTTAGATAAACTCCACCCTAGGTCTACAAGAACACCTTGGATGACGTAACCCATGTGTCACTGATAAGGATCTTTCAGTCAGGTTGGGTCAACTATCTCTACTGACTAAGTGGACTAGGGATCGCGATAGCCCAGGATGACGGAACGATGGGATCTAGATCTGGTGCGCCATCGTTCCCCAACCAAAAGCTTTAAATTAAATAATAAATCTGATAACATTCTAAACTCCACTCATTGCTATTATATGCTCGCAATTTAGCGATCCATCGACTAGCCTTATTCAAAAGTGCTCTCTCAGTATTGGGAGGGGTAATTAACTATAGGTGCTTGCGCTTATAGGAAACCTGGAACCATATTTAAAGTCCTTACAAAATGAGGGAGAAATATCTGGGTAGTGTTTTATCTACTATTCCATCTGCCTTCTGAAAATTACACTGACACTTAAATACACTCTTTTCATCGCGAAGAGGTCAATGGCAAATTTTTGGATCCCACAGATTTTTGGTGACTCCTCTGGGGATAAGTTTTTCTATCAATCTTTGGCTAAGTCGAATCTAGGTTATAATGACAGTGGAGTATAAAAAAAAGGAGAAAAGAAATGACAAATGAAAATGAACATGAGAAGTTGAAAGAGAAAACTTAAAAGCTTTATAGATAGAGTCTTAAGTCATTTAAGTTTTTATTTTGAGCCCATGCTTTAGTATATTCTGTCGTGTCCATATTTTTGGAAGAAAGGGATAGTGTATAATTTATTTTTAATTGCTAATCTTTATCTTTCAACTCTAGAATGGCTTTACAGAACACTCTCGTCACTGTTACTCTTGGAGGTGGCGCCAACACCGCTTGACCAAAGCCATCATCAATGCTAGAAGCACCAAGGATACCATCCAGTTTGGTAGCATTGACTTCCCAACCATCGTTGCCCAAGGTCACACTGTTAGGCCTCAATCTGTTGAAGCATGTGCCCTTCATGCATGTCGTGTGCAACAAGCTCTGAAGAGGCCTGCTGAAGCTACTACCCCTACTGCTGTTGCGGCGTCTCAGAAGAAGCCTTCTATATTTGAGAGGCTTGGCCACTCAAAAAAACCCTGTCATGAAGAGGTTTGTTACTAGGAGGATTATCTTCTTAGTCCCCCAAAGCAACACAATCCTACTAACTGAACCCTTCGCCCTGGGGAGGCACGATGCTGAAGCTTTTTCATATGGAAGCAAGCTAAGTCGGAGGCAATGGAGAAAGAGAAATCTTGAGCTTCGTGCTCAACAAGTACTACATGTGTAGCCAGTTGTACAACTAACTGTGGAACTGACAACGAGTGTTCCAACTCAAAATAGGTTTGACAGCCTAAAGTGGGTAAAACATAATAGCTCTACTGGCCAGATTAAACAGTCTTTTGGACCCGATGGCGCAGGCTCCAGCTCCTTCTATGTAGAATCCTGAAACTTTATCTACAAGAGTGCTCGGGTTCTCAAAGTTGCTAAGGAGAGAGGACTAATAAAAAGAAAATATTAGAGTCCTGTTATCAGGGAGGTTATAATTGCTCCTCCAAGGAGACCTCATCCCATAATCCCAGCAAGATGCCAACCAATTCATATCCCGCGCGGTGAGCATCGGGGTGTGACACTTGGACCACGTGTCTAGGAATCTACCGTCGAAAGGTCCCGGTGGAAAGGCAAGCAGATATGGAGGCCTAGCCTCAAAAATAAATTATCTTAGAGAAAAGACACTCCGTGACATATGGTGTGCACTCCTGGAGATTCTTCCAGCTCAAATTTATTAGCGATGAGAGCCTAAAAAGAAGGCCCCATATGATAAAGTATCTGACCATCGACACCTTGGAGAATCTTCTAAGGGATCCCATTGCCAATCAACTCCATCTCATCAAGAGGTGGTTAGCTTCGATTGAAGCCCTCCAATCGAAGAGGTCCCAATTCCACATTTGGAGTCGAAAGTCCATTGGAGATGCCGATTAGAGATCCGTGTCCAAAAAGATGAAGAGGAAGAGGAGGATACAATGGTTGTTGAAATAGTGTACATGGTACAACAAGTCTGATATCCATAATACCAACATAGGCCAGACAATAGACCCCTTAATCCGGAGAATAATAGAATGTTCAAATAGAGGAAGCATCCTTTGATTCTTTAGGAGAGGAATAAGAAGAAGAGGAAGAAGAAAGAGAAAGGAAAGAAAATCCCACCTTCACAGACACAACCACTTTAGCAGAGGCGCAGAGGCAAATTTAGCACCAAATGAAAGCCAAGGATAAAGAAATCACTCAGTTAAATACAAAAATGAGTGAAATGATAATGCATATGACTGTGATGATGCAATTAATGCAAATAAATATTACAGGTCCAACACTTGTCCCTCTAAATAATCATCAAGTCTCTAGCAGTGCCCACGACAATCCTCTAATCAACCCAATCTCACATGCTTCGATAGTGCAAATTGAGCCCGAAGTGAGGGTTGAAGTAAACGAGTTAACTCGCCAGCCTGCTTCTCAAAATATTTTAAACACATATGAAGCTGTGACAACCTCCCAGCTTGATACTATCTTGAACGAGAAGATCAAAGCTATTATAGCTATGGAGCAAGCAGACAAATTGGTGAGCAAAGGTTGTCCATATTCTACGGAGTACGACTAAGTTCCATATCCAAAGGGATACTCAATGCCAAAGTTCAATATATTTGACAATGGTAACCCTAAATAACATCTAGCTAAATTTAAAGCATCATGTGATAACATAGGGGGTAATGATGCGTTATTGTTCCACTAGTTCGTTAGCAGTTTGACTTCCACTACTTTCGAATGGTATGCTGAGTTGCCAAATGACTCAGTTAAGACCTTTGTGGAACTTGAAATCATGTTTGTCAAAAAGATTGCTAGCGTAGTTAAGAAGACAACTATTGCTAATCTCCCTTAAGAAAAAGAATAAAGATTAGCCAGTAACTAGGTATCATGCGCTGGTGAAACATGGGCATGCAATGTGAATAACAGTTAGAAGAAGAGGATGCAATTCAATTACTTATGAGCAACATTGATGATAAGATGACGCCTTATCTTTGCATGGTTTCAATTGTCACATTTCAAGAGCCGCTTAATAGAGTGACTAAATTTGAGAAATTAAACTTATCACGCTATGATAGCCATCAAGATAAATTTAAAAGAGGAAAAGCTTCGAGATCCAAAGAAGGGTGAAACACATTTCACCTCCTTCAAGAAAGATACAGGAAAGTAGATAGTCTATAACGTAGACAAAGGAAGGCTGCCTGCTTACCAAGAAAGACCAAAGTAGTCATTCAATCCTGCTCCATAACTCAAGCTCATACTTGGGGGTAATGATGTTCCTCGAGGTCGCTTCAATGAAGACGAGCGTCCAAAATAGGTAAAAGGAGAAAATGACTCAATGGCCCCAACCCTCAAGGAAAAGTTGAACAAAGAGTATTCTTTTAAGAGGGAAAGCATGGCTAAATTATTCAAGCATGCACTCAAAGCTGGTCTCTAGCTACCAGAGTGTAAAAGACCTGAAGAAGCTGGACAGGTTGATAATCCTAACTATTGCCCATACCATCGGATGCTCAGCCATCTCATTAAAGATTGCTATATATTCAAGGATTGGTTAGAGCTAAATTATAGAAATGGAGAATTCACATTATTAGATAGTGTATTGGTGCGTCCGAATAAAGAATCCACAAAAGTGATTATCTCCTCTCCAGTGCCATCAAGCAAAGATAAAGGCAAGGAGAAATCAATTGATGATGAAGGGTGGCAAGTTATAGTTTCTAAAAAGACTGCAAAGATGTTGAAATGATTGGAAGATATTCCAAACATTAAGTAGAAGTCACCACTTGAGCCCCTACTTAAGTTGAAAGAAAACCCGAGTTATAGAAAGGCTAGTTCATCTTATGAAAGATAGCCTAGTCAAGTCCCACAAGGGAAGGCTAAAAGGTCCGCTAAGAGAAATAATAAATCAAAGAAAAATAAAAAGACTGTAACACTAAAAGATTATCAACAACATGGATGATTATATATAGCCAGCAAGACAACCCATTACACTTGTTGATTTTATTACCAAGCTTCAGATCAGTGAAGAAGTAGGGGAAGAAGATGAAGAACTTCTCACTGAATCTTGCTTGGTGGTACATGAAGCTGATAATAGCTTAGAGGAACTTTGTTTCCCAAATGAAGATGAATCAGAGTCTGTCTTGGCGGTAGACATGAAGAATGTAAAGCAGTGATTTTGAATCTTCAAGTCCATCATTGAACGGAGCGGAGGCTGATGCTGAAGTAACCGATACATTTGAAGATTCAGATGTGAAAGAAGTAGTTTAAGTATAGTTGAGAAGTGGTCGAGTGCTACTATCTCAACAGAGAAAGAACCAATAAAAAAAAAATTGAAATTAATGAAAAAGTCATCCATAAGGATTCAAATAAGAAGACTTCACCAAACAAGGGGATTGACTACAAAATTCTATCCCACTTAAGAAAAATTCCGACACAGCTTAGCGTATATGAAGCACTTCTGATGTTAAAAGATCTCTATAATACTCTAATTGAAGCTCTTAAAGAGCCAGAGAAGTTTGAAGCATATTTCGTTGAACACTATTTAACGGAGGCTTTGCATGTTCAAGATCCTCCAACCATCACATTTTCAGAAGAAGATCTTATGCTTAGGACTACACAGTATAATCGCCCTCTGTATGTTACAGTTGAAAGTGATGAAGTTATAATACCATAAATTTTGATTGATCCTAATTCCTTCGTAAATCTTATGAACCTAAAGACTCTCAGGTGGCTATCTCTAGATGTGCAATATTTGGGACAAGATAAAGTCATGATTTAAGGTTTCAATGAGAAGGGACAAAAAACTGTTGGGTTATTTGTTCTCTCTCTCAGATTCAGAGACCTCTACACAGAAGCCAAGTTTCATGTGGTCGATGCAGACACCTCATTCGGAGCTCTTCTGGGCCGACCATGGCATCATGAATATGACATTATCCCATTTACACTACATCAATGTATAAAATATACAAAAGATGGAGAAGAATGCAAGATTGTGGGTGACATGCAATCTTTTGCGATGCATGAAATAAAGATATATCAAGATGCCAGTTACTTCCTTTTGAGGGATTCAAAGCTAACAAAATAATTAGCAAATATTGCATCTACTTCAAAACTCATAAAGAATAAGTTAAGAGGGATGGTGAAAGGAAACCAACTAAAGGACAAGAGATCACTCCAAGTATCTCTAAAGATACAAAGAACAAGCCCAAAATAAATAGCACTGTCTCTCATTTGGGTAGCAATACCGAAGAAGGAGAGGAATGTGCCCCTTTCAAATCAAGAGGTTCATGAACCTTCAAGCAAAGTTCTAAAAGATGAAGATCATTTTGACTCTGATTACGGGTTCAAATATGCTTTTGAAGGCAAAGTGCAATGCACATACTTTATAATAATCATAGATCCGTCGGCAGTGGAGACTACACTCATAGTCACTCCTGTTCCTCCCCAATATTTCAAAGAAATCACCCCTCAAGAAATCCATAATGTCGAAGAATTGATGACTTTTTATGTGGCTCCCCTCCTTGGAAGGTGTGGGTCAGGAAGCCTGTTTTATAAGTCCAAGGGATTTCAAGGAGAAGATCATGATTGGGTAATGCATTTATCTAAAGAGGAAGAAGCTGTGCTCATAAGGACATCAAAATATTATTCTCTAAAGATGCAAAACTTAATGCTCAAGAATGAGGTCCATGTTGGAGCAAGTAAGCAAAGGACTAAGCTCATTGAAATGATTTGGCACCCAATAGGTTCTCAAACTATTGGTAGAAGAAATAAGGACACTATCAGAGGCCTTGGGTTCATCCAAGGTAATTGTCTGCAAGAAGATGACTATTATGTCATAACAGGAGCAAAAATTGAAAATAATAATGAAAAGGGATATGACTTCTTGGAAGTCAATCTTATAAATGATGAAGAAGTAGAAGTCAAACCAGCACCTCAGAAGCTTGAAGATGGTGGGCAGATGGCTACTATGGATGAACTTAAATAAATTAATTTGGGAACTGAGGAAGAGCCTCACCCAACATTCATCAGTGCCCAACTTCGTGAAGATAAAGTGAAAGAATTAAAAACATTGCTCTATGAATTTAGGGACTACTTTGGATATATGTTGAAATGCTAAGCTTATCCCCTGATATGGCGGTTCACAAACTAGCAATCAAATCAGATGCAACACCAACCAAGCAAGCCGCACGACGAATGAGACTGGAGATTGAAGAGCAGGTGGTTACAGAAACTAAAAAACTCATTGAAGCTGGTTTCATTCGGAAAGAAAAGTATGTTGATTGGATAGCTAATATTATCCAGTGAAGAAAAAAAATGGCCAAATTCATATCTGCATCGACTTCAGGGACTTAAATAAAGCCTGTCAAAAGGATGACTTTTTTCTTCATGGATCAGAATTGTTAGTGGATAATACTTCAAATCATGATATGTTCTCATTTATGGAAAGATCGTCAGGTTACAATCAGATTAAAATGACTCTTGAAGATGAGAAACATGCCTCATTCAGGACACTAATTAGCATATACTACTACACAGTCATGTCCTTCAGCTTGAAGAATGCTGGAGCTACATACCAAAGGGCTATGACATGCATCTTGAGTTGATTCATCAAAAAGTAGAGTGATATGTTGATGACCTCGTTGTCAAAAGCATAAATCGCAAAGATCATCTCGGTGACTTAAAGTTCATCTTTGAAAGAATCAAAAAATACGATCTCAAGATGAATCCTCTCAAGTGCGCCTTTGGAGTCTCCTCGGGGAAGTTCCTTGGTATGTTGTGCAGAGATTAAAATCGATCCCAATAAAATTAATGCAATAGTTGAAATGCCTCCTCCAAGGAGCCTTCGCCAACTCCATTCTATACAGGGATATCTTGCATTTATTAGAAGATTTATATCAAATATGTCAGATAGATGTCAACCCTTTGCAAAACTGATGAAGAAAGGCACTCCTTTCAAATGGGACAAAGAATGTCAAGAGGCTTTCGATAGTATTAAGAAGTATCTGTTAAATCCACCTATTCTTGTAGCACCAATCTCGAAAACCTCTCATCTTGTACACAACAGCATTGGAAGAATCTCTCGGTGCTCTGTTGGCACAACATAATGAAGAATGAAAGGAGAACGCTCTATACTATAATAGTCGAAGACTAATAAGAGCGAAAATGTGTTACTCCAATTGAGAAGCATTATTTGGCATTAATCTTTATCGTTCAAAAGCTACATCATTACATGCTATCTCATAAATTACTCTCATCTCTAGGATCGATCCGTTGAAGTTCTTGATGACAAGACCAACATTGACAGGTAGCTTGGCACGATGGGCTGTCCTTCTGCTACAATTTGACATCACATATGTCCCCTAGAAAGCAATGAAGGGGCAAATTCTAGCAAATTTTTTTTGCTACACCCCATCCCAGCAGATTCATCACTTAATGATGATCTTCCTGATGAGCAGATCATGCATATATATGAAAAAGAAAAGTAACAAATGTGGGAATTATATTTTGATGGAGCTTTTTCTTCATCAAGTACACTCAGCCCTCAAACCTACCAAAGGCTCGAGCTAGCATCAGTCTCATTTTGATCACGCTAGAGGGTGGTATAATGAGGCACTCCTACAGACTGACTCAACCACGAACCAACAACAAAACAGAATATGAAGCGTTGGTAGCAGATTTAGAGGAATCTATTTCGATGGGAGTTCAAAATCTGCAAGTTTATGGTGATTCTTAACTCATCATTAATCAAGTACTGGGCTTTTATAAAATGAACAAGCTTAAATTGGCTCACTATCATAAGTGAGTTCTCAAAGTTATGAAGCAAATCCCAAATGTTGTTATGACTCGAGTCTCTAGAGCTAAGAATAGTAAAGCAGATTGTTTAGCTAAGTTAGCTAAAGAAATGATGAGCATGGATGACAACTACATACTAATTAGTGTTTACACTTGTCAAGTCCTAGAGTAAATAAGTCTAAGATCCCCGCTGGAAGAGGGGTCATCAAAAGAAAATTAGTAGGATGCAGCTCACATTGCTCCTACACTCCCTTACAAATCATCTCTTAAAGTTATCAAGACAAGCCTCAGACTATTCAAGAGAAAAACTTTAACCTGAGGAAACTCCAATGCCACAAAATAAAAATCTTATAGTAGAAGAGAAGGATGATTAGAGACAACCCTTCATTGACAACTTAAGGGAAGCCAAATTGCCAAGCAATAAGTCGATAGCTATACAACTTGAGAAAAGGCTTCGACTATATGCTTATGTTGACAATACCCTTTATCATAGATCCTTCGAGCAGATGTGGCTACAATGTTTGGGACTAGAAGAAGCCAACAAAGTAATTGTTGAAATTCATCAAGGATTTTATGGCGCACATCAATCAGGTCCCAAAATGGCTTTCAAAATCAAAAGAATGGGATATTACTGGCCATCCATGTTAAAAGATTTTATCAATCATTCCAAAAGATTCCATCAATGCCAGGTCCACGGTAACATAATTCATCAGCCTTCAAATCCGCTGCACCCAATGATGGCATCTTGGCTATTTGAGAGTGTGGGGATTGATGTAATTGGATCGATTGATCCACCATCATCAGCTGACCATCGCTTCATCCTAGCAGTCATTGATTATTTCTCCAAGTAGGCTGAAGCCTCTCCATTCAAGGAAGTCACAGCTTAATAGGTGACCAACTTCTTCACCCATAACATTGTCTATAGATTTGGTGTGCGACACCGAATCATTTCAAATAATGAGCCAGCCTTCAAAAGAACTAAAGTCTATAGATTTACTGATCGACATAAGATTGATTGGTGATACTCGTCAATTTATAATCTGAGGGAAAATGGCTTGGCTGAAGCAGTTCTACCACTTGAGGTTGAACTACCTTTGCTCCTAGTAGCATTCAATAAAATCTTACCCAAGATGAGAATGCTCATCTACGGATGGAAGAGCATGATGCGCTTGATGAGGTTAGGCTCCAAGCTCAACAAAATCTAGAAGTCTATCGAGCGAAGATGTCCAAAGCATTCGACCATGCAATACGTTGTCGAGCTTTTCAAGAAGGGGAATTAGTTCTGGTGCTGAGAAGACCAATCATCTCTCATCGCAAAATAGATGATAAATTTGGCATAATTAGGAAGAATCCTTCATCATTAAAAAGGTATATCAAAGAGGAGCTTATCAGTTCATTGACTTCAAAGGTGAAAGACCAATGCCGCCAATCAATGGTTGATATTTAAAGAAGTATTACACATAAAAGTGTAATCAGACAAATTCTATACTTGAAGTTTTCATTGTCAATCATATGTATACGTTTTATTTGAAAATTCTCTTATAACACAAGAATGTATTTTCAAAATAAAGCAAAAATCCCCCTGTCAGATAGGGCGCATTTTTAAAAAAAATTTTATAGTAAAATGTTAGGCTTTTCTGTAAGATAAGGGGCCTTCTTGTATTTGGGTTGACATTGTGCCTAGTGCCGAGATCGCCACATAAGAACTCAAAATTATGTATTCAAATTCTCAAGTTTAAAAGTCTTACTAACCAAAAATAAAAAAATTTCAAGTCTGCGAACTTTAACAAATCAAGTTAGAAATACATCTTCCATCTATACATCAAATCTAAAGGCTCGAGTTGGTGCATAAGGTCAGACTCAACACTCCCAAATACGGTCGAGTCATTGATAGGTCTGCTTACTCAACACACCTTGAAGGATGTAGTAAGAGATCCCCATCTCGTTAGCCCGATGATAAAATCCTCCATCAATCGCTCAAGTCCATGACTCAAGTGGGTGCATAACGTCAGACTCAACAAGCCCAAATATGGTCGAGTTGTTAACATGTTCGCTTACTCAATACACCACAAATGATGTAGTAAGGGATCCTTCTACTTCGTTAGTCCAAAGGCAAGAGCATCCAAACTTCCAAATCCTCCAACTTGAGGAGTTTAAGTGGCCTAGATAGGGAAATCATTCATATTGGTCGTAAGGTCATTTTTCAAAATTCTACAAAAAAAAATCCTCACTCAAGAAGGCACTAAGCCGAGTTTGTTATATATATATATATATATATATATATATATATATATATGAAATCAAAGACCTAAGGAAACTCTTCTTTAGAAAGTCCAACTAAGCAAAAAAGCAAAGGATCGAAGAAGTAATCCCAATGTTCATATTAACTAAGGGCTGAACTAAGAGAGTTATGTCATCAACATGTCCATTATGTGCAACAACACTGATGATTATTCGTCATTGACCTAATACAAGATTTGAGAGCTAGGTCTTCGGCAGACATCCTTCTATAAGCCTGTGAAAGCAGATAGCTGGGCGAAGGTAATTTCGTATCACCTGATAAGTTTTCAAAATAATTCAAGACTTTCCTCCATCAAACCCGTCAAGGCATGAAGCCATGATAAAAGGAAATACAAGATACAAATTTTTGAGATGAAATCTTCAACAAGTCCATCAAAGCACAAAGCATAAGACCGAAGATGTCTCCATCAAGTCCATTAAGGCACAAAGCCAAGACAGGAGGAAAATACAAATTCCAAAATTTGAGATGAAATTTTCAACAAGTCCATCAAAGCATAAAGCATAGGACCGAAGATGTTCTCATCTTAGTAACAAATCATTAACTCCATCAAGTCCACTAAGGCATAAAGCTAGGACAGGAGAAAAATACAAATTCTAAATTTCGAGATGAAATCTTCAACAAGTTCGTCAAAGCATAAAGCATAGGACCAAAGATGTTCTCATCTCAGCAATAAACAATCAACTCCATCAAGACCACTAAGGCATAAAACCGGGAAGAGAAAAATATAAATTTCAAATTTCGAGATTAAATCTTCAACAAGTCCATCAAAGCATAAAGGACAGGATTGAAGATGTTCTCATCTCAGCAACAATTCATCAACTTTATAAAGTCCGCTAAGGCACAAAGTTAGGACATGAGGAAAATATAAATTTCAAACTCTTAGGAGAAAGTATTAAACAAGTCCGTCAAAGCACCAAAGCATAGGATCAAAGGCACACCAAATTCTCTCGACAAGTCGATAATGACAAGTTAAATAATCTCCTTCATCAAGTCCATCAAGCAGAGAGTATTAGACTGATGACAACTGCTAATGGTTCAACAAACTATTATAGCCGAACAGATCAAATTCAAATGTTTGCCTAACCTGAGAGTTATTCTCACTCCAATCAATGGGACAATGATCATATATTATTAAAAGTTGTCAAAATTATAACTTTAGCGTGACATCCATGCAAATCTCTTGGAGATCCGTAAGGTCAACTTATTTAAAACAAACACGGTCTGCTTCACGCATACATCATATTTGTTGGGGGGCATTTGTTAACTTACAAGTATGTGCCATAATTCAAAATAACCGTATATAGCAAAATCTACAAAATCGATGGTAACGTCGCATGATTGGAAGTTAAAACCCCATAATCATGACTAAAATAAATTAAAATCATTTCAATTTGAAAATTTGGCTTCATAAACTAGTTTAAAATATCAAAATTAATTAAATAAAAAATATTGGATCAATGAATAACATTTTTAATGAAATTACATGCATATCGAGGTCAGAAGGCCCCGACAATGTCCGAACAACCTCCATTCATGAAATTGACTATATTGTTGTCACCGAAATATCAAAAACTATCAAACAATGCCTTCTGCCATCAATTCGGCAAAGTCTATGCCAATGTCGAGTGATTCGAATGCGATGTCACGTAATTTAAGCCCAATTTCACTTCGACCGTCGTTGACGTTGTCCAAACGACCTTCGATTGTGAAATTGACTGCTCTGTTGTGTTCGACGCAATAGCAATATCTCAAATTGATACCCATATTGGTATGGTTTAGTGCAAGAAATAATTTCATATTATTTGGTGTCAACACTATTAATAATAATGTCATTATCCTGCTAACACATAATTAAGCAGTTAATAGCTGCTTAAAACCTTCTAATCCTTATCTTAATCCCGTCGCTTACTAACCCAATTAAATTGGCCACCCAATACCCCTTATTGGTTATCATTTGGGCAAGTAATCGAATGACCTGATTTGCTCTAATACCCCAAAACTGAGCGGCGACTAGGGTATTCATGCAATGCCCTTAATTTTTTCCTCATTTTTGATTTTGCAAGCTGAACGACTCCTCTCTCTGAGCTCTCATTATCGCGTGACCTTCCCCTTTTCCCGTCCGTTCCAAGGAGCTGAGCGCACGGTCCAGCCTCCCTGTTATGTATGTCCATCCCTCTCAAGGATGTCTCGAGCCCGACTACCTCTCCTTCTGGTTCAGTCTAGCTAGATGAGCGAGAAGTCCTAGGCAGTTCAACTGAACCTCTTTTCTTCCTTTCTTCTAGCAACCGAGATCTCCAAGTCATCTCTATCTAACTCTAAGCATGTTTTATACATTTGGTTTCATTTGGAAATATGATTAGTCAAATCTCCTCTTTTACATGCTTGAGATGATGTTGAGATATGGATTTAGAGTTTGGGATGATGTATGGCCCAAGCTTCATGTTGTTTATTATTACCTATGAATTTTCATGCTTTTACCTTGTTTGAAATGATTTTCCATGGATGAAATTACATTTTCTATGCCTCTTTCACATGTTTACTGTGAAATTTGAAATATGAAAATAGGTTTGAGATGATGTATGGCTCAAACTCTAAGTTATGTGCAAGTTTCTTTCTCTTTTTTTGATGTTTCAGATTTTCTGTGAATGAAATGACATTTGCTATACCTATCTTGCATATTTAAAGTCAGTTTAAAGATCTGAAAAGAGGGTTTGAGATGATGTATGGCTCAAACCCTAAGCTCTATGCAAGTTTCTTTCTCTTTTCATGTTTCAAATTTATATTTGGATGGAATAATGCTTATTAAGCCTTGTGGTGAAAACTTATATATATTCTTGCCTTCATCTATCTCATTCCCTTTCGAAAAAGAAGGATAAATAAAAATATAAATATATAAAACTCTTTTGTTAGGACACTACGCAGATCTGCAGATGTTCTTATTAGGGTGATTGGGTACGACATTGAGGAGAGGTGTACTATCTCAAATGATAGAAGTCACCTCCCTACAATTGACCTAATCACCTTAATAAGAACTCCTAAGGACTATGGTTCTTCAGAATGTACCAAAGATTCTTCCCCTATTTTATATGGAAGAAATAAAACAAGATTTATTTTAAACTGAGTTCTTTAAGTTCCCTACAGGGGCAAGCCTCCATAGTTAATTACATTGTAAAGAATATGATTCCTTAGGAATACTCTCGATTAAGATAAATGATCATTGTTTCTAAAGATTTTGAAAGGTAGGACTATAAATCAATTAGTTTATTTTAAGAAAAGTAAAGTGGAACAATCAAGAGGAGAGAGTTCTTATCGAAGACAAATGAAGATAAGTAGGGGATGCTTAGGATACTAGGAAGCCTAGTAAGCATCCTAAACTATCCTATGGTTGGTCTTTATATTTTTGAAATTGAGTTTATTTATTTGAGTTTAATTTTTATTAGAAATGTAGGGCTTACAATTCCATGATATAGGATCATGGAAATACCTAAGAGGTGAGGATTTATGCTCGTAGCCCGCAAAGGGAAGTAGCAACCTCTGAACCTAAATTTAGGAAGCTTTGGCGAGGGCCAAAAGCACAACCTAAATCTAAGAAAAAAATGGGTATTTGGTTTACCTCCACAAGAGAGGATAAACCACCCGACTGTTGGACTTACAACTGCCTGGGTGGTGCCAACTAACTCCTCCTATAATTTTAAAACATGTAGGCAAGTCAAATGCTTTTGCAAAATAGCTAGACTGTTATTTATTTAGACAGAGACTAAGTCCTTAAACACACTCCCTAATAGATTAGATCATGTAGGGCATGATTTAATGACTTAAAGTTAATGCAAATTTTGACATTTTATCTTTTTTTTAAAATTTTTGGACAATCAATTTAACACAGGTTTTAGTATTCATATGACTAATGCATGAAAAATTAGATTATGGGCCAAAATCAGTAAGATAAGGAGGTGTGTTTTCACCATGACTCTCAAGCGTCATGCCAAGTTATCTGGCAAAGGTGAAAGCCCTCCAATCAAGAGTGAAATAATATACTTTTTATGCATGATGTGAAAAAGTAACACAACATCCAACTAAAGGGGTTGCTAATTCTTTTATCTTGATTTATAACCTAGGCTTTAGGTGAGGTTATGAGTTGTTTAATTTTTAGTTTAAATTGATTAGTTGGATAGAAAATTTATTTTCCTAAGAGCCTAATCGTCATCCAGGCCATACATCAAAGCAAGGAATAAACTAGAAAAATATGTCATCTTAATGCACAAGCTAAACAAACATCAATCAATTTATAAAGCTAGTGCAAAATAATAAAAGGCCATTTGTGGTCGGGCTCCACCGCACAAACTCATAAACAAATCGGATAGTCGAGCTCTACCCTTATACAACCCAAATTTTAATTGAATTAAATACAATCAAGTAGGAATTCATTGTTATGGGAGTCTTCATTCTTCATTCTTCATTTCTTCTTTCTTCTTTCTTCTTTCTTCTTTTGGTTGGTTGGAATGTGGTTTCTCCAAAGGCTTCGCATGGTACATAAGATATAGTCTTAGGACCAATGTTCATCCTAATACCCAATAACAATCATTCCAAAATTCTAATTATAAAATTACATAAAAATAGGAAAAATAAAATCTAACTAAAATCTGTAAAATAGAGATTAGCCAAACAAATCATACAATCCCAAGCATGTATATGTATAAATTAGACTTAGCACCCCATGCATGAGTATCCAAGTCCATCTGGCTTATTTTGAATTATGCTTAAAGGTATAAGCACCTGCACAGCAAAAATAGTTATATTTTTATTACAGCGCCCCTTAAGCATAATCTCCTACAGATGATAATAGTTAGACTAAGATCATCCTATCATTCAGTCTACGCACATATACCTTAACATTCAAACTACAATAAAACATCACAAAACTAAAGCAAACATCAAATCATGCACCACCCTAACCTAAAGCTAGAAATTGTGACTATTTAAAGTTTGTGTCCTAATGTGTGTACCATTTAAAGTTTGTGTGGTATGCTTAGCCAAGCTTTAAGGTTGAAGTTTTCTAAGTGTGAAAATATTCAACTTAAAAGGGTTGTTTCATTTAAGTGATTTAGTTTCTTTGGTTGATTTTTATTTTGTATTTTGATTTGGTTTGAATGAATCCTACAATCATTTACTAAGTGTTATAAAGAGAGGAAAAGAAAATAGAACTTCTCTTTCCTCCCTACCTTAAATAATTTCTAAGGTAGATTCATATTTGATTTTATTTAGTGAATATTTTATTATATATTTTAATTAATCCTAAATTTAAAATTTTTTTAAACAAACATGTTGACCTCATTTTTAGAATGAGTTCTCAACCCCTCCATCTTAGACATATGATTCCTCTTAGACTTTAAGAGATTCTTAGTCCTAAGACATATCTAGTGATTAGGTGGACACTCAACCTAACCCTAGAGACTTAGAAGAGTTAGCCATATGAGTAGGTTATGCCTTAGGAGTGTTAGAAAAATCTGCCTGCCTTATAGCTTGAACCACTTTCCTTACTTCTTCCTTCAAGTCAAACTCCAAATCAAATCAACATGAAACCTGAATCAATTTTAGCCTAATTAATTTTCTCCAAACTCAAATCAATTCCATAAGATTGAAACCCATGATTGAAATCCATGATTGAAACCCATGATTGAAATTCTAAATTCCAAATATTTCCTAAGTCCTTTGATTTCCCTTCAAGGACTTAGTCTAAAAATCATCTTCAAATCAATTCAAATTCATAAAATTTTCTCATAACTCATTTATATTCTCATTTATATTCACATATATAAATGAAATATAAATTCAATTCAATCCTTCTTAAGTCCTTAATCATCTCTTAAGGACTTAGCCTAAAAATCATCTTCAAATCAATTCAAATTTATAAAATTTTCTCAGAACTCATTTATATTCTCATTTATATTCACATATATAAATGAAATATAAAATTAATCAAACTAAATCCAAAATTCAAGATCAATTCATAAATCTTTCCTAAGTCACCTTAATTTTCTCTTAAGGACTTAGCCTAGATCATGTTCAAATCACTTCAAACTCATGAAAAATTCTCATGACCCATTTATATTATCATTTATATTCACATATATAAATGAAATATAAATTCAAACAACCAAAACCAACTCCAAAATTCAAGTTCAATTTCAATCAAAATCCAACCTAAGCATTTCAAGTCAAATTCTTGAACTTAGCCAAATCAACTTCAAATCAAGCCAAACTCTTGATTTTTCTTCATGATTCAATCAATCATTCAATCATGAATCCAAATATAAATACAAACTTCAATCACTTAACCAAAACTCAATTAAAAAATCAAGCTAAAATCCATTTCATGTTCACCCTTTGAACTTGAAATTGTCAATTGAATCAAAACCCATTTGACTTCGAACCACTTACAAATGGATTTATATTTCAATCATAAGTCCATATGTAAGTTCAATCAAACTCAAATCAAGCTTTGACTAAGCCATTTGACCCACTTAGGTTCACTTTACCCAAAATGACCTAAAGTACCCTTATGAGCCAAATTCTAATCCTAATCAAATTGGATTAAATCAAACTCACCTAAGCCTCTCATCTTGATCAAAAATCATCATGAGATGATCAATCACTCAAATTGGGTCAAACTAAATTAAACCTAAGGGTTGACCAAGTCAACACTTGGCCAAAATGAAATCCAACATAGCCAAAATCCATCATAGGACAAATTGATTGAAATAAATGATCTCAGTTCATTCATGATCAATGTTTGAACTTGACAAAGTCAACATTTGAGCCTAACCTGGGCCAATTGGGCACTTGACCTAAGTTGACCCAACTTGACCTAAATAGTCAAAATGCGTCAAAACTTGATCTAAGCCAAGATGATTGAAACCAATGGGTCAAGTTTATTCTAAATCACTTGTTGAACTTGGCCAAAGCCTCCATTGGTTAACTAGACCTAACCTAGCCTAATTGACCTTGAACTCAACTTGACTTATAGGATGGGGTCATGTTGAGCCAAATTCAAATTTAACCAAACCTAAACTTACTCATGACCTAACTCAAATAGGTCAAATGGGTCAAATTGGTCAACTTGACCCATTTGACCTAAATGAAGTCATATGAACCAAATTCAAACATAAACTAAATTGAATCAAACTAAAGCCAACAAAATATTTCAAATGGTCATATGAACTTGACTCAACCCTTGCTTTGATCCAATTTGATCACTTAGTCAACTTGACCCAAGTTGACTTATTTTGACCTAAATGGGTCAACATGAGCCAAATCACATCAAATCAACTCAAAATTCAATGAAACTTGGCAAACCTATTTTCTCATCATATCAAACATATCTAAACTAAAATTAGGGTCAAATGACCATTTTACTGCTAGGCAATAGGGTAAATTTTGGCCAATTTCACTTGGAATTTGGTCAAATCCTCTTCATACCCACTTGACACCTCTAGTGGATCAAGTGAACACTAGGTGGTGCACAACCCAATGGGTTTGGGTCAGCCCAACCTAGCCCAATGGCCAAACCGAGCATATGCTTTGAAATGGCCACATGGGAATCCTCCTTGCACTCAATTTGAGCACATGACCACTTCACCATTTCACTTTGTTGCCAAAACTGAGTTCAAGGACACCCTAAATGGCCTAACAAACTGATTCAATGAGCTCAATTGGATCAAAATGGCATGGCAAGCTTCGGCCGTTCGATTTCCAAAGGGGGAGATATACTCCCCCTAATTCATATCAAACTTAACATTCCTTCATTCGATTGAAGCCTAGGATGCTAGAGGAGCTTTTGCTAAGTGATCCCAAGCATCCTAGAGTGAAATCAAAATCCCATTTCTCGATTTTCCTTAAGCAAAAATAGGGAATTAAAATTCAACTTGCTCACACTTCAAACCAACTCAATTCCTTCTTCAAGCATCATCAAAGGGACAAGTCGAGCTCACCTAAGTTCTTTCCCAAGTTCCAAAGGCAAACGAAGTGTGCCCTAGACCAAAACCGAGCTTAAGGAAAAGGAGAGTTGGTCCATAGAAGCATCCACTCAACCTCAAGAGCTCAAACCTTCAGCAAAGCTTCATCTCAACCAGATGAAGCTTCTCCAAGGGAATCGAGCACCGGTGATCACCTCCAGTGAGGTCAGCCATTTTTCTGAGCTTAATTTCAATGTGTGTTGTTCCTTTGTAAAAGGAATAGAATTTTAGCCGTTAGATGTGCTTACCATTTGGTTTAGATGGTGTGGGCTAAATTTTATCCCAATCCAAGCTCAATCGAGATTAGATCTTACCCTAGAACATGGACGACCTCCATTGCTCACAGGCGATAACAGGGATGGATCTCTAGCTTTCCATCCGCACATTTTGGATGGACGGCCAAGATTAAAATGCATAATATCTTTATTTTTCTCCCTCAGATCTGCGGCTTTAATGTCAGCCGTTCTATCCCTGATCAGACGACTAAGGAGAAAGCGTGTAGCACCACCGCCACGCGACACTAAGGTGTGACGAGTTAAATGCCCAATCCCATCATGCGACATGTAAAGTGCATGCCACGTCAGCGACACACGTGGTGGCGATGGGATTAATAATATAATTAAATTTTATGTAATTCTTAATTAATCACCAAACCTTTTAAAATCCATATTTAAATGTAGAAAAATCAGAAAAATATGAAATGAATTGCATATGAAAGATAAATGAACATAGAATATTATAAAATTAATTTCAATGGATTTTGAATGGTATTTTTCTTTGAATTTGGGTTTTATTGGGAATGATAATTTGGTAATTACTCTTTAATTACTCCTATGATTAATCCAAAACTTTTTGTGCTTAATTAGTGGGATGACTCTTGCCTCCCTAGTTTTCTTGGGATTTATTGGTGACTTAATCAGGGGAATTTCTAGTTCATTCGTTAATTATTCTCTTAATTTAATTAAGCTTAATTAATGATATAATTAGTGGTTTAACCCTATGATTGAGTCAATTAAGTTTTGATTAAGTGGATGTGAGGTTTAAGGAATAATTTTGGGATACTTTGCTTGAGATATTCCATAAAACTCTTTTTCTTCCTTAATCCATCCTTAATTAAGGGTTAATTCACTAATTATCCTCTTAATTAATTTCATAAAATTCTAAAACCTTCTAAAATTTAATTAATCTATCTTGGATAGATGCTTAGGTGTTTAAGAGACTAAGTATATTAAGAAAAATAAAATTCAACTCATATTTGTGAGAGGGGTTATGAAATTATTTAAGTTAAAATTCCTTAGTTTAATTAATCATTAATCATGAGCCAAATTGCATTAGGCCTTTTCTTCAAAGCATTGCAATTTAAATTCCTTGTGAGATTTTATGTCATCATTGGCTCATAATTATTTGATTAAATATACTAAGGTGGTATAGTAAGGTAATTAATGCACTTAATTCATACCTTAACCTAATCAAAATATAAAATTGATCTAATCATCTAAAAATTGAACTTAAATATCATTCACATGTGGGAATGGGTTAAGAACAGTAAACTCACCTCACATTTCTTAAATTAAATCAAAATCAAAATAAAACCAAACCTTCTTTAAAAAATAATTTGATTTGTTTTAAGCTTTCCTATTTCATAAGATTATCTTTAGGAATTAATTAGGGTGAACATGTTTACATACTTTTATCATTTTAGTTCCTTCCCAACATGCTAAATGTGTATGTCATATGAATTTCATACATTCATTCTTTTTAAAAATCAAAATGAAAGTGAAATATTTATTTTGTGTCAAATTGCATGTTTTGGCTAAAATAGAAATATGAGTGGCTATTATCACTATTAAATCCAAATTATTTTCAAAATATATGAATCAATTATGAAAAGTAAAAGTGTGTTACTTATATTTTATTTATAAGCTTGTATGTGAGTAAAATATAAGGATGAGCTTAGTGTAGTTTTTCTTCTCCCCTCTTTTAGTATAGTTTTGAATATGATTTGGTAAAGTGTTTAGTTCATTTGAAAAGAACCTAACACTTGCTTAATTCCATCTCCTATTCATTCCTATGCTATCACTTAAGAAGGATACTTACATTTGTACATAAAATTGCATAAACAAAAATAAATCAACCAACACAAACTTTTGCATCCTCTCTTTTCCATTCATTTCTTTTATACATATGCTTGTATTTAAGGAAAGTGGTACATTAGTCTGGACAACTTTGGGGTTGCGAGGCTTTAAGTAGCCTTAAGTAGGTCTTGTACTTTACACCCCTAGTTAACAATGGCATCATACTCACTTATGCCTTTCATATATTCATGTGTGCATGTGAAAATTGGATTAGAAACCCTTTTTCTACTTAATGAAAATCATGCATCATAAGCATTCAAATTTTTCTTAAGTAAACTACTTAGCATTCATTATAAGGTGTGCTAAACATTCTCATTGTATGTATAGATATGCTTAAGATTCATCAATATGCATGTTATACATGTTGAGAAGGAAATGAAGTGAAGTGTGTTTTATGAATTTAGTTCACTTTACTTAATCTTAAAATACCTCTCTTTTTGAATATGTTTGTTTAGAATTCATCTAAACTTAGGATTAATTAAAACACATAATAAAATATTCACTTAACAAAATTAAACATAAATCTACTTTAGAAATTACTTAAGGTAGGGAAGGGAAGGGAAGTTCTCTTCTCTTCTTCGTTTCTTTAAAACTTAGTAATTAATTGTAGGATTCATTCAAACTAAATAAAAATACAAAATAAAATCAAACCCAAATAAGTAAAATAACTTAAATGAAATCATCCTCTAAGTTGAACACTTTCACATTTAGAAAATACAAACCCTAAAGCCATAGTTAAGCATACCATACAAACCTCATAAAGCACACACATTTAGACTAAGCCACCACTCCTAGCTTTAGGTTAGGGCAGTGCATGGTTTGATGTTTATTTTTGTTTTATGATATATATTTTACTCTAGATGTTAGGGTGAATGTGCATAATGAATGATAAGATGATTTAGTCTAATCATTATTTTCTACAGGGGATTGTGCTTAAGGGGTGCTGTAATAAATAAAAATATAAATACTTTTTGCTGTGTAGGTGCTTATACTCCTAAGCATAGAACAATAGGCCAGGTGGATTTAGTCACCCATGTGTGTGATAAGTCCAATGGATGACGATCCATGCTCTTAGTTTGACCCAATTGATCATGGCGGGTTGTTTGATGAAGAGTGTGCACATGGTGCTTGAGCCAAGGAGTGGATTTCCAACCTCCCATGTGCTTGAATTTGAGTGTGAGAGGGATTTTGAATTTGGCATTTTGACCCATGGGATCGGGTTTAGTTTAGGGACAAATTGGGCTGACCTAAATCCATTGGGTTGGGTGCACTCTACATTAGGTCCCCTTGAGCTATTAGGAAAGCCTCAAGTGGATGTGAAGAGGGTATGACCAAATTACCCATAGATTAGTCCAAAATTTGTTCTATGACCTAGGGATAAGATGGTCATTTTATTGATATTTCACTTTGGATATGTTGGGTATGTGGAGAAACTAGGTTTGGCTAAGTTTCATGAGATTTGGAATTCATTTGATAGGGTTTGGCACATGTTAACCCATTTAGGTCAAAATGGGTCAACTTGGGTCAAACCAAGGGTAGTTCATATGACCATTTGAAATGTTTTGTCAGCTTTAGTTTGATTCAATTTAGTATAGTTTTGAATTTGGCTCATATGACTTCATTTAGGTCAAATTGGTCAAGTTGACTTATATGACCCATTTGACCTATTTAAGGTAGGTCAAGGGTAAGTTTAGGTTAGGTTAGTCATATAGAGTGGATTAGTATCTTTGTTTCCAATCAATTTTGGCTAAGTTAAATTTTGGCTCAACATGACCCCTTTAAGTCATGTTAAGTTTAGGATTAGAATTTGGCTCATAAGGGTACTTTAGGTCACTTTGGGTCAAGTGAGCCTAAGTTGGTCAAATGGCTTGGTCAAAGCTTGATTTGAAGTTGATTGATCTTGTATATGGACTTATGATTGAAATATAAATTCATTTATATGTGGTTTGAAGTCAAATGAGTTTTGATCCATTTGACAATTTTATTTTCAAAGGAAGAATATGAAAGGGGTTTTGGGTTTAATTTTTGAACTAGGTTTTGATTGTTTGATTGGAGTTTGGATTTATATATGAGCTCATGATTGTTGGTTTGATTGAACCATGAGAGAAATTCAAGAGTTTGGCTTGATTTTAGATTGATTTGGCTGGGTTCAAGATTTTGACTTGAAAGGCTTAGATTGGATTTTGAGTTGATTTGATTTTATTTTTTGGAATTGGTTGTTTGATATTTAATTTATATATGTGAATATATTATCATGAGAAAAGATTTTTTGATTTTCCATAAAGATTTAATAGAAAATTTTGAATTTGAATTTGGTTTGATTGATTTATATATTTCATGAATTGAAGATATTGACTTAGAAAGTTTGAATTTAGGAATTTTTGATGGATTTTGATCATGAGTTCCAATCATAGATTTCAATCATGGATTTCAATCTTGGAGTTGATTTGAGTTTGGAGAAAATTGAATAGAATTGATTTGGAGTTTGACTTGAAGGAAGGAAAGTGAGGAATGGTTTAAGTTAAGGGTAGGAAATTTTTCTAACACTCATAAGGCATGACCTATTCCTATGGCTAACCCTTCTAAGTCTCTAAGGCTAGGTTGAGTGTCTACGTAATCACTAGATGTATCTTAAGACTAAAGAACTCTTAAAGTCTAAGGTGAGTTCTATGTCTAAGATGTAGGGGTTGAGAACTCATTCTAAAAATGAGATCAACAAACATCATGCAAAAATGCATATTATTTTCACCTTTGCTAGAGAAACTTGGCTTGACCTTTGAGAGCCATAGTGGAAACACACCTCATCCATTCTTGCTGATTTTGGCCAATAATCTTATTTCTCATGAATTAGGCATATGAATCTTATAAGCTTGAGTCAAATGATTATTTAAAAATGAAAATAACATGTAATATGATTTGCATTAGATTTAGGTCATTTGAAGCATGCCATTTATATGATCTAGTCTCTTTAGGGAGTGAGTTTAAGGACTTAGTTTCTTTCTAAATAAATAATAGCCTAGCATCTTGCATAAAGCATTTGACTTGCCTACATGAATTTAAAATCATAAGAGGAGTTAGTTGGCGGCCACCCTCAGGCGATTGTAAGTCCAAGCAGCTGGGTGATTTATCCTCTCTTGTGGAGGCAAACTAAATACCCATTATCGCCTTAGATTTAGGTCATTATTTTGGCCCTCACAAAAGTTACCAAGATTTAGATTCTGAGATTGCTTCTCCCTTCCATGGGCCATAAGCATACATCCTCATCTCTTAGGCATTTTCATAATCTTGTGCTATGAAATCATAAGTCCTAAACTTCTAATGAAAAGTCAACTCAAATGAATAATTCAATTTCAAAAATATAAAGCACAACCATAAGATAGTTTGAAATGCTCGCTAGGTTTCCTAGCATCATGAACATCCCCTGCTTATCTTCCTTTGGCTTCGAAAATAACTCCCTCTCTTTGATCAATTCCATTTGATCTTCAGAAATAAACTAATCGATTGATAGTCTTACCTATTGAAATCTTTGAAGATAATGATCATTTAACTTAATTGAGAGTATTTCTGAGGGATCTCATTCCTTAGGATGTAATTAATTATGAGGGCTTGCCCCTGTAGGGAACTTAACGAACCTAGTTTAAAATAAACCCTACTTTATTTTTCCATGTAAAGTAGGGGAAGAATCTTTGGTACACATGCAAACCCATTGTCCTTAGGAGTCCTTATTGAGGTGATTAGGTCCATTGTAGGGTGATGACTTCTATCTTTAGAGATAATACACTTCTCCTCAATGTTATACCTAATCACCCTCAATAAGAATATCTACGGATCTATGTGGTGTAAAAAAATGCATAAAAAGGAGATGTATATTTCTATATTCATTTTATCCCGCATAGGGTGAAGGTGGAACTATGTTTATCCTTTAGAATTAATTCTTATAAAAATTTCACCAGAGATTTTTCTGGCGACTTCGCTGGGGATGGTACCTCTCTCCATCTTTGATAAATGATCATTGTCTCCAACTATCGATAGTGGGTTTGTACTTTGGTATGAATCCAAGACTATCTTTCATTCTGTTGGCACTTAGCTTATTTCATTCTTAAGTTAAGCTAGCCAACATCTTTAAGTTTTAGGACCTCACCCCGTGTTGGTCTTGAAATGTCCGTTGGGTTCTCCAATCAGTGAAAATAAAAAGATCTAATAAAAAAAACATTTAAAGACTTTGTCCTTATCATTTCTATGGTAAGAAAATGTTCATTTTAAAATAAAAAAGACAAAATAAATCCTTATCAAAAATCACGCTTTTCAAAAAGCACTCTTTCAAAAATACACATAATAAAATATTTTGCACAAAAATTTTCCTAAATCATCTTCATCTTTCAATCTTTATGTTTGTTATATGTATCATCATCTTTACAAAAATAAGATTCCAACAATTACATTTTTCTAAAAATACAAATGAGTTTCTTCACTCAATTCATTTTTGGTGAATACCTCATTTTCAAAACATAAAAATTTCAATAATCATATTTTCAAAAGCATAAAATTTGAAGATGGACCTTTCCATTCAATACATCCAAATGTGTTGAATGGACATTACCTCTTCAAGAAAATCATAACTTTGAACTTCCACCTAATACATTCAACATGTGTTGCGTTGGGATTTTTATATTTTCAAAAAGCACATATGAAACCTCTCCATTCAATATACCCACACTTATTGGGTGGAGGTCTCATTTTTAATCAAAATCAAAAATAAAATTTTTAAAAAGCACACATGAACCTTTCCATTCAATATACCCATACTTATTGAATGGAAGTTTCATTTTCAAACAAAACTAAATTTTTCAAAAGCACATATGAATATCTCCATTCAATATGCCCAAATTTGTTGAATGAAAGCTTCATTTCCAAATAAAATGGTATCACTTTGAAATCCTCACTTAATATATTCCACATATGATTAAGTTGGGATTTTCTCTTTTAAAAATAATAATCACACACAAAATATACATCTTTGGAAAATAAAACATAATTGATTTCCATCTTACATACCCAAATTTGTTAAACAGAAATCTCACTTTTCAAAAAGTCAACAAGAAACAAAAATTTTTAAAATACATTTGAAACTTCATTATAGGATATCCCATTTGCTAAAATGAAGTCTCTCTTTTTCCAATAATAAAATTTAAAACACACTTTTAGAAATTTCATTTAACATACTCAAATTTATTAAGTGAAATATCCATTCCACAAAAATTTTTAAAACATATTTAGAACTTCAATTTAGCATACCCCATTTGCTAAAATGAAGTCTCCATTTTTCAAAATTCAGAACACAAAATTTTTAAAACACAACTTTTGGAATTTCATTTAATATACTCAAAATTGCTAAGTGAAATTTTTAGTTCACAAAATTAAGTGGAACTTCATTTTTAGCATACCATATTTGCTAAAGTGAAGTCTCCACTTTCAATAAAAAAAATCAAAACCAAAAAAGAAACACATTAGGATTCCCTTAGCATACTTAAATTTTCTAAGGATCCTGCTTTTCAAAAAATAAATCAAAATCAAAGAGAAATACATTAGGATTTTCTTGGCATACCCAAATTTTCTAAGGATCCTACTTTTATAAAAATCAAAATATCCAAAACAAATGAAACACTTCAGGATTTTCTTAGCATACTCAAATTTGTTAAGAATCCTATTTTCAAAAAAAATATTTCAAAAATAAAACACATTTGGGTTCTTCACTTAGCATACTCAAATTTGCTGAGTGGGAATCCCAATTTTCAAAATCAACAATAAATCACAAGATAAAACAACCAAAGAAAGAGGAGCAATTATTTTCAAACACCTCACTAAGCATACCCCAAATTTGCCAAGTGAGTGAATTCCAAAATACCAAATCAAAAACAAAACCAATTGACCCTTACTTTAACATACCTAAATTTGTTAAAGGAAAATGGTCCTCAAATTAAAATCTAATTTCAAACATGAACCTATGGAAGCATCTTTCTAAAAATATTTGAATCCATTTTTCAACATACCTAAATTTGTTGAAGTTGGATTCATATTCAAAAATTCCTCTTTCCAATCAAATCTCTAAATCTTCTCAAAATCCATTTAAACCCCACTTAACACTTCCAAGATGTTGGATGTGGGTTTAAATTTTAAAATTCAAATTCAGAAATCAACAAAATAGAAATCTGATCCAGCTTGTTTGCAATATTGCAAAGTCTCAACATTAGTCTCAATTACATCTACAGTTCAGTTCTTCAATTTTCAGTTGACTATAAAGGGCAATTTCACAGAAGTTTGTGTTTACTTTCCCTTACGACATGGATTTGGCCTTGGATCAGGCCAATCTCCCCCAAGATGATCACACCCATCTCATCCATTTCGGTAGAGGTTTTGAGGGGGTGAGGATCACTTATGAGGGCACTCCCCCGACAACTATTAGTAGGACTGTGGTGGCCGGGTAGAAGCCAGTCATTCAGATTGATTTACCATAAGATTTTGACATCCCCTCACTAAAGAGGAAAGCGCATTCGTCAGCCTCTATCAAAGTGATAGTGATAGTGCCTGTGCCCTCGGGGCCGCAGGGCTACAGCACTCACTCATTGGCACTCTTTAAGGCCCTCGATCCCAGATTGCCCCTAGCCTTTGAGGTTGGGGTTCTTACCCACCCACCCTACCGGGACTTGGGAGGAGAAATAAAAGCATGATTAAGATCACACGATCCGGAGATGGAGGGTGCCAGGTAAAAGAGGTGCCCACTCGATTTCCTCACCGGTTAGTGAACCCATTTCATCTTCTCTCTGGGTCTGACAGAGAGGATGCAAGGAAGATCTTAACTTCACCTCCACCAGTGGTTCAACACTAGCCCAGCTTAGAGGAGGTCATGCCAACCTCGATAGTTCTACAAGGTTGGTAGATTTCTGATCAGTCCGGAGCTCAATTCGATTTGAGATCTATCATTCCCCACAACATAGGGAAACACCTATGATAGGAGAGGGCCAAAGAGGCCCGCACTTCAGTACAGATCACTAGCAGAGAGAGATAGAGGTTTGGTCGGCAGTCAATGGCCTCCACACTCATTAATTTCCTTGATCAGCGTGCTACCTGTGTTGATCACACATATAGTATTTTGCTTACAGGAATGAACCATCATAGGAAGAGGGTCCATGTCCCAAGAGAGTCAGTGGTGTCTCCACCACACCGCTCTACCTGCCGTCCGCCATCACCTGTTCACGTTGTAGCATCTCCAGTTCCACTGAAGGCCATGAAGACCACATCCAGGAGAAGCGTACCCCGTTGGAGATTCAGCTATGACTGAGGAATCTTATTCCATCTACACGCCCTAGTGAGGGCTCTCGCCGACCTTCGCCCCAATATGGTGCGAGGGAATGGCAACCCAAGCATAGTGGTCATCCCTTCACCAACACCACCAGTCAGAGACATGAAGATGGTGGCGTGCGAGAGGAGCATGATAGCCCTGCATGATGGTAGAACCTCCTAGAGTGTCACCCCTTTTAAGTTAGATAGTGAATGTGTCTCTTCTAGTGAGTACAGTCCTCATAGGATTGATTCTCCAATAGGGGAGGTCATGTGCCTCTCAGTACATGACAATGATCACACTGGTAAGCCAAAATCATTTGTGCCCATTCAGATTGATCGTACTCTTGAGGACATAGTGGCACATTATCTTATAGAAAATAAAAGAAATTTTGTGGTATGATTGGTCTGATGAGGAGAAGATTAGCTTTGACACCAATGAAGATGATTTGTTGGGAGACTCGTTTGCGTGGTAGTACTGTGGGATCCCTCCTGAGAGCAAGAGCCATGGAAGGTGATGATGAGGTGAAGGCACAACCCAATCAACCCAACATCTCCAATATCAATTAAAAGAGAAAGATGAACAAATAGATAAGATGGTAAGACAACTTGAGGAATTGTTAGCAGTAGTCTCACTACTTCAGAAACAAGCCCCAACAGTCCATCCTACTACAAAGTGCATGTCTTGGACCCAGCCATGACCTTACCTCCTGTTGAGCAAGGTAGCACTAGCATGTATAGGAAGGTAGTGGAAAGTACCTCCATACAGGAGAAAGACATCAGATCTATGGTTGAGCAGTAGGTGAAGAAAGTTTTGTCTCAAGCCTGGGGAGGATTATCAGTTCCAAAAGGTAGACACTACCCGCAGGAATTTGATGCAATCCAATATCTCAAGGGTTTCATGCCATATTCCTTCAAGAGTTTTGATGGCAATGGAAACTCGAGGCAGTATATTGAACACTTTAAGGCCAGTTGTTGCAACACCGGTGGCAGCGATGCTTTTCTATTCTGCCTCTTCATCAGTAGCCTGACAGGGATAGCTTTCAATTGGTATGCTGAACTTCCCAATAGTTCAGTAAAGATATTTGTTGAGTTGGAACAACTCTTTATCAAGAGATTTGCTGGAGCTCAGCAAAGGGTTACTGTTGGCAATCTCGTTGTAGCACAATAACACCCATGTGAGTCCCTTGTTGACTATATTCTCAGATGGTGTAACCTGAGTATGAAATGCGAGCCACAGTTGTTTGAGCAGCATGCCATTGAGATTCTTCTAAAGAATATCCATGGCTCAGTATCCTTCATGTTTAAGGGCTTCACTATTAAAACATTTGAGAAGCTAATCAATAGGAGGCTAGTCTACAAGGAGAGGCCAAATAGTTGCCTTTTCAAGATCAGTTGCCCAAAGCAAAGCCACAAAAGGTCTATGAAGAAGAATAAACAATGGTAGATAGGAAGCAACTAGAGATCACCGAGAGACCATGACCTCGCAGCCTTCGCTTCCACCTCCTTACCACCACACCGACCTACCATCCTCCAGCCTCTCCAAAGACCACCGCCTCCCCTCACATACCATCTAGCACACATACCCACCGCCAGGTAACTATGGTCCACCTACTCTTTTAGATAAGCTTAACAAACCTTATTCATTTAAGAGGGAGGTAATCAGGAAGATATTTAAGAATCTCTTAAAGAAGCCTTATTTTTAGCTACCCGAGCCTAGGAGATCGGACCCTACCACTGTATACTAGGTTATGTTTTGGAGGATTACTTCACATTTAAGGAATGACTTGAACATAGCTTCAAGACCGGTGCTGTAGTAATCCTGAAGGAATACCTTGTGGAACAAACATCCAGTTCTATTAGGGTAATCCTTAGGGATACTTGTGATCCTTCCAAAGCCTCTAAAAAGATCATTCAAAAGATCAAGAAACTTTCCTTATAAGTGCTTGAGTCAACTCAAACCTCCAACATCAAGGAAGGTTTGCAAGTTGCTGCTAACTAGAAAGGGGAGCTCGAGAAGAAGAAGAAGAAAGATGTGTTCCCTGGATAGCCTCAAAGACAACCACCGATCGAGTCCAGCCTCCAATCGCCTTTGCATACCACATCGATGACTTCTACTTTAGCTAGTTCTTCTTCTTCTACTAGTAGAACTCTTGTATCGGTGAATAAGAGCATCAAATCCCTTACCCCACTTACTTTACTTGATTTCTACTTTGTACCTCCTATCAAATCCAAGAAATTGAAGAATAAAGCTAGCATGAATTACATCTGTGTCACTTCTGATGGGTTGTTTACTTCTATTCTTAATGATAACTCTTCAAGTCAAAATAACTATAATAATTTTGATTTTCCTCCTTTTAATTCATAGTTGGACTTCCATACTATGAATACTAAGGGTTCACCTCTTGAGATAGACTTGGAATCATTCATTTCTGAGGGTCCCATAGGAGAAGTAGTGAGCTGATGTAGAACCTTCCATTACCCTACCACAAGAGATCACCAAGTCAACCTTCATAGTGGCAAGGTTCTACCTCCTAGAGCACACCTCAAGATGAGGGAAATAAGTCATTGGTATGAGGATCAAGAAGCCCTTCCATAGATGCTCCACCCTATGGATATGCTTGTGAGGATCAGGTGGACTACAATGTCCTCTCTCATCTAAGAAAGTTGTCATCTAAGCTAAGCATATATGATGCCCTTGTCTTATCCAAAGAGATGAGGGAATCACTAATCAAGGCTCTCCATGATCTTGAGATATCCTTAGCTCAGCTGACCACTATAGGTGAGGAGGCACATTACATAAAAGAAGCTCAGGGATCACCTTCACAGATGAAGACCTTCTTCTGGGGGACTTGGAGCACAACCATCCCGTCTACATTATAGTTGACATGGGCAGATTCAGACTTGCCAAAGTTCTCATTGATCCAGGCACATCGGTGAACATTATGTGTCTAAAGACCCTTGCTTATTTGAGAATTGACATCTCCACGAGGAGATCGAT
The DNA here is from genome assembly GCA_021442155.1 of Cymbidium sinense. Classification (NCBI taxonomy): domain Eukaryota; kingdom Viridiplantae; phylum Streptophyta; class Magnoliopsida; order Asparagales; family Orchidaceae; genus Cymbidium; species Cymbidium sinense. The sequence goes on from CM038215.1 coordinate 23,700,100, forward strand.
GATTGAGAGGATTCAATGAATAAGGTGAGCGGGCTTTAGGTTCCATAGTGTTACCTTTGGAGATAGTGACGGAAGACAAGCTTTTGTTTACATCATTGATTCAAATACTTTTCACGCTTTGCTTGGTAAGACTTGGATACATCGAATAAGATAATTCCATCCTCCTCCATCGCATCAAGTTTAAAAGATGGGATTGAATACTATGTCAATGGAGATGAAAAGCCATTTTAGTTAGAGAGGTTGAGATTTATGAGGATGCACCTACTATCTTCCTCAAAACCCTTTCTCATAAACTTGGACAAAACTCAAATTCAAAAGAAAAAGAAAATGAAGAAAAAGAAAAGAAAAATAAAAAATTCCAGTGAACAAGAAAGGGGAATTGAAGAAGAAATAGATCAACATATCACATTCCACCCACAGTTTATTCCATCATATGAACATGTGGGTAGGATGACTCAACCTTCACTAGGCAGAGGCATAGGTAGAAATAGAGGCAGTTCCAGAGGTGGAAGGCCCCCTGGTTGGCCATCAGCCAATAGAGATCATGTTCTAGTTCATAGGAGTACCCCTACTATTCACATAGACTTGGAATCCAGCTCGGAGGATGAGTCTGATGTGATTAGTATACTAGCCAACCCCTCTCAGCGGGTTCCATTGGAGGTGACTTTCGATCCAAATGATGATGAAGATCGGGCCTCCAAAAAAAGAAAAATATTTGAATCAGGTTTATGTGAAACTATCAGGCAACAGCTGGGAACCTTAGCTCTAACATCACTTTCATCTCAAAAAGTTGAAGGTTTAGTAGTTAAGGAAGCCCCTAAGTCTTCCAGTGATATGAAGTTGAAGAGATTCTTTTTGGGATCATTATCCTCAAGTCCTGAAGTTGATATAGAACTTAAGGAGGATACATTTAAAGAATTAATAGAATTATCATTTGAATTTTACCCGCCTTGTGTTCATAATCTTATACAGAAAGGTTTAGTTTCTCATACATGGTCCAGACACAGGTCAGAATACTTTGAAAAGCTATGGAACAATACAAGTAGGGAAGCGTAATCCAGAGTAGGACTAGGATTTGGTACAGTGGGTCCAGTCAATGATGACGACTACTACTTAGTTATTACCAACCATTTGGAGTTTGATAGGTTCTTTTCACACAACACCAACTCTGATGAGAATGTGTGTTTAGAAACCTTAGATGATCCAGATGATCTCAAAATCAAAGATGCAACACCAAAATTTGAAGAGGAGATCCATTCAATAATTGACAAGCTTAAAAAAATCAATCTCGAGATAAAAGAAAATCCGCGCCTGACATACATCAGTTCATTGCTGAATGAAGAAGAAACCAATGACTTAGTTAGGCTATTGACTTAGTTTAAAAATTGCTTCACATGGAGTTATGAGGAGATGCCTGGATTATCTCTCAATGTGGTAGTCCACAAGCTAACAATAGACCCCAACGTTACCCCTATCAAACAAGCTCCTATATGCATCTGATTAGAAATTGAACAACAGGTCATTTCTGAAATCAAGAAATCGATCGATGTTGGTTTCATCAGGGAAGATAAATATCCTCTCTGGTTAGCCAGTGTCATCCTAATTAAGAAGAAGAATGGCTAAATTCACATATGCATCAATTTCAGGGACTTAAACAAGGCATGTCTTAAGGATGAGTTTCCTCTTCCTATACCAGAACTAATGGTGGACATCGCCTCATCTCATGTTGTCTTCTCTTTCATGGATGGGTCATATGGATACAACCAAATCAAGATGTCTCCTGAAGATGAAAGAAACACTACTTTCTGAACCTCGATCGGAATCTTCTGTTATAGGGTCATGACTCAGATCTTCAATGAACTCATCCATCATTAGGTTGAGTGTTATGTTGATGATCTAGTAGTTAAGAGTAGAAAAAAGGAAGAACATCTCTTTGACTTGAGAGTAGTTTTTGAATGGTTAAGATAATATAACCTCAAAATGAATCCTCAAGTGTGCATTGAGTAGCTTCGTGGAAATTCCTTGGATTTATTGTCCGCACCTAGAATAGAGATCCAAAAGAAATCTAAGCTATCTTATAAATGCCACCTCCTAAGAGTTTAACTCAACTCAAATCCTTCCAAGGATGACTGGCATATCTAAGAAATTTTATCTCCAACCTATCGGGGAGATGCAAGCCATTATCAACACTTGTCAAAAAGGATGCCAAGTTTAAGTGGGATGACAAGTGTCAGCATTCTTTTGAAGACATCAAGCAGTATTTGGTGAAGCCTAGCATTCCCCTATCCCGAAGCGCCATTCTCTACACTATTGCTTTGGATGACTCTCTCGGTGCTTTTTTGGCCCAAGCCAATGATGAAGGGAAGGATAACACTCTCTACTACCTCAATCGTCATCTTATTCCTACTAAAGTAAACTATCCACCTATTGAGAAACATTGCCTAGCTTTGATCTTTGCCTCTCAGAAGCTACGACCTACATGCTTTTTTATAAGGTGAACTTGATCTCCAAAACTAATCCACTACAGTATCTCATGACACGGCCAACGCTATCCAGATGTTTGGCATGATGGTCCATGATTCTCTCATAGTTTGATATCATATTCGTACCCCTCTGTGTGGTAAAAGGATAAGCACTAACGGATTTCTTAGTAGCACACCCACTTTATGCTGATTCTCCGCTTAGTGATGATCTTCCTAATGAACAAATCATGAACTTAGGGGAGGTTGACAACCGCTGGTGGGAGATGTATTTTGATGGTGCAGCTTCTTTTCATAAAGGGGAAGCACCATGATCTACTCTTCCATGAAAGGCGTGGCTAGAATAGTTCTAACCCCATCATGATGTAATGAGATTCTCATATTATCTTTCCAACCCTTATACCAATAATGAAATTGAGTATGAGGCTTTGATTGCCAATCTAGAGTTAGCCATCACTATCAGTGTCAAGAGCATCAACATCTTTGGAGTTTCTCAGTTGATCATCAATCAGATTATTGGGTCCTACAAGATTCTTAAAACCAAGCTTTGTCATTACTACGAGTATGCCATGAAGTTGTTGGCCCCAATTCCTAAAATCACCATCTACAAGGTTCCTCGAGCAGAGAATGCAGTAGCATATGCTTTGGACAAACTTGCCAAAGAATTGGCATGTCTGGAAGATGAGTCCATTTCAATAAGGATCCAAAATAGACAAGTCTCATCCCTTATTGATGCTGAAATCATCGAGAGACTTTCTCTTGAAAGGGAGGTTGCCATTGCCAAAATGGACAAGGAGCTGGATTGGAGGAAACCGTTCATAGACTATTTGAACACCAGAAAACTACCTCAAGAAAGCCAAGCCCATCGTGTGAAAGAGAGAGCTCTCTTATGCTCTCTCGTGATGGCACCCCTTTACCACACCCTTGACCAAATAGGTTACTGTTAGATAAATATGAAGCCCGTGGCATTGTAACCGAGGTATATTTAGGTCTATGCGGATCACATCAATCTAGTCTGAAGATGATGATGAAGATCAAGAGACTAGGATGCTATTGGCCTTTGATGATTACAAAATGCATGAATGTAGCTAGGAGATGCCATCAGTTTCAGGTGCACGGTGTGGTCCTCCACTAACCACCCAACATTCTACACCCTACATTGGCCTCATGGCCATTTGAGTGTTGGGTTACCGACATTGTGGGTTTGATTGATCCTTCTTCTTCCAAGGGGCATCGGTTCATCTTAGTTGCCATCGATTACTTTTCCAAGTGGGCGGAGGCAATCCCACTCAGAGAGGTCACAACTCAACATGTGCTTCAATTTTTCTGAAACCATATCATCTATAGGTTCGGGGTGCCTCGATGAATTATATCCAATAATTATACTGCATTTAAAAGCACCAAGATCAACATCTTCGCTAGAAGATATGATATAGGTTGCAGATACTCCACCATTTACTATCCGAGAGCAAATGGCTTAGCAGAAGCATTCAATAAAACTCTCATCCAAATATTAAAGAAGACTCTTGACGATAAAAAAATGATAGTGGAATAGCAATTAGTTGAAGCCTTGTGGGCCTACCGACCACATACCAAACTCCAACTCAGTCTACCCCATTTTTTCTTAGTGCATGGGTCCAAAGCTGTTCTATATTTAGAAGTTTAACTCCCATCACAAAGGATAGCATTGGGTAGCAAGATCACTACAGAGTAGAATGCAATGTTGCATTTAGAAGAGCTCGAAGGTTTGGAGGAATTACGGGCGTGCCAGAACCTCGAGTTGTACAAGGCTAAATTTCAAGCTCACAACAATCTAGTCCGCCCTAGGTCTTTTCGAGTAGGAGAACTTGTGTTAGTCCAAAGGAGACCAATTGTTGCCCGTAAAGATGGGAGACAAGTTTGAACCCACTTGGGAAGGCCCCCATGTCATTGAAAAGGCGTACCAAGGAAGATCTTATTAGCTCATTAATTGTAAAGGTAAACACCCAATGCTTCTAATTAATGGGCTCTATCTGAAGAAATATTACCCATGAAATAAATCATGTTTAAAAATAATTCTATCAATCAACAAAAATCTTATTCCATTTCATCAAAATCTTCCCTTCTTTCAAAGCATTGTTTGCTTATCTTGCGAATCCATCATGACATGTTTAGGTCAGGTGTAAGAGTCCCCTAGTGGTATCTTATCCCTCTTTCACAACACAAACACAATCTTCGCTATCGTGTAAGATAACCCAAGAGGCATCCTATTTCGATTAGCACAACTAAGTTAGGTGTAAGAGAACTGTTGACTTCACTTTTGGAGTGAGCTCTTAACCTCCTCTCCTTAGACTTAGGACTCTTCTAGACACTAAGAACTCCTTAATAATAAGACACTTTTAGTGATTAGGTGAACACTTAACCTAAGCCTAGAGACTTAGAAGTGTTAATCATAAGGTTAGGCTATGCCTTAGGGCTTAAAGAAATTACCTATCCTATAGCCTAACCCAATTTAGATACACTTTCTCAAATCAAACCTAGATTCAATTCTCAAACTAAATCTCCAATTCAAATTCAAATTCCGAATCTAATTACAATTTGACTCCAAATGATTGAAACCCAAAATCAAATTTAAATCCTAAGACCGTTCCTAAGCCATATGAACCACATTCATAAGCTTAGCCAAAACTCCCTTTATATCAAATCAAACTCAATTGATCTCTTTATAAATGAATTATTCCTTCATTTATATTCACAAATATAAAAGAAATCCAAATTCAAATGACCAAAACTATATCAAAAATCAAATCCAAACTCAATTTAAGCCTTCAAGCCAATTCTTTGGACTTAGCCAAATTCTATCTAGATCTAGTCAAAACTAATAAATTTTCTCTTGAATCAATCATTCATTCAATTATCTACCCAAATATAAATGAAACCTACAATCATCAAATCAAATCAAAACCAACTCAAGTCAAACCCAACCTAGCCCTTTTGACTTGAAAATTTCAAATGAGATAAAATCCTTTAGATTCCAAATTGATTGCTGTTGAATTTATATTTCAAAGGGCTCATTTGTAAGTTCAACTAAACTCGAATCAAACTAAAACTAAATCAATTGTCCCACTTAGGTCCACTTGACCAATATTGACCTAAAGGACCCATTTGAGCCAACTTCCAATCCAACCCAAATTGGGTCAAACCAAGTCAAGTTAGTCATTTGACCAAGTCAACCCTTAGCCCAAATGAACTAAACTAGCCAAAAATCTTCCTACACCAAATTGATTGAAACCAATGATTTGAATTAACCCAAAATCAATATTTAAATATGACTTGATCACCAATTGAGCTACCAAGCCCAATTGGCCATGTGATCTAAGTTTACCCAAATTGGTCCAAAGGACCAAATTGGGTCAATCATGATCTAACCCAAATTGATTGCAAACAATAGCTCAAGTTCATTCCAAATTGATTATTGAACTTGATCGAAGTCATAATTGAGCCTAATTTGACCAATTGGTCAACTTTATCCAACCTAGCCCAAATTAGCCTAAAGGACCAATTTGGCCTAAATACAAATTAAATCCAAATTAATTCAAACCAAAGATCACATTCATCTTCAATTAGCCAATTGAACATGAATCAACCAATAACTGTTAATTTGGCCAATTTTGATCAAATCAACTGACCCAATACCCATATGACCCAAATTGAGCCAAATCCTTGAAACCAAGCATGACCCATTGGGGGTTGATCAAACCACCCAAACCCATTTGGGATCAGCCCAAAATCAACCCAACCCATTTAAATCCTCATAGATCCTCCCCACATAGATTCCACCCAACCTCATTTAATTCTCCCCATCACATGCACTTAACTCCCCAACATTTGCATTGAATGATCATATGATAAAGAAGAGAGACTTTGGAGCAAAAATCCAAAGTCCTCATTAATCCATCATCCATCCCAACCACCCCAAGCAAGATAATAATATTTTGGAGCCAAAAAATTCAAAAAAGGGTGGATTGTTGGCCATTATAAAAGGAGGGGGAAATGAGGCTTCATCCCTCAAGAGCTCCCCAAAGTAAAAAAGAATTCATCCCCCACCTCTTTGAGCTATATTTTAGCTCAAAAATACAATACAAGCTTTTCCAGCGAGGCGATGGTGAACATTGGAGAAGATGACATTTCAAAGGGAGGCAAAGATTAAAAATCATTCCAAAGCTTCCTCACATACCAGAGTTCACTGATCTTCATCCACCAAACCATCCCTAGTGAGGTAAATTTTGCCAAACTTTAGCCACCTTAGATTTCACATTTTGTGTTAATTTTTTTGATTTTAGAATTTTAGATAATCTTGCATTTTACTTTAAATCATCCAAATTAGAAAATAATTTTTTGAAATCACAAAAATGAGTCCATTTGGACAAGTTTTCACTTAGAAACCCTCATTTTTTTTTAAAAAAATCCTATTTTTACCGCTCACTCGGCTACCATCAATCCATTTGGATCGAACGGATCATGATCGGGCCTCGATCACTGACGCGATGACCATCCGATCATGCGTTCGAATTGGACAATCGGATCACGCCGACGATCGCCTCGATCATATGATATGGACCATATCGGACGGATGGTCGAGGAATCAGCATCACTTTCAAACCATTGACCGATCTTCGCATCGATTCGAATCACACGATGCCTCATGGCACCGAGTGTCCAAAATGACGCGCATGCCATGTCACCACGCCCAATGCCGTAGCCAGCTCACCTCAACGCCACATTTTATTTAAAAATTAATTTAAATCTAAACTTCAAAATTCATAGAAAATAAAATACTTAACTAAAATTACAAAAAATTTGTTGGATTCTTTTGAAAAGAATCCAAAAAATCAAAAATCCCCAAATTTCATGAGTATTTTTGGTTTAATTTGAGTTTTAGGATAAATAAAAATTTATTAGTTAAACCAAAAATATATGTCAGATTAAATTGATATTTTCAGAGATTGAAACTAAAGTTAAAACACACCTATCATAGAAATCTCAAGTAAAAATGACTTCTGGATTGGGAGAAATTAAATTTTGAAGTTCATAATGTTCATTTTGATAAAATAAATTAAATAAAAATTCAGAAACTTATAAAAATATTCAAAAAGGCTTAAATCACTTCAATTGACATCTAAGACTCTTAAGAAAATAATGTGATTTTTTAAATCCTAATGAACCCCAAACATAAGATTAAAGTTTTAATCAATTAAGGAATTAATTAAAAATAATCAAAATCAAAAATCATAAATGAAATAAATTAAGCAATCATTAATCAAACCTCAAATCAAAAATATCATCCTAAGAAATTAAATAAATTAAATAGCAGTTAAACTATTTAAATTAAAACTCAATTAAATGATTAAATCTTAAATCCAAACTTAAAATTCAACAAATCTAGGAAACTTTAACATGGGTCAAACTAGTATAACTAAACCTACATGGAGTCTTAATCATATGAAACTCCTTAATGAATATAAATAAACTGAAACTAACTAATCATTAAATAAACTAAAAATCAAATTGATTAACAAACCAATTCAACATAATCATTTTAAACCAAATAAAGTTAAAGTAAACTTAATTAACATATGATTAAATCACATCAATTTGGAATAAGATAATTAATTAGCCATTAATACATAAGCCTAACAACTAAATCAAACTTGTATGAAATCTAATGAACACAATAAATGAAGAAAATCAAACCTAACTATGATTATGAATAATCAAGTTTAATTGAAATAAAAATAAATAATTAAATCACTTAATCTAATCAAACGATAATAACAATAATCCTTTAATCAAATCAAACTTAAGAAAAATGCTTAACTAAATCAAATCACTCACATATGGGAAATTAAATCATTAATTAAATAAATCTTTAATTAATCTAATGATTTAAAAAAGTTTAATTACCCTTAATCAAACTTATTTAATTAAACATTTAGTTAATGCAAACTTAATGAATTAATCTATCATCTTAATGAACCAAATTAATTTTATAAATCACATTAAAATTATTTCAAATCAAATACTTAATTAATCTACTAATTAATTTAATCACACCTCTTAAATAAATTAATTAAGTTAATTAAATTAATCATATTAAACCTAAGCTTAATCAAACATAAATGCAATTAAATACCAATCAAATCCTAAATTAAGCATAAATCATTAAGTCATTAACTTTATCATTAATCTAGATAAATATAAAACCAAATTAAAAAATAAATTAATCCTCATTTAATTGAATAATTAACTTAAACACACTTCTTGATTAAACTAAGTCCAGCAGTCGGGTGATTTATTCACTCTTGTGGAGGTAAACCATATACCATTTTCTCCTTAGATTTAGGTTGTGCTTTGGCCATCGCCAAAGCTCCCTAGCTTAGGATCCGAGGTTGTTGTTTTCCTTTGTGGGCTACAAGCATAAATCCTCACCTCTTAGGAATTTTCATAATCTTATGTTATGGAATTATAAGTCCTAGTATTCTAATAAAATGTCAACTCAAATAATTAACTCTCTTCAATTTCAAAAATATAAAGCTCAATTGTAGGGTAGATTGGAATGCTCACAAGGCTACATAAGTATTATGAATATTTCCTACTTTCTCCCTTTGGATTCTAAAAATAAGTCTTCTTCTTGATCTATCCCATGTAATTTTCTAAAGCAGCCGATCCTTTGATAGTATTAACCTTGAAATCTTTGGAGACCCTAATTGTCTACTTTAATCGAGAGTATTCTTAAGAAATTTCCATTCTTTAGGATGTAATTAACTATGGGGGCTTGCCTCCATAGGGAACTTAAACTAACCCGGCTTAAACTAAGCCCTACTTTACTTTTCCATGTAAAGTAGGGAAAAGATCTCTGGTATATTCGAAGACTCATCATGCCTTAGGAGTTCTTATTAGGTGATTAAGTCCATTATAGGGTGGTGATTTCTATCTTTTGAGATAGTACATCATTCCTTAATGTCATATTCGATCATTTCAATAAGTATCTCTTAAGATCTGCATGGTGTCCGACATCCTCAAAAATAAACACCATAGATTTTTCTGGCGACTCCGCTGGGGATGGTTCCTCTCTCCATCTTTAGTAGACAATTATTGTATCCAAGCATCGATAGTGGACTTATATTTTATATAGGCTATATCATTCTTTTCCGTTGGCATAGCTTATTTCATTCTTAAAAAGCTGAACATCCTTTAGGTTTTAGGACCTCACTCCATGTAAGTCTTAAAATCCCTATTGGGTTCCACCAATAGGTGAAAATTAAAATTAATCAAACAAAGGAGATGAACAAAATTAAGAACCTCTTCACCATCCCGTTGGTGGGGCAAGGTTGATCCCATGAACAATAAGAAAATAAAACTTTTATACAAAATAACATGTCTTTCCAAAAGCACTTTTTCAAAATCCCTATTGGGTTCCCCCAATAGGTGAAAATTAAAATTAATCAAACAAAGGAGATGAACAAAATTAGGAACCTCTTCACCATCCGAACAAGGTTCATCATGAACAATAAGAAAATAAAACTCTTCTACAAAATAACATGTCTTTCCAAAAGCACTTTTCAAAATCCACATAATAGAGATCTTTACATAAAATTTGTAAGAAATTTTAAAAAGGCACAAAACACATATAACCAAATCTCATTTAATAAATCCTATGATTATTACAAGGAGGTTCCTTTTTAAAATCAAAATCAACCATTTTTAATGTCTTTTTCAAAAGAACATTTTATTTGTAAATAGCTATCCCCATCCCACACACTCAAATTTGTTGGATGGAGATTCTATTTTCGAATAAAATCATGATATAAAATTGAAACTCCACTTAGTATACTTCACATGTGCTAGAGTTGAAGTTTCCCCTCTTTTCGAAAAGCAATAAACCATACACACATAAAAGAGAGGTCAAGACATATTTGAACCCCCACTTGACATACCCAAATTTGTCAAATGGGAGTTCCCCTTCCCTTGGAGAATGTAGTGCAAATTGAATTCTATTTGCATTTCTCTGATAAAACTCCTTCTTGCCAAAGTCTTGGACTTAAAAACACATTGGGAGCTCCTTTGACATGACCAAGTATATCAAAAGAGAACCTCCTTTTTGAAAATCATAAGAACGAATTAAACTCCATTTAACATACCTAAGTTTGTTAAATAAGTTCTTTTTCTTTCAAAAATCATACACACATTTGACTTTCACTTAACATACCAAATTTGTTAAGTGAGAGTTTCATTTTCAAAATTGTAAACATATTAACTTTCACTTAACATATCAAATTTGTTAAGTGAGAGTTTTATCTTCGAAACCATAAACATTTGACTTTTACTTAACATACCAAATTTGTTAAGTGAGAGTTTCATTTTCAAAAAAACTCATAGACACATTTGACTTTCACCTAACATACCAAATTTGTTAAGTGAGAGTTTCATTTTCAAAAATTATAAGCACATTTGACTTTCACTTAACATATCAAATTTGTCAAGCGAGAGTTTCATTATCAAAATCATAAACACATTTAACTTTCACTTAACATACCAAATTTGTTAAGTGAGGGTCTCTCTTCAACACACATTTGATCCCTATTTTAACATACGAAATTTGTTAAATAAGGATCTAATTTTTCATGTCAAACCACACTTGAGCTTTCACTTAACATACCAAATTTATTAAGTTAGAGTCTCATTCTCAAAGAAAAAACAAATATATCTCAAAATAATTTGAGGCTTTCACTTAACATGCCAAATTTGTTAAGTGAGACTCCCATCTTCAAAGAAAAGAAAATCTATCTCACAGTCACATTTGACTTTCACTTAGCATACCAAATTTATTAAGTGAAAGTCTCATCATCAAGCACAAATCAAACACATGTGGCCTCTACTTAACATACCAAATTAGTTAAGTAAGAAGCCCCATTTTCAAATCAAAATATCACACAATCAAATTTTAACAAGAAAAAATATTTTAAATACATAATCACAACCTCTTCTTAGCATACCAAAATTTGCTAAGTAAAGGTCTTTTAAACTATCAATATTTTCAAAAAAGATGAACAAAACATAAATATCTCCAAGAAAATCTCTCCTCAAATTTTAGAACCCACCCAACCTACCTAAATCAGTAGAGTATGGGTTCTAAATTGAAATCAAATGGCAAAGACTCTCCTCAATATCCAAATCTCTCCAATAAACCACACTTAACACATTTGAATCATTGAGTGTGGGTTCAAAACTCCAAAATTCTATTACTTGCATGGAATAAATATCAAGGTAGAAATCTAATACAAATTATATTTCCACAAGTGCAAACATACAGCTCAAATCAGCTAGTGCAGTCTTTGCAGTTTTCATACATGGCTGCTCAGAAGTTCATGTTTACTTTTCCTTTCGGGATAGATTTGGTCTTGGATTGGGCCCTCCAGATCTTTGCCTCATTCATTTTTTTAGGTTTGAGGTAGGATCACTTGTGAGGGGACCACCCTCATAACCGTCAGCAGAAGTGTGGTGACCGGGTAGGAGCTGGTCATCTAGGTTGAGATGTTATCTGACTCAGAGTTTCCCTCATTGAAGAGGAAGGCTATGGCAGTTCTCATAGCAATTATAGTTCCAGTGCCAGTGCGCTCAGTGGTTCCCCTTTCTGCCCCAGTACGGGTTAACACTCACTCATTGGCTCCTTCCAAGGGGAAGACTATCCAAGTTTCAGAGATAGTCTCCCCCACCTACGAGGTTGGGTCTAGTTCTCATCCCTCTAGCTTCCTGCACCACAAGATCAAGTGGCATCGATCGCATAGCCAAGAAACTAGAGGCAGCTTCCTAGTCTGCATTAGAGGAGTTACCTAAGATAATGTCTCCTCTTATCATAGAGAACAAGTTTCACCCCCTCTCTGGTTTTGATGGAGAGGAATACATTAGGAGGATCTCAGTTTCATCCGCTTCATTTGAGGCTCCTCGGTGATAGGAGAAGGTCATCTTTGTAGATCAGTTCTAGTTGGGAGCTTATGATTAGAGTCCAGGGCTCAATTTGATTTATGTTTTGTCATCCCTCATAATGTAGAGGGCCAGGGAGGCCCGGGTATCAGTACAGATTACTAGTAGAGAGAGACGTAAGTATGCCAGATAGTTGATGACCTCAGTCGCCATGGACTTTTCCAATGCTACCCATGCCGATCATACTGATAGAATTATGGGTACACCCATGAGAGGAGCTCCCAGAGAAGCGGTGTTGCCACCACACACTCCTCCGCTCACCATCACTTTATTCGGGCCATCCACCTTGCCTAAAGGCAGAAGATAACATCAGGAGAAGAAATCCCCATTGGTGATCGGATGCCAAGGGTCCCACTTCATCTACTCCACGAGGTGAGGCGAGTTCTCTACTGACCTCTGCCTCTTGGTGAAGGAGTGGCAACTCCGCAGCATCATGGTGCACCACCATAACCACCATCATCAGAGGTAGTGATAACAGTAGCCATAGAAGGGGAAGGGGATAGTTCTGTAGTCCCCATGGCAGTGGATCTTCTAGGGACACTACTCCACCCATGAGTAGCCATGAGCATTTCTCTTCTAGCAGTCATGACCCTCTTAGAGCTAGCACTCCAGTGATAGGCAGTGTTAAGTGCATCTCCGTCAGTGAGCATGACCCCTCCACTGGTCAGCATCGTGTATTTGTACCAGCACAATTAGATCATTCCATAGAAGAGATTCTAGAATAATGCTTTATAGAGAAAAGAGAGCTTCTAGGGAGTGACAATTTAGATTGTGAGGAGGGAAAGGTCAGCTTTGATCCGGATGAGGATAATCTCCTTGAGGATTCGACCGAGGTCCACATGGTTGATACTAGGAGCACCCTTCATAGAGATCAGCATAGTCAGGAAGGTATTATGGTTGAGGAAGATGACATCATCCATTAAACCCAACACCTCTGTTAGCAGCTTAAACAAAAGGATGATCAGATCAACCGGATGGAGAAGAGGATGGAGGACTTGTTAGCAGCCCTCCATGCACTTAAAATAAGGCCATGTGCAATATCAGAGATAGATCATCCGAGTTAGCCCTATCTAGATCACCCAAAGCACTTCTCCAGTGGATCAGGGGCGGTGGTGGAGCACCTCCATGCAGAGAAATATATCAAGCTTGGTGGTGGACAAGTGAAGGATGCATTGGCTGGCGAGGTGTCTCTCATATTCCAAAGGTAGACCCTACCGGAAATTTGATGGTGTCCAATATCTAAGGGTTTTGTGCCTCCTTCCTTTAATTTTGATGGCGTGAAAAGACGACATATAACACTTTGAGGGTCGGGATGTTGCAATCGGTAGCGTTAGCGTATTCTCTCTTTATCAATAATTTGATAGAAATCACATTTGATTGGTATGTTGAACTACCCAATGGTTTAATGAAGATATTTACTGAGTTGGAGTAGCTCTTTATTAAGAGATTTGTTGGAGCTCAGCAAAAGGTAACTGTGGGCAATCTCGTTATAGCTCAACAACACCCCGATGAGTCCCTTGTTGACTACATTTTTAGATGGCACAATTTAAGTATGAAATATGAACCACAACTGTCTAAACAACATGCCATTGAAATTTCACTCAAGAATATTCATGGCTTGGTCGCCTTCATGCTTAAAGGGTTTACCATTAAGACATTTGAGAAATTAATCAACAAGACGGCTAGTCTACAAGGAGAGGTCAAATAATTACCTTTCCAAGATCAGTCAACCAAGCTCAAACCACATAAGGCATTTGAGAAAAAACTAGAGGCAGTCATAACAGTTGACAAGGGGAAGCAGCCATCCAGGGTTTAGCAGACCTCAGCAGCCTCCTCACCACTCTTTGCCACCCTTGATCATATCACCACCTAGTTTCCTATGGTACCACCACCTAGTATCCTCATCCAACATCAGAATAGTATCTCCATCCCACGGTCATTTACTCTATCCACCCGTACTACCATTTACTTACTCTTGCTGATAAATTGAATAAGCATTATTCATTCAAGAGGGAGGTAGTTAGGAAGATCTTTAAGAACTTAACCCGAGCCTAGGAGAGGAGGATGGGGGGCAATGATCTAAACTTTTGCCCCTACCATGCTAGTCATGTCTTAAAGATTTCTTTACCTTTAAGGGGTAGCTTGAGCTATAAGTCGGGTGGCATCATCCTCAAGGAATATTTACAAGAACAACCTTTCAGTTTTGTTAGGGTAATCCTTGGGGATACTTGCGATCTTCTTAAGGTAAAGGAAGGTTGGGATATCTCCCTATCCTAAACCTCCAAGAAAATCATCTCTAAGATTAGAAAGTTACCTTTGTAGGTGCCTAAAGTAGCTCAAACCTCCAACTCTAAGGAGGGTTTGCAAGTTGCTAAGGACAACTTGAAGGAGGTAGATGCCCAGCAACAGTAGTCCATGTTACTTGCCTGGGATAGCATAGTAGCACAACCATCATTTAAGTCCAGCACTCCATCCACTGTTGCAGCTACTACTTCTTTCTCCACTAGCTCCTCTTCTGCCAGCAGGAGTGTTGTATCAGCAGACATAAAACCCTTACCCCACTTACTTTATTAGATTTCTATCATGTACCTCCATCTAAGAAGAAATCAATGAGGAAAGCTTTCACTTACATCTTGTCCACTTTTGATACTCTAGATTTTGTTCCTCTCAAAAACTCTCCAAGTATACAAAATAATGATAACTCTAGTTCTAATCATTTCTTTTCTAATTTAGAAATGGATTTTCCATTCTTGAATCATTTAGTTTCACCCATTGAGATTGATTTGGAGTCATTTAACTCTGATGATACCATAGGAGAAGCTGTAGGTGAACTTGATGAGCAGGTAGAACTTTCCACTGAATCATCTCACGAAGTCGTTGGAGTCAACCTCTATAGTGGCAAAGTTCTACCTCCTAGGGTAGCACCTCAGGATAAGGGTAAATAATTCATTGGTTCTAGTGATAAAGAAACCTCTCTACAAGATGCTTCACCCATGGATATGCTTGTGGAGGATTAGCTAAGAGTTGACTATAATGTTTTCGCTCACCTAAGAAAGTTACCATCCAAACTAAGCATATATGATTCCCTTATCTTATCCAAAGACATGAGGGAGTCATTGATCAAAGCTCTTCTTGATCCGATATGCTTAGCTTCGGTGGCCATTTGTTGGAGAGGCATGTTATTCAAGAGAAGCCCTTGGAGTTACATTCACGATGAAGACCTTCTTTTGGGACAACAACCAACCCATCCCTACATCCAGGTGGATGGGAAGATTCAGGCTCTCTAGGGTATTAGTTGATCAAGATGCATTAGTGAATATTATGATTCTAAAAACTCTTGCCTACTTGAGGATCGATATCTCTGAACTCTGAGGAGATCGGATGATGTTGAGAGGATTCAACGAACAAGGCGAGAGGGATTTAGGCTCCATAGTGTTACCACTATAGATAGATGATTGGAAGATAGAAGCCAAGTTCTATATAATAGACTCATATATATCTTTCACTGCTTTGCTTGGTAGGCCTTGGATATATGCAAACAATACGGTTCCATATTTTTTGCACCAGTGCATCAAATTTAGAAGAGGTGGAATCAAGTATTGTGTCAAAGGAGACTTGAAGCCATTGTCCGTGAGGTCGAGATTTATGAATATGCAGCCTACTATCTTCCTCCAAATCAAAAAGTCTATTCTCGCGAGCTTGGTGAATGTTTAAAAATAAAAGAAAAAGAAGAAAAAGGAAAATAAAATAAAAAAGAAAATAAAAAAGGAAGAGAAAATGAAAATACAAGTGAGCGAGAATCAAACACCAAGGAAGAGGTAGAGCCAGATGTTACATTCCACCCACAGTTTGTTCCTCCATATGAACACATGGGTAGGATGACTCAACCCCCACCAGGTAGAGGAAGAGGTTAAATTCAGAGGCAATTCTAGAGGTGAAAGACCTCCTTGCTGGTGGCCAACTAATATGAGCTATATTCCAGCTCACAGGAGCACCCCCACTATACACATAGACTTAGAGTCCAGTTCAAAGGATGAGTCTCACATGGTTAGCACACCAACCAAACCCTCTCAGTGGGTCCCTTTGAAGGTAACATTCGAGCCAGATAGTGATGAAGACCAGGCCTCCAAGCAAAGCATGAATATATTTGAATCATTATTATGTAGAATAGTTAGGTAGTAGTTAGAAACTTTAGCTCTCACCTCACTTTCTTCCTAGAAAATTGAAGGTTTAGTAGTTAAGGAGGCTCCCAAGTCATCCAAAGATGTCAAGCCAAAGAGATTTTTGTTGGGAGCATCATCCTCAAGTCAAGAAACTGATGTAGAACTTGAGGATGATTCATATAAAGATTTAATAGAATTACCTTTTGATTGGTACTCTCCTTGTGTTCTCAACTTAGCAAAGAATGGATTAATCCCACATACTTGGTCTAAACATCGACTACTTTGAAAGGCTATGGGAACAAAACTAGACATCCTCAATCAAGACCGGGACTAGGATTAGATATGGGTCCGATAATACAACCATTGCTAGTTATCATAAATCATTTGGCGTCTGATAGGTTCTTCTCAAATCATGCTAACTCTTATGTGGATGTATGTTTAGAAACTTCAGATGACCCAAGTGAGCCTAAAGTTAGAGATGCATTGTCAAAGTTTGAATAAGAGATCAGATCAACCATTGAAGAACTTAAAGAAATTAATATGAGAATCAAAGATAATCCACGTCCGACATACATCAGTTCCTTGTTAAATGAAGAAACCAATGACTCAGTTAGGCTATTAGTTTAAAGATTGCTTTGCATGGAATTATGAAGAGATGCTCGGTCTATCCCCTGATATAGCAGTCCACAAACTAGAAATAGAACCTAATTTAACCCTATAAAGCAAGCTCATAGACACATGCGATTAGACATTGAACAGCAGGTCACTTTTGAAATCAAGAAACTGATCGATGTTGGCTTTATCAGGGATGAAAAATATCCTACCTAGTTGGTTAGTGTCATCCCAGTTAAGAAAAATAATGGCCAAATTCGCATATGCGTTGATTTTAGGGATCTAAATAAGGCATGTCCTAAGGGTGAATTCTCACTTCCTATATTAGAATTAATGGTGGACATTACGTTATCTCATGCAGTATTCTCCTTTATGGATGGGTCATCTGGCTACAACCAAATCAAGATGACCCCTGAGAATGAAAGAAACATTAATTTTGAACGTCGAATTATATTGTTATAAGGTCATGCCTTTACCTTAAAATCGGTACATACCCGGCCATGACTCGAATCTTTGATGAACTCATGCATCATCAAGTTGAATGCTATGTCGATGATCTTGTTATCAAAAGCAAAGAAAAGGAAGACCATCTCTTTGACTTGAGGGTAGTTTTCAAATGGTTAAGATAATACAACCTTAAAATGAACCCCAAGTGTGCATTTGGTAGCTTCAAAAATTCTTGGGTTTGTTGTCCGACCAGGGGTGAAATTTGAAGAAGATCAAGGCTATCTTAGAAATGCTCCCCTAAAGTCTAACTCAATTCGGATCATTCCAAGGTGGTTATCAACTTATCAAGAAGATGCCAACCATTATCGGCACTTGTCAAAAAGGATGCCAAGTTCAAGTGAGACTACAAGTGCTAGCATGCCTTCAAAGACATCAAATAATATATGATGATGCTGCCAGTTCTAGCAGCCCCTATCCCGGGCAAGTCATTGATCCTCTACACTATTGCATTAGATGACTCACTTGGCACTTTGTTGGCCCAAGCCAACGACAAAGGGAAATAAAATGCTCTATTACCTCAGTCGTCATCTAATCCCTGCTAAGGAAAACTACCCACCTATTGAAAAGCACTGCCTAGCTTTAATATTTGCATCCTAAAAGCTATGACACTACATGCTTTCTCATAAGGTTAACTTGATCTCCAGAATCAATCCATTGCAATATCTCATGACACGACTAACGCTATCCGGATGGTTGGCAGGTGGTCCATGATTTTTGTTGTAGTTTGACATCACATTCATACCCCTCTGTGCCATGAAAGGACAAGCACTTGCTGATTTCTTAGCAATCCACTCCTGGCGATTCTCACTTGATCTCCGATGAACAAATCATGAACTTAGGGATATAGTGCTCATCTTGGGAGATGTACTTTGATGGTGCAGCTTCCTCTTAAAGAGGAGAAGAACCATAATTTACTATCCCAGGAAAGGCAGGGATAGGAATAGTTCTCCTAACTCTAGACTGCGATGTGATGAGATTCTCATATCATCTATCCAATCCATGCACCAATAATGAAGCTGAATATGAGGCTCGATTTGTCTAAAGTTAGTCATTACTATGCATCAGTATCAACATCTTTGGGGATTCTCAGTTAGTCATCAACCAAATCGTTAGGTCCTACAAAGTTCTAAAACCTAAACTCCACCATTACCACAAGTACACTATGGAGTTATTGGCTCAATCCTAGAGGCTATCATTTACAAGATTCCTCAAAGAGAAAATGCAGTAGAAGACACATTAGCTAAACTTTCCAAAGAGTTGGCATGTCCAGAAGATGAGTCCATTCCAATAAGGGTCCAAAATAGACAAGTCTTATCCTTTGTTGATGCTGAACTCATTGAGAGATTCTCTCTTGAAGGGGAGGTTATTGTTGCCAAAAAGGACAGGGAGTCAGATTTGAGGCAACAATTCATGGATTATCTACATACTCGTAAATTACCCTAAGAGAAATCACTAGCACACCAGGTGAAGCAGAGAGCCCTTTCCTACGCTCTCATGGATGGCACCTTGTACTGGCAGTCCTTCAATCATATGAGGTTACGTTGTCTGGACAAACATGAAGCCCATAGGATCGATTGACACACTGGGTTTATGAGACACCAATCCGTCAAAGATGAAAGCCAAGATCAAGAGACTAGGATACTCGCCGATGATCATACATGGGCGTAGCTAGAAGATGCCACCAATGTACACAATGTAGTCTACATCAACCAACATTCTACATCTTACATTGGCCTCATGGCCATTTGAGTGTTGGGATCGACATTATGGTTGATCGATCCTCCTTCTTCCAAAGGTCATCGATTCATTCTATGCCTGACTACTTTTCCAAGTGAAGACAATCCCACTTAGAGAGGTAACTCATATGTGCTCCATTTTTAGGAACCATATATAGGTTGGTGCCAGATGAATTATATTTGATAATAGTACTGCATTCAATAGTACTAAAATCAATAACTTTGCTCAGAGACATAAAATAGATTGGAGATATTCTATCATCTACTACCCAAGGGCAAATGGGTTAGCAGAAGCCTTCAATAAAACCCTCATTCAAATACTGAAGAAGACACTAGATGATAACAAAGATGGCATGAGCGGTTGGTTGAATCGCATCTTACCATACCACATACAGAACTCCGACTTAATCTACCCCTTTCTCCTTAGTGTATCGATTCCATTCTACCATTAGAAGTCCAACTCCCATCACTAAGGATAGCTGTGGGTAGTAAAATCATAATAGAATAGAACTCTAAGTTATGGTTGGAAGAGCTCGAAGGTTTGGAGGAGAGACGTCTACGGGCATGCCAGAACCTCGAGTTATACAAAACCAAGATGATTCAAGCTCATAATAAGTTGGTCCATCCTAGAGCTTTTCAAGTAGAAAAGCTTATTTTAGTTCTAAGGAGGCCAATTGTTGCCCGTTGAAAGATAGGAGGCAAGTTTGAACCCACTTGGGAAGGCCCTTATGCCATAGAGAAGGCCTACCAAAGAGGATCTTATCAACTCATAAATTGTAAAGGAGAGTGTCTGATGCTTCCAATTAATGGACTCCACTTAAAGAAATAATATCCATAAATCTTGTTTGAAAATGATTATCAATAAAACTTCTTTTATCTCAAATTTCATCCCTTACGTGTTAGAAATATCTTTTGCTTTGAATCGCCACATATATTTAGGGTAGGTATAAAAAGAACCCAAGAGGCATCTATCCCTCCACAACACAAACACAAACTACAAAATGATTCTCTATTAAGATAGTGTAAGAGAGAAACATCCTAGTTGACTACAACTAAGTTAGGTGTAAGAGAACTTGAGCGACATCTTTTCTTGGTGGAGTCAAAATTGCCCCTGTAACACCATTTCATCCATTCTTTGACGTGTTTAGGATAGGTGTAGGAGAACCTAAGCAGCATCCTATTCCCTCTTTCACAACACAAATAAACTCATATCTTTTTGTCTCAGGCTACTTTGATATGGGAGCAAGCTCCTTGTGGCACTCACTCATTAGCTGCTCTAGGTTGGGTCTACATGTTACCTTGCTAGTATGTCACCCCAGTGGTCACTTGTTGGAGGATGTGAGTCCTGCACTTTCTTCCTAACTTAACCATTGCAAACTAACAAACACCTTGTTAGTAGATTTCCTTTGCCCTGAGCTACCTCATGTTGACTTTGCTTGAGATGTGAGTCCCGTGCTTTCTTCTTGAACTGCCATCATGCATAACTAGGTTGATATTTGAGGTTTAGGTAAGTCCCCAGAGGCTCTTTCCTCTTGACTACATTTGATTGATGTAAGTCCTCTGTGGCATTAACTTAGTAGTTACAGGTGGGATGACTGTCGAGAGACTATCCGACAATCAATTACGCTTTAGAGGATGTGAGTCCCGAGCTTTCTCTAATTATTACAAATTGATGGGCACCTTAGGTTGGTTGATGTTCACTATACTCACGTGACTCACCCGATGGATAAACTATTCTTGGAAAATGTGAGTCCTCGTGCTTTCTCCTTGAGTTGGCCATCGAATACCTATTTGATATATGACTAGCCATGTCATCTTCTCCAGGGTGTTGGATTAAGCCTTTAGTGGCCATCCCCTATGGGCATTCAATTTGGATCACGTCCTTTATGACCCCATTTAGACACTACCCAGGTTACTTTTGGATTAGACATTCCCCTTTTTCTAGTAGCCACCCTTGTGGTTGGAGAATTTATTCAGCGGATGTGTAGATTCTCCCTTGGTCCAGTAAGTTTGAGATAGGACTAGGATGATATGAGTTCCTTCTCAGTGTGTTCCCTCGCAAATCAATTGGGTCCATGCAAAATTAAAATAAACAAAATATATCTTCACCTGTGGATTAGGAATTCAAGCTCCCAGTGGCCCCTTTCCCAAGCAGGCATGCTATCTTTAGGGCGGTCGAAAACTCCCATAGGAATTTCGACTACTTTGAGTTGAGATAAGTCCCATGTTGGCACTCTCTTGTAGTCACCCAGGTCGGGTTCAACTTGTGTTACCACGAGTTACCCCTCGTCTTTGCTTTGAAAGATATAAGTCTATTACGCATTCTTTCTGCGATCATTATGGGGAAGCCTTGTGGGACGATTTATTCAGCCATCGATCACCCATGGTTCCTTATTTGGAAGATGTGAGTCCCACGCTTTCTTCCTAACTTGACCATTGCAAACCAAAAGACACCCCTTAGGTTGGTTAGTTCTACCTAATAGCTGGTAGACTATCCCTTTGGATTGGTAAACCTAAGATAGGTCTAGACTGATATTAACTCCTTCTTAGTAGATCCATCGCACACTGGATGGGTCCATCTAAAATTAAATTAATTTTGACTATTCTTGAGTCGATATAAGTCCACAGTGACATTTGCTCAAATAGTCGCCCTATGAGGGGATTGATCTGTTGTGCTATCACAGATCACCTCAATGGCTGATCCCTACTTTAAAAGATGTAAGTCTACTACGCTTTCTTCCTAGTATAGTCATTGTACACTGGAAGGCAACCCTTAGGCCGAATAGGCCTACCTGGTGGCTGGTAGACTACCCCTTTGGATTTATAAATATAAGATAGGTCAAGGCCGACATAGCCCCATCTCAGTAGGTCCATCGCACGCCAACATGGTCCATAACATAACACACCAAGTTAAATTAAATCAAATAAAATCAAATCAATATAAATTAAATTTATCATCAGGACTACTCTTAAGTTGAGGTAAGACCCCCCAGCGACGCTCACTCAATAATCACCTTAGGTAGGGTTCGATTTGTTGCGCCATCGACAGATCACCCCAACAGCTGATCCCTACTTTGGAAGATGTAAATCTATTATGCCTTCTTTCTAGTACAGTTGTTGCACACCGAAAGGCAACCCCTTAGGTTGGATAGTCCTATCTTATGGTAGGTAGACTGCCCCTTTGGACTTATAAATCTAAGACAGGCCAAGGCCCCCCTTGGCACCTTCTTAGCGTGATCCATCGCACACCAACAAGGTCCATAATAAAATAAATTCAAAACCAACCTCCCTAGTGGAGTCAAATTAAACATATTGAACAAACTAAACTTCTCCCCAGTGAGGTGTAAATCAAATCAGCCTCCTAGTGGAGCTTAGATTTAAATCAAACAAATTCAATCGAGTGTAAATCCCTAATGGATATGCCCTTAATCTAGAACCATTCTCCCCAGTGAAGCCATAATAAATTAAAACAATCTCCTTAGTGGAGTCTAATCAAACAAATCAAAGAAATCCAATTAAATTTTTATCCCCAGCAGATAGCCTGAGCCTACTTTCTTAGTGGAATGTTCACATACCCAAATCCCTAGCGGATTCGAGCACATATCCCTTACGGATATGCCTCCACATCAATTAAAATAAAACAAATTAAAATCAATTCGATCTGGATCCCCATCGGATTATATATTTTTATCCCAAGTGGATACACACCCAAACAAATCACACTCATAATCAAACTTAGATTCATATCCCCAGTGCATAGCTCGAACCTATTTCCATAGAAGAAGGTTCATGTACTCAATTCTAGTGGATTCTTTCTTGCTCTCTTATCTGACACAAAGAGAGGTGCATTGCACCAAGTTTGTGATTCTATCTACCTTTTGTGTCTAGTTATAGATCACTTACATTGTTTTTTGCAATCTTCTAGATGTTGTTGATTGTTTCGATCAACGTCAATACGTGCGGTGTGCCTTGTCAATTACACCACACCTATTGGGGGTCCTTTTGTTGACCTCACTTTTGGAGTGAGCTCTTAACCTCCTCTCCTTAGACTTAGGACTCTTCTAGACACTAAGAACTCCTTCTTCACTAGTGATTAGGTGAACACTTAAGCCTAGAGACTTAGAAGTGTTAATCATAAGGTTTATGCCTTGAAGGAAATTACCTATCCTATAGCCTAAACCCAGTCTAGATACACTTTCTCAAATCAAATCGAGATTCAATTCTCAAACAAAATCTCAAATTCAAATTCAAATTCTGAAACTAATTTCAAATTTGACTCCAAATGATTGAATCCCAAATCAAATTCAAATCCTAAGACCCTTCCTAAGCCATACGAACCACATTCATAAGCTTAGCTTTAGATCAAATCAAACTCAATTGATCTCTTTATAAATCAATTATCTCTTCATTTATATTCATAAATATAAATGAAATCCAAATTTAAATGACCAAAACTATATTAAAAATCAAATCTAAACTCAATTTAAGCCCTTTAAGCCAATTCTTTGGACTTAGCCAAATTCTATCTATATCAAGTCAAAACCAATGAATTTTCTTTGAATCAATCATTCATTCAATTATCTACTCAAATATAAATGAAACCTACAATCATCAAATCAAATAAAGCTAACGTCAACCTAGCTCCTTTTGACTTGAAAAT
Source organism: Cymbidium sinense (assembly GCA_021442155.1). Taxonomy (NCBI): domain Eukaryota; kingdom Viridiplantae; phylum Streptophyta; class Magnoliopsida; order Asparagales; family Orchidaceae; genus Cymbidium; species Cymbidium sinense. The sequence continues at coordinate 23,724,281 of CM038215.1, forward strand.
TTCAAATGAGCCAAAATCCTTTAGACTCTAAATTGATTCGTTGAATTTATATTTCAAAAGGCTCATATATAAGTTCAACTAAACTCATCAAACCAAAACCAAACCAATTGACCCAGGTCCACTTGACCCAAAGTGACCTAAAGGACCCATTTGAGCTAACTTCCAATCCAACCCAAATTGGATTGAACCAAGCTCACCAAAATCATCCACCATGATTGTTGATCACCCTAGAATGACCAATTGCAACCAATTGGGTCAAACCAAGTCAAGTTAGTCATTTGACTAAGTCAACCCTTAGCCCAAATGAACTAAAACTAGCCAAAAACTCATCATACACCAAATTGATTGAAACCAATGATTTGAATCTACCTAAAATTAATATTTAAATATGACTTGCCACCAATTGAGCCAAACCAAGCCCAATTGACCATTTGATCCAAGTTGACCCAAATTGGCTTAAAGGGCCAAATTAGGTCAAACCATGATCTAACCCAAATTGATTGCTAACAATGGCTCAAGTTCATTCCAAATTATTATTGAACTTGACCAAAACCATAATTGAGCTTAATTTGACCAACTGGTCAACTTGACCCAACCTAGCCCTAATTAGCCTAAATGGTCAATTTGGACTAAATCCAAATTAAATCCAAATTAATTCAAACCAAAGACTACATTCATTTTCAATTAGCCAATTGAACATGAATCAACCCATAATCCAAGTTAATTTGGCCAATTTTGGTCAAATTGGTCAACTTGACCCAATATGACCCATCTGACCCAAATTGAGCCAAATCTCTTGAAACCAAGCCATGACCCATTGGGGCCTGATCAAACCTGACCCAAACCCATTTGGGATCTGCCCAAAATAAACCCAACCCATTCAAATATCTCATGGATCCTCCCCCACATAGGATTCCACCCAACCTCAATTAATTCTCCCTCATCACATGCACTTAACTCCTCCCCAACATTTGCATTGAATAGAGCTGATCATATGGCAAGAGAGGACTTTGGAGCAAAAATCTAAAGTCCTTAATCAATCCATCATCCATCCCAACCACCCCAAGCAAGATAATAAAATTTTGGAGCCAAAAAATTCAAAAAAGGTTGGATTTTTGGCCATTATAAAAGGAGGAGGAAATGAGACTTCATCCCTCTTCCTCCTACCACTATTCAGCCCTCAAGAGCTCCCCAAAGTAAAAAAAGGAACCCATCCCCCACCTCTTTGAGCCATTTTTGAGCTCGAAAACCCAAATAGAAGCTTTTTTGATGAGGCAACAGTGAACATTGTAGAATACGACGTTCCAAAGGGAGGCAAAGGTTAAAAATCATTCTAAAGCTTCCTCACATACCTAGGAGTTAGCTCGAATCTTCACCACTGCCAAAAACCATCCTCGGTGAGGTAAATTTTGCCTAACTTTAGCCGGCCTTAAGATTTCTAGCATTTTGTGTTAATTATCCTGCTATTTTAGAAATTTTTCCTAGATAATCCTGTATTTTTACTTTAAATCATCCCAATTAGAAAATATAATTTTTTTTCGGTGTCAATTTGCATGAAAATGAGTCCATTTGGACAAGTTTCTACTTAGAAACCCTCTTTTTTTAAAAAAAATCTTATTTTTCCTATTCACCCGCGAGCTACAACCGTCGATCCGGTGGTTCGGGATCGGATGGATCACATGCGGTCCGGGCCGATGCGATCTGGATCATCCGTTCACACAATCATACGGCTCAGATGGTCCACCGATCACGCGATTCTAGCCTTTGGATCGTGCGATATGATCACGGCCCGTCCGTCTCGATGAAGGTCACGGAGCGCTTTCCAAATCGTGATGGTCACTCTTCGATCGGCATGAGCGTGGTCTATGGTCGCGTCTACCACGCGTGCGTCATTGCGTCACATGGCGTCGCGTTGCCACGCCGTTGATTTTTTGATTTAAAAAATTAATTTAAATTACCTGAAACTTCAAAAATTCATAAAAAAAATAAATATTTAACCAAAAAATACAAACAAGGATCGTTAGATTCATCTTTCCCAAAAGGCATCCAAAAAACCCAAAATCCCCAAATTTGACTAAGTAGTTTGAGCTTAATTTGAGTTTTAGTAAAAATCAAATTTCATTAATTAAAAAAAAATATATGTCATATTAAATTGAAATTTTTAGGGATTGAAATCAAAGTTAAAAAACACCTGCCATAAAAATCACAGGTGAAAAGGACTTCTGGATTGGGAGAAATTAAATTTTGAAATTCAGATTGTTTATTTTAATAAAATAAATCAAATAAAAATTCAAAAATTTACAAAAATCTTTAAAATGGCTTAAATCACTTCAATTGACATCTAGGACTCTTAAGAAAATAATGTAATTTTTGAATCCTAATGAACCCCAAACAAGCACTTACGATTAAAGTGTAATCAATTAAGGACTTAATTAAAATATAATCTAAAAATAATTTAAATATAAAAATCATAAAAAATATAACACTTAAGCAATCATTAATCAAACCTCAAATCAAAAAAAATATCATCCTCCTAGAAATTAAATTAAATATGATTAAATCTATTTAAATCAATAAAACTCAATTAAAGGATTAAACTTAAATCAAACTTAAAATTCAACAAATCTAGAAACTTTAACATGGGTATATAACCAAATCTACACTAAGCATGGAGTCTTAATCATATGAAACTCCTTAATAAATATAAACTGAAACTAATCATTAAATAAACTAAAAATCAAATTGATTAATTAATAATTCAATATAATCATTTTAAACCAAAAGTTAAAGTAAACTTAATTAACAATTGATTCACATAAATGGAATAAGATAATAATTAGCCATTAATTAACCTAAATCAAACATGAATGAAATAATGAACACAATAAATGAAAATCAAACTCTATGATTATGAATAATCAATTGAAATAAAAATAAACAATTAAATCACTTAATAATCAAACAATAATAATAATCCTTTAATCAAATCAAACTTAAGTAAAACACTTAACTAAATCAAATCTCTCATGAGAAATTAAGTCATTACTAAAAATAAATCAATGATTTAAAATTAATTAAATCAATTAATTTAATCCATAATGCAAATTAATTAAAATCATTAATTAATCATATTACTTAACTTAATCAACATAAATCATTAAATATCAATTAAAATTAAATTAAGCATAAATCATTAAAATTCATTAATTACATCATTAATCTAAATAAATTAAAAAACCATTAAAATTAAATAAATCCTCATTTAATTTAATAATTAACTAAACACACTTCTTGATTAAACTAATTACCCTTAAGCTAATCCAATTGAATAAACACCTAATTAATGCAAACTTAATGAATTAATCCATCATTTTAATAAACATTAACTTTTAAATCAAATTCAAATCAAACACTTAATTAATCTACTAATTAATTTGATCACACATCTTAAATAAGCTAATTAAGTCAATTAAATTAATCATATTAAACTTAAACTTAATCATACATAAATGCAATTAAATCAAAACCTAAACTAAACCTAAATTATTAAGTCATTAATTACATCATTAACCTAAACAAATATGAAATCAAATTGAATATTAAACAAATCTTTATAATTAACATAAATACACTTCTTAATTAAACTAATCATATAATCACATTGAACCTAAGCAAACCCATAGACTAATAAAGCTAATCAAATCAAATTAAATCAAATCAAATTAAATTAAGAAAGACTCTCATCACTTTAATATGTAATCAAATCAAATCTCATTCAACCTACTTAAATAAGATAAACTAATTAACTATCCAATGTTTGAAATCAAAATACAAACCTAACTTTGATAAACATGACAAATCAATGAGATAAAAAATAAAAAATCCTAATTACAAAGAATCAAACTCAATTAAAATCAAAATAAAATTTCAATTAATCTAATTCGATCAAACTATAAATAAATGAACCACAATCAAATCAAATAAGCATAAAATTAAGTCACATAACCATAATCAAAGAAAATAATTAAATATTAATTTAAAAGGATATTGAATTATCAAGATGTAATTAAACCAAAAAATCTAAATCAAAATAAACTAATCAAATACTTAAACAAACTCAAATCCTAAATTCTAAATCAAATCAAATGAATTACATAAATTCAAATGGGCTAATTAAGATACTTAAGGGCTTTAGTTAGACTCTTTAGGGTTAGTGTGATATAGAATGGAGTTCACTATCACCTACATTCATTCATTCTTGAAAACTTAAACATCACTTTAATTAAATAAAAGTGAAATAAAAATAAAAAGTAAATCATTAAATCATTTAAATTAAAATCACTCAAAGGTAAAATTTAAATAAATTCAAACTTCAAATTAAAACTTGAACTAAAGAAGCCTAGTAAAGCCTTACCACACAAGCCTTAAGCACACACATTAGAATACTAAGTCACCACCTACTAAGTTAGTTGGGCATTATGCATGATGTTGTGTTTTATTTTATGATATAATATTTAGATCTTGGGATGTATGTTTTCATAGTGGATGGTATTAGCTAATCATATTTTCTGCAGGGGGTTGTGCTTAAGGGGTCGCTGTAATAAAAATATAAATGTGTTAACTGTGCAGGTTGCTTAGCCCATAAGCATAACTCACGTTAGGATGGGTGGGCTTAGTTAACCATGTGTAGGGTGCTAAGTCCAAATTATTCATATAATTTTTTGATTTGTATGGTGTGTTTAGCTAACATTTGTTTTGCAGGTGTAACTAGATTTACTTTTCCTATTTTTGATGTAATTTTACATTAGGAATTAGGATTAGTGTTATGGGGGATTAGGATGAGCGGTGGAAGGCTTAGTCCACAGGGTGCCTTGTGATGCCTTTGGAGCAAATCAAATCAAAAGAAAGAAGGAAGAAATGAGGAAAAGAAGACCCCATAACATGTATTATTTTTTTAATCCGAGTTGTATAAGGGTAGACCTCATATTCTCTTTTTTATGTGAGAAACCCAACCATTGGCCTTTTATTCTTTTATGGTAGTCTATAAAATTGTTTAATGTTATGTTTAGATTGCACATTAGAATAGCATGCATTTCATACTTTCTTTATGATTGATGCTTAAATGTGTGGCTTGGATGTGAAAGGCTCTTAGGATGAAATTAATTTTTCTATCACAATTAACAACTCATAACTAAAATTTTAAAATAACTCATAACCTCACATAAAAGCCTAGGAATTAAATCAAGATAATAAAATTTTTAGCAACCCCTTAGTTGGATGAATGAATGTATAATATCATGCATGTCATATTTTTCCACTCTTATTAAGAGGGGGCTTCCATCTGTGCTAGAGAATAAAGGCTTAACCTGTGATAGCCTTTGATGGAAGAACACCCCTTTCTCTCTTGATTTGGCCCATAATCAAGTTCTCATGCATTTAGGCATACAAAATCCCATAGCCTGTGTCAAAATAAAAAGTTGAAAAGAATCAAATAAATTTGATAAAATTTTCATTAGATTAAGTCATGAATTCATGCCACTCATGCTCTACTCTCTTAGAGAGTGAGTTTAAGGACTTTGTATCCTTTCTAAAAAAAAATGACAGCATAGCCATCTTGCAAAGCATAAGACTTGCCTATATGGATTTAAAGCATAGGAGGAGTTAGCTAGATGTCTCTCTAGGTGATAATAAGTCTAGTAGTCGGGTGGTTTTTTCACTCTTGTGGAGGTAAACCATATACCCATTTTTGCCTTAGATTGAGGTGTGCTTGAGCTCTTTCCCTTAGGATCCAGGTTGTTGTTTCCCTTTGTGAGCATAAATCCTCACCTCTTAGGCATTTTCATAATCTTATGTTGTGGAATTATAAGTCCTAGTATTCTAATAAAATGTCAACTCAAACAATTAACTCTCTTCAATTTTAAAAATATAAAGCCCAATTATAGGGCAGATTGGAATGCTCATTAGGCTACCTAATATTATGAGCATTTCCTACTTTCTCCCTTTGGATTCCAAAAATAAGTCTTCTTCTTGATCTATCCTATTTGATTTTATAAAACATCCAATCCTTTGATAGTCTTAACCTTAAAACCTTTGGAGACCCTAATTGTCTCAGTATTCTTAAGGAAATTCTTTAGGATGTAATGCGCACGAAACTTAACAAAAAAAATAAACCCTACTTTACTTTTCCTTATAAAGTAGGGGAAAGATCTCTGGTATGTTCGAAGACCCATCATGCCTTAGGAGTCCTTATTAGGTGATTAGATCCATTATAAAGTGGTGATTTTTATCTTTTGAGATAGTACATCATTTCTTAATGTCATACCCAATCACTTCAATAAGTACCCCCTAAGATCTGTGTGGTGTCCCACATCCTCAAAAATAAACACCACAGGAACCTAAGTGTAATCCTTTCTTCGTGGGAATCCTGACTGCCATCCATGGCACCATTTCATCAAAATCCCCAAGCGTGTTTAAGGTAGGTGTAAGAATCCCCAGAAGCATCCTATTTTCTTTTAACACAAGCACAACAACAAACATAAATCTTTTATCTTGAACTATTCGATGTGGGAGCAAGCCCTCCTATGACACTCACTCATTATTTTGCTACATGCTACACTAGCTAGTATGTAGTCACTTGTTTGGAAGATGTGAGTCCTCATACTTTCTTCCTAACTTGCCATTGCAAACCAATGAGCACCTTGTTGGTATAGTAAACTTCACTGCCCAGCTAGTAAGCTACCTCGTGTTGATTTTATTTAAGAAGATGTGAGTCCCCGTGCTTTCTTCTTGAACTAATCATCATGATCTAACTAAGTTGAGTATATTTGAGGTTTATGATAAGTCCTTAAACACACTCCCTAAGAGACTAGATCATGTAGGGAATAATTTAATGACTTAAAGCTAATACAAATTTTGTCACATTTTATCTTTTTTTTATATATTTGGACAATCAATTTGACACATGCTTTAGGATTCAAATGCCTAATGCATGAGAAATTAGATTATGGGCCAAAATCATCAAGATAATGAGGTGTGTTTCCACCATGGCTCTTAAGGGTCAAGCCAAGTTCTCTGGCAAAGGTAGAAGCCCTCCAATCAAGAGTGAAATAATGTGCTTTTTATGTATGATGTGAAAATGTAACACAACATCTAGCTAAGGGGTTGCTAATTCTTTTATCTTGATTTATAACCTAGGCTTTAGGTGAGGTTATGACTTGTTTAATTTTTAGTTTGAGTTAATTAGTTGGACAAAATTTATTTTTCTAAGAGCCTAATCATCATCCATGCCATACATCAAAGCAAGGAATAAACTAGGAAAAGATGCCATCTTAATGCACAAGCTAAACAAATATTAATTAATTTATAAAGCTAGCGCAAAAGAATAAAAGGTTATTTATGGTCAGGTTCCATCGCACAAACCCAAAATAAATTGGGTAGCCGAGCTTTACCCTTATACAACCCGGACTAGAAATGAACTAAATACAATCAAGAAGGAATTCATTATTGGGGTCTTCATTCTTCATTCTTCATTCTTCATTTCTTCTATCTTCTTTTTTATTTTGGTTGGTTGGAATATAGTTGCTCCAAAGTCTTCACATGGTACATAAGACATATTCTTATGACCAATGTTCATCCTAATACCTCATAACAATCATTCCAAAATCCTAATTGCAAAATTACATGAAAATAGGAAAAAAGAAATCTAATTAAAACCTGCAAAACAGAGATTAGCCAAACAAATCATAAAATCCCAAGCATGTATATGTATAAATTGGACTTAGCACCCCACGCATGGGTATCCAAGTCCGCCTAGCCTATTTTAGATTATACTTAGGGGTATAAGCACCTGCACAACAAAAAATGGTTATATTTTTATTATAGCACCCATTAAGCACAATCCCCTGCAGAAGACTATAGTTAGACTAAGATCGCTCTACTTTTCAGTCTATGCACATATACCCTAAAATCTAGACTAAAACAAAATATTACAAAATAAAAGCAAACATCAAACCATGTACCGTCCTAACTTAAAGCTAGAAATGATGACTTAGCCTAATGTGTGTGCCATTTAAAGTTTGTGTGGTATGCTTAGCCAGGCTTTAAGGTTGAAGTTTTCTAAGCATGGAATTATTCAACTTAAAAGGGTTGTTTCATTTAAGTGATTTAATTGCTTTGGTTGATTTTTATTTTCTATTTTTATTTGGTTTGAATGAATCATACAATTAATTACTAAGTGTTATAAAGAGAGGAAAAGAAAAGAGAACATCTCTTTCCTCCCAACCTTAAGTAATTTCTAAGGTGGATTCAGATTTGATTTTGTTTAGTGAACGTTTCATTATGTTCTTTAATTAATCCTAAGTTTAGATTTTTCTAAACAAACCTATTCAAAATGAAAGACATTTTTAAGATTAAGTAAAGTGATATACTATCACAAAACACACATCACTTCATTTCTTTCCCAACATGTGTAACATGCATATGAGCGAATCCTAAGCATATCTATACATGTAAATGGAGTTGTTTAAAACACCTTAATGATGAATATTAAGTAGTGTTAGTTAAGAGAATTTGAATGCTTTATGATGCATGAATTTTATTAAGTAGAAAAGAGTGATTCTTTTATCCATTTTTCATGTGCACATTTATCAATTAAAAAGACATAAGTCAGTACGACATCATTGTTAGCACCAGGGGTGCAAGGCACAAGACCAACTTAGGGCTACTTAAAGCCTCGCAATCCCGGGTTATCCAGACTAACATACCACTTTCTTAAATACATGTGCATGTACAAAAAGAAATGAATGAAAAAATAAAGACGCAAAAGTTTATGTTTGTTTGGTTTTGGTTTGATTGTTTGGTTTTTATGTGTGATGTGGAATCCCTTCTTAAGTCATGAAATAGGAGTGTATAGGAATGGATTTTAGCAAGTGTTATGTCCTTTTCAAATGGACTATACACATTGAAAATCCTATACAATTCTATGTTAAGAAAGAGAGGGAGAATCACATAACATATTTTATGCTATTCACATGCAAGATCATAAGTACTTATAAATAGAATACCTTTCAGTTTTAATGTCTAATTCATAAGTTTTAAAATAATTTTTAGATTTAATAGTGATAATAGTCATTCATATTCTTAGTTTAGCCAAAATATGCAATTTGATAAAAAGGAAACATTTCATTTTTAATTTGATTTTCAAAAGGCATGAATGCATGATTTTCATATGACATACACATTTAGCATGCTAGTAAAGAAATAAAGTAATGAAATCATGTAAATTCATTCACCCTAATTAATTCCTAAAGACAATCTTATGAATGAGATTATTTAAAGTAAACCAAAATTATTTTAAAGAGATTTTTATTTTATTTTGAGTTTGATTTGGATTTAGGAAATGTGAAATGATTTGCTGGTCCTAACTCATTCCCGCATGTGTGTATTATTTTAGTTTAATCTTTTGGATGATTAGATTGATTTTATTCTTTGGTTAGGTTATGGTGTAGATTAAACTACTTAATTACCCCTTACCTACGCTACTTTAATGCATTTAATCAAATAATTATTAGCCATTGTATGACATAAAATTACACAAGGAATTTAATCAGTAATTCACCTAGGAAAGAAAGGGCCTAATGCAATTGGCTCACAATTAGTGATTAATTAAGCTAAAGGGTTTAATTTAAGTACTTTCATAACCCTTCTCACACATGTGGGTTAGATTTTTATTTCCTTAAGCTACTTAGCTTATTGAACATCTAAACACCTACCAAGATGAATTAGTTAAGTTCTGGAATGTTCTGAGAATTTTATCAAATTAATTAAGCAAGTGGTTAGTGGATTAGCCCTTAATTAAATTTGGATTAAGGAAGGAAAGGGGTTTAGGAAATGTCTTAGGAAAAATTCCCCAAATCCATTCCATAAACCTCTTATCTACTTAAGCAATTCTTAATTAACTTAATAAAAGGACTAAACCATTGTTCATATGCTTAATTACCCTTAATTACATAAAGAGAGTGATTAAGGATTCATTATTTGATTTCCCTAATTAACACATCAATAAATCCCAAGAAAATTAGGGGAGGTGGAGGTCATCCCACTAAATGCATCTAAAAAATTTGAAATGAATTAATGAAGTAATTAAGGAGTAATCAGGGTTATTAAATTTTCACTAAAACCCTAATTAAGGAAAATGCACTATACAAAATCCATTAGAAATAATTTTGGAAAATTCCTTAATGAATTATCTTCATAATGCATTTTACTTTGTATTTTTTTATTTTTCTAAATTTAGTTATGTTATTTTGAAGTTTCCATGATTATCCATTAATTAAATAGCCTAATTAAATGACTAATCATGTTAGCGCCCACGATCGATGCGGTGTGGCGATTTGTCACTTAAGTTGTCGGTCGAGTGTTGCATCGGCAGTACATGCTTTACGCTCATTTGATCTGATGGGTTGAGATCAAGCCCGTAGTTCTTAAGGGATGAATCAAGGGATCCTACACAACTTGATGATGACCGTCCATCCAAAACATGCATGGAAGGCCCGTGATCCATCCTTGAGCTTGCCTGCAAGAGATGGTCATCATCCATCTTCCATGGCATGATCCGAGCTCGAATTGAGCTTGGATTGAGCTCAAACTAAACCCACACCATCATCATGCAAGGGGATGAAGATCTAACAGTCCATTTCACTTGGGGTGAAACTTTCCTTCATAAAGGACCAAAGAAAATTCAAATTATGCTCAATTTTGAATAGTACCTCACTAGAGGCTATCACCGGTGCTCTAATCTATTTAGGTAGCTTCATCTAGTGGAGATGAAGCCCTGTTGAAGGTTTCAAGCCTTAGGATTGAGTATATCTTCATATGGACCAAGTCACCCTTCAATTGCTTGCAGCCTTGATCAAAATCCCACCTCCCTTGACTTTGGAGCTTGGGAGAAGCTTTAGATGAGTTTGATTAGGCTCTCTGAAGATGCTCGAAGGAGGAATTGGATTGGAATTGTGTATTGGCTAAGTTTGAAATTTCTTTAGCCTCCCCTATTTTTGATTTGAAGGAATCCAAAAATGGAGAATGCCAAATGCTTGGGGATTGTTTGAGGGAGCTTGAGAAGCTTGAGAGAGGTCTCTCTTAGTCAATCGAGTGTGAGTGTGTACAATTCATATGGAATTAGTTGGAGTATATCTCCCCCTTGAAGGATCGGACGGCCGCAAGCTCTCCTTCTATTTTTGATCAATTGATGAGATGGAATGAGTTTGTTAGGCTATTAGAGCTTGCACATGGTTTAGTTTGGCTAGAAAGAGGTAGTGGATGAGTGTCATGTGCTTGAAATGGGTGGAGGAATGATTCCCATGTGCTCATGTCAAGTGAGGTGGTCAGTTTGACCATTGGGTTGGGTTAGGCTGACCCAAACCCATTGGGTCATGTGCACCATCCTCATTGGTGACCATTTGGTCCTTTAAGAGGATGCCAAGTGTCCATGAAAATGAATTGATCAAATTCCAAGTGGTTTTGATTTTAGGTTACATCATGGCCTAGGGGTAAAATGATCATTTGGCTTGGATTTCAATTTGAATATATTTGGTATGATTGAAAAATGGGTTGGGCCAAGTTTCAATGAATTTGGAGTTAGTTTGATATGATTTGGCTCATGTTCGCCCATTTAGGTCAAAATAGGTTAACTTAGGTCAAGTTGACCAATTGGTCAAATTGGGTCAAACTAAAGGTTGGGTCAAGTTCATATGACCATTTGAAATATTTTGGCATCATTGGTTTGGTTCAATTTAATATATATTTGGATTTGGTTCATTTTATTTCATTTAGATCAAATGGGTCAAGTTGACCAATTTGACACATTTGACCTACTTAGGTTAGGTCATGGGTTGGTTTAGGCTTCATTGGTCATATGAAATGTATTGGTGTCTTTGTTTCCAATCAATTTTGGTTTAATTTTATTTTGGCTCAACATGACCTTTTAGGTCAAGTTGGGTTCAAGGTCAAGTGGGCTAGGTTGGGTCTAATTGGCCAATTGAGGCTTTGGTCAAGTTCAACAAGTGATTTGGAATGAGCTTGACCCATTGGTTTCAATCAATGTGGCTTAGATCAAGTTTTGACATATTTTAACTTTTTAGGTCAAGTTGGGTTAACTTGGGTCAAGTGGCCAATTGGGCTAGGTTAGGCTCAAATGATGACTTGGTCAAGTTCAAATCATTGATCATGAATGAGTTTTGATCAATGGTTTCAATCAATTTGGCCTATGGTAGATTTTGGCTAGTTTAGGCTAAGTGTTAACTTGGTCAACCCTTAGGTTTAACTTGATTTGACCCAATTTGAGTGATTGATCATCTCATGATGATTCTTGCTCACAATGTGAAGCTTAGGTGGGCTTAGTTCAATCCAATTTGGGTAGGATTAGAATTTGGCTCAAAAAGGATACTTTAGGTCACTTTGGATCAAGTGAACCTAAGTGGGTCAATTGACTTGATCAAGGCGTGAATCAAGTTTGGTTGAACTCTCATATGGACTTATGATTGAAATATAAATCCAATGATAGATTCCAAATATGGTATGCTTAAATGAAGTTCCAAATATGTTTTGAAATTTTTGAAAAGAGAGATTACCATCTAACAAATTTGGGTATGTAAGATGGAAATCAATTTTTGAAAGAGGAAATCCCAATCTAATCACATATGGAATATGTTAAGTGGAGTTTCAAAATAGTGTCATTTTATTTGGAAATGAAATCTTCATTTAATAATTTTGGTTATATTGAATGGAGAAGTTTCATATGTGCTTTTTGAAAGTTTATTATTAATATTATTTTTATATTTCTATATTTTTATTTTGATTGGAAATGAAACCTCCATTCAATAAATGTGGCTATATTGAACTGGGGGGAGGGGGTGTTTCATATGTGCTTTTTGAAAGTTTATTTTTGATTTTGAATGGAATGAAACCTCCATTCAATAAATGTGGGTACATTGAATGGAGAGGTTTCATATGTGCATTTTGAAAAGGTGAAAATCCCAACTTAACACATGTGGAATGTGTTGAGTGGAATTTCAAAGTTATGATTTTGCTTGAAGATGTAACATCTATCCAACACATTTAGATGTATTGAATGGAAAGGCCCATATTTAAATTTTGTGCTTCTTTGAAAACATGATTGTTGGAATTTTATTTTTGGAAAGATAATTGTTGTTTTTATTTAACGATGAAATCTTCATTCAAGTAAATTGAGTGAAGGTATTCATTTGTGCTTTTGAAAAATATGATTGTTGGTTTTATTTTTGAAATGTCCCTACATGTAACAATTATGAAAATTGTTAGATGTAGTGCAAATATTTTATTAAGTGTATTTTGAAAAAGTGCTTTTGAAAAGCAAGACTTTTATGAAAGATTTATTTTGTTTTTATTTTTGGAACGAACTTTTCCTAACCATAAAAATGGTAAGGAGGAAGTATTTAATTATTTTCTTTTTATTAAATTTTTATTTCCACCCATTGGAGAACCCAGCGGGGGTTTTAAGATTAACACAGGGTGAGGTCCTAAATCCTAAATATATTGGCTAGCTTAACTTAAGGATGAAATAAACTAAGTGCCAACGGAAAAAAGATTATTTTGGATTCATACAAAAGTACAAACCCACATTCGATACTTGGAGATAATGATCATTTACCAAAGATGGAGAGAGGAACTTTCCCCAGCGGAGTCGCTAAAAAAATCTGTGATAAAAATTTATATATATTCCTGCCTTCATCTATCCCCTTCCCTTCCGAAGAAGAAGGATAAATGAAAATATAAATATATAAAACTCCTTTGTTGGGACACCACACAGATCTGCAGATATTTTTATTAGGGTGATCGGGTATGACATTGAGAAGAGTTGTATTATCTCTAAAGATAGAAGTCACCATCATACAATGGACCTAATCACCTTAATAAGGACTCCTAAGGACTATGGGTCTTCGGAATGTACCAGAGATTCTTCCCCTACTTTACATAGAAATGTAAAATAGGGTTCATTTTAAATCGAGTTCATTAAGTTTCCTACAGGGGCAAGCCCCCATAATTAATTACATCCTAAGGAACATGATTCCTTAAGAATACTTTCGATTAAGGTAAATGATTGTTGTCTCCAAATATTTTGACATGTAGGAATATCAATCGATTGGTTTATTTTCAGAAATATAAAGTGGGATCGATCAAGAGGAGAGAGTTTTTAACGAAGCCAAATGAAGATAAGTAGGGGATGCTTAGGATACTAGGAAGCCTAGTAAGCATCCCAAACTATCCTATGGTTGGGATTTACATTTTTGAAATTGAGTTTATTTGTTTGAGTTGAATTTTTATTAGAAATGTAGGGCTTACAATTCCATGATACAAGGTCATGGAAATGCCTAAGAGGTGAGGATTTATGCTCGTAGCCCGTAAAGGGAAGTAGTAGCCTCTGAACCTAAATCTAGGGAGCTTTGACAAGGGCCAAAAGTATGACATAAATCTAAGGTAAAAATAGGTATTTGATTTACTTCCATAAGAGAGGATAAACCACCCGACTGTTGGACTTACAACTGCCTCGGGGTGGCCGCAACTAACTCCTCCTATGATTTTAAAATATGTCGGCAAGTCAAATGCTTTTGCAAGATAACTAGACTATTATTTATTTTGAAAGAGACTAAGTCCATAAACACACTCCCTAAGAGACTAAATCATGTAGGGAATAATTTAATGACTTAAAGCTAATACAAATTTTGTCACATTTATCTTTTTTTTTATATATTTAGACAATCAATTTGACACACGCTTTAGGATTCATATGCCTAATGCATGAGAAATTAGATTATGGGCCAAAATCAGCAAGATAATGAGGTGTGTTTCCACCATGGCTCTCAAGGGTCAAGCTAAGTTCTCTGGCAAAGGTGGAAGCCCTCCAATCAAGAGTGAAATAATATGATTTTTACGAATGATGTGAAAAAGTAACACACATTTAGCTAAGGGTTGTTAATTCTTTTATCTTGATTTATAACCTAGGCTTTAGGTGAGGTTATGAGTTATTTAATTTTTAGTTTGAGTTGATTAGTTGGATAGAAATTTTTTTTTCTAAGAGCCTAATCATCATCCAGGCCATACATCAAAGCAAAGAATAAACTATGAAAAGATCTCATCTTAATGCACAAGCTAAATAAATGTTAATTAATTTATAAAGCTAACGTAAAAGAATAAAATGTCATTTATGGTCAGGTTCCACTGCACAAATCCAAAAATAAATTGGGTAGCTGAGCTTTACCCTTATATAACCCAGATTAGAAATGAATTAAATACAATCAAGAAGGAATTCATTGTTATGGGGGTCTTCATTCTTCATTCTTCATTTCTTCTTTCTTCTTTCTTCTTTTGGTTGGTTGGAATGTGGTTGCTCCAAAGGCTCCACATGGTACATAAGATATATTCTTATGACCAATGTTCATCCTAATACCCCATAACAATCATTCCAAAATCCTAATTACAAAATTACATGAAAATGGGAAAAAAGAAATCTAACTAAAACCTGCAAAATAGAGATTAGCCAAATAAATCATACAATCCCAAGCATGTATATGTATAAATTGGACTTAGCACCCCACGCATGGGTATCCAAGTCCACCTAGCCTATTTTAGATTATACTTAGGGGTATAAGCACCTGCACAACAAAAAATGGTTATATTTTTATTATAGCACCCCTTAAGCACAATCCCCTACAGAAGACTATAGTTAGACTAAGATCGCTCTACTATTCAATCTATGCACATATACCCTAACATCTAGACTAAAACAAAACATTATAAAATAAAAGAAAACATCAAACCATGCACCGTCCTAACTTAAAGCTAGAAATGGTGACTTAGCCTAATGTGTGTGCCATTTAAAGTTTGTGTGGTATGCTTAGCCAAGATTTAAGGTTGAAGTTTTCTAAGTGTGGAATTATTCAACTTAAAAGGGTTGTTTCATTTAAGTGATTTAGTTGCTTTGGTTGATTTTTATTTTGTATTTTTATTTGGTTTGAATGAATCCTACAATTAATTACTAAGTGTTATAAAGAGAGGAAAAGAAAAGAGAACTTCTCTTTCCTCCCTACCTAAAGTAATTTCTAAGGTAGATTCATATTTGATTTTGTATAGTGAATGTTTCATTATGTTCTTTAATTAATCCTAAGTTTAGATTTTTTTTCTAAGCAAACCTATTCAAAAAGAAAGACATTTTTAAGATTAAGTAAAGTGATATACTATCAAAAAACACACATCACTTCATTTCTTTCCCAACATGTGTAACATGCATATGAGTGAATCCTAAGCATATCTATACATGAAAATGGAGATGTTTAAAACACCTTAATGATGAATGCTAAGTAGTGTTACTTAAGAGAATTTGGAATGCTTTATGATGCATGATTTTTATTAAGTAGAAAAGAGTGATTCTTTTATCCATTTTTCATATGCACATTTATCAATTAGAATTACATTAAGTGCGGCATCATTGTTAGCACCAGGGGTGTAAGGCACAAGACCTACTTAGGGCTACTTAAAGCCTCACAATCCCGGGGTTGTCCTGACTAATATTCCACTTTTCTTAAATACATGTGCATGTACAAAAAGAAATGAATGGAAAAAGAAACACACAAAAGTTTATGTTTGTTTGGTTTTGGTTTGATTGTTTAGTTTATATGTGTGATGTAGAATCCCTTCTTAAGTAATAAAATAGAGTGTATAGGAATGAATTTTAGCAATTGTTATGTTCTTTTCAAATGGACTATACACTTTGCAAATCCTATTTAATTCTATGTTAAGAAAGAGAGGGAGAATCACATAACATATTTTATGCTATTCACATGCAAGCTCATAAGTACATATAAATAGAATACCTTTCAGTTTTGATGTTTAATTCATAAGTTTTAAAATAATTTTTAGATTTAATAGTGATAATAGCCATTCATATTCTTCGTTTAGCCAAAACATGCAATTTGATAAAAAGGAAACATTTCATTTTTAATTTGATTTTTAAAAGGCATGAATGCATGATTTTCATATGACATACACATTTAGCATGCTAGTAAAGAAATAAAGTGATGAAATCATGTAAATTCATTCACCCTATTTAATTCCAAAAGACAATCTTATGAATGAGATTATTTAAAGTAAACCAAAATTGTTTTAAAGAGATTTTTATTTTATTTTGAGTTTGATTTGGATTTACGAAATGTGAAATGATTTGCTGGTCTTAACCCATTTCCACATGTGTGTATTACTTTAGTTTAATTTTTTGGATGATTAGATTTATTTTATGCTTTGGTTAGGTTATGGTGTAGATTAAACTCATTAATTATCCCTTACCTACACTACTTTAGTGCATTTAATCAAATAATTATTAGCCAATGTATGACATAAAACCACATAAGGAATTTAATCAGTAATTCACCTAGGAAAGAAAGGGCCTAATGCAATTGGCTCACAATTGTGATTAATTAAGCTAAAGGGTTTAATTTAAGTACTTTCATAACCCTTCTCACACATGCAGGTTGGATTTTGATTTCCTTAAGCTACTTAGCTTATTGAACACCTAAGCACCTACCCAAGATAAATTAGTTAAGTTCTAGAATGTTTTGAGAATTTTATCAAATTAATTAAGCAAGTGGTTAGTGAATTAGCCCTTAATTAAATTTGCATTAAGGAAGGAAAGGGGTTTAGGGAATGGCTTAGGAAAACTTACCCAAATCCAGTCCATAAACCTCTTCTCTACTTAAGCAAGGCTTAATTAACTTAATAAAAGGACTAAATGACTGTTCATATGCTTAATTACCCTTAATTACATAAAGAGAGTTATTAAGGATTCATTATTTGATTTCTTTATTTAATGCATCAATAAATCCCAAGAAAATTAGGGGAGGTAGAGGTCATCCCACTAAATGCATCTGAAAAATTTGAAATGAATTAATAAAGTAATTAAGGAGTAATTAAGGTTATTAAATTTTCACTAAAACCCTAATTAAGGAAAATGTACTATACAAAATCCATTAAAAATAATTTTGGAAAATTTCTTAATAAATTATCTTCATAATGCATTTTACTTTGTATTTTTTTTATTTTTCTACATTTAGTTATGTTATTTTGAAGTTTCCATGATTATCCAATAATTAAATTGCCTAATTAAATGACTAATCATGTTAGCGCCACGTGGACCGCTGATGCAGTGTGGCGGGATTTGTCACTTAAGTTGTTAGATCGGAGTGTTGCATCAGCGGTAGTGCTAATCGCTTTCTCCTCATTTGATTGGAAAGTTGAGATCGAGCTCGTAGTTCGTAAGGGATGAATCAAGGGATCCTACACAACTTGATCATGACCGTCCATCCAAAACATGCGCATGGAAGGCCCATGATCCGTCCTTGAGCTTGCCTGCAGGAGATGGCCATCATCCATCTTCTATGGCATGATCCAAGCTCAATTGAGCTTGGATTGAGCTCAAACTCAACCCACACCATCACCTTGCAAGGGGATGAAGATCTAATGGTCCATTTCACTTAGGGTGAAACTTTCCTTCACAAAGGACCAAAGAAAATTCAAATTATGCTCGATTTTGAATAGTACCTCAGTGGAGGCTATCACAGGTGCTCTAATCTATCAAGGTAGCTTCATCTAGTGGAGACAAAGCCCTATTGAAGGTTTCAAGCCTTAGGATTGAGTAGATCTTCATATGGACCAAGTCACCCTTCAATTGCTTGTAGCCTTGATCAAAGTCCCACCTCCCTTGCCTTTGGAGCTTGGGAGAAGCTTTAGATGAGCTTGATTAGGCTCTCTGAAGATGCTCAAAGGAGGAATTGGATTGGAATTGTGTATTGGCTAAGTTGGAAATTTCTTTAGCCTCCCCTATTTTTGGTTTAAAGGAATCCAAAAATAAAGAATGCCAAATGCTTGGGGATTGTTTGAGGGAGCATGAGAAGCTTGAGGGAGGTCTCTCTTAGGCAATCGAGTGTGAGTGTGTTCAATTCAAGTGGAATTAGTTGGAGCATATCTCCCCCTTGAAGGATCGGATGGCCGTAAGCTCTCCTTCCATTTTTAATCAATTGATGAGATGGAATGAGTTTGTTAAATTAGAGGGCACATGGTTCGATTTGGCTAGAAAGAGGTAGTGGATGAGTGTCATGTGCTTGAAATGGGTGGAGGAATGATTCCCATGTGCTCATGTCAAGTGAGGTGGTCTGTTTGACCATTAGGTTAGGTTAGGCTGACCCAAACCCATTGGGTCATGTGCACCATCCTCATTGGTGACCATTTGGTCCCCTAAGAGGATGCCAAGTGTCCATGAAAATGAATTGATCAAATTCCAAGTGGTTTTGATTTTAGGTTACCTCATGGCCTAGGGGTAAAATGATCATTTGGCTTAGATTTCAATTTGAATATATTTGGTATGACTGAAAAATGGGTTGGGCCAAGTTTCAATGAATTTGGAGTTAGTTTGATATGATTTGGCTCATGTTCGCCCATTTAGGTCAAAATAGGTCAACTTAGGTCAAGTTGACCAATTGGTCAAATTGGGTCAAACTAAGGGTTGGGTCAAGTTCATATGACCATTTGAAATATTTTGGCATCATTGGTTTAGTTCAATTTAATATATATTTGGATTTGGTTCATTTTATTTCATTTAGATCAAATGGACCTATTTAGGTTAGGACATGGGTTGGTTTAGGCTTCATTGGTCATATGAAATGTATTGGTGTCTTTGTTTCTAATCAATTTTGGTTTAAATTTATTTTGGCTCAACATGACCTTTTAGGTCAAGTTGGGTTCAAGGTAGTTCTGTTGGGTCTATTGGCCAATTGAGGCTTTGGTCAAGTTCAACAAGTGATTTGGAATGAGCTTGACCAATTGGTTTCAATCAATGTGGCTTAGATCAAGTTTTGACACATTTTAACTTTTTAGGTCAAGTTGGGTTAACTTGGGTCAAGTGGCCAATTGGGATAGGTTAGGCTCAAATGAAGACTTGGTCAAGTTCAAATCATTGTTCATGAATGGGTTTTGATCAATGGTTTCAATCAATTTGGCCTATGGTGGATTTTGGCTAGTTTAAGTTTCATTTTGGCTAAGTGTTAACTTGGTCAATCCTTAAGTTTGACTTGGTTTGACCCAATTTGAGTTATTGATCATCTCATGATGATTGTTGCTCATAATGTGAGGCTTAGGTGGGCTTAGTTCAATCCAATTTGGGTAGGATTAGAATTTGGCTCAAAAGGGATACTTTAGGTCACTTTGGGTCAAGTGAGCCTAAGTGTGTCAATTGACTTGATCAAGGCTTGAATCAAGTTTGGTTGAACTCTCATATGGACTTATGATTGAAATATAAATCCATTTGCAAGTGATTTGGAGTCAAATGGGTTTTGATTCATTTGACAATTTCAAGTTCAAAAGGGTGAACATGAGTTTAACTTGGGTCTGATTTTTTTGAATTTATTTTTGGTTTGAAGATTGAAGTTTATGTCTATATTTAGATTCATGATTGAAGGATTGATTGAATCATGAAGAGAAATCAAGAGTTTGGCTTGATTTGAAATTGATATGGCTTAGTTCAAGAATATGACTTGAAAGGCTTAGGTTGAATTTTGGTTGAATTTGGACTTGATTTTTGAATTTATTTTTGGATTGATGATTGAAGTTTATGGTTATATTTAGATTCATTATTGAAGGATTGATCAAATCATGAAAGAAAATCAAGGGTTTGGCTTGATTTGAATTTGATTTGGCTAAGTTCAAGAATTTGACTTGAAAGGCTTAGGTTAAATTTTGATTGAATTTTGATTGAATTTGGATTTGATTTTTGGATTTAGTTTGGACATTAAATTTATATTTCATTTATATTTGTGAATATAAATGAAAATATAAATGGGTTATGATAAAATTCCTTGAATTTGAATTGATTTAGATTTGATTTAGGCTAAGTCCATAAGATAGAATCAGAGTGACTTAGGAAAGCTTTTTTTTTTTTTTTGAACTTGGAATTTCAATCATGAGCTTCAATCATTTGGAGTTGATTTGAGTTTGAGAAAATCAATTAAGTTGGAATTTATTTAAGTTTTGATGTTGATTTGATTTGGAGTTTGGAGTTAGTTTGATTTGGAGTTTGACTTTGAAAGAAAGAAGTGAGGATTTGGTTCAAGCTAAGGGATAGGCAAATTTTCCTAACACCCCTAAGACATGACCTTTTCCTATGACTAACTCTTCTAAGTCTCTAGGGTTAGGTTGAGTGTCCACCTAATCACTAGATGTGTCTTAAGACTAAGGAAATCTTAAAGTCTAAGAGAAGTCTTATGTCTAAGATGGAGGGGTTGAGAGCTCATTCTAAAAATGAGGTCAATAAGCCTCTTTCATATGTTTAAAATGAAGTTGGAAATGTGAAAATGGGGTTAGAGATGATGTATGGCTCAAACCCTAAGTCATATATGGATTTCCCTATTTCACGATGCAGATTTTTCATTTGGGTGGTATAATTTGATGATTTTCATTTCATGGTTCGCTATTTTTATATTGCAAAATATGTAGAAAACAATAAGTGTGAATGGTTGTTCCATGATTTGAGATGGTTAGGGAGCTATTATTTGTTACGGAAGTGCAACACTTGCTTATATTGTGATGTTCCAAGCATTGAATCTAATAAAACATAAAATAAAAAAAAATGAGATGATAGCTTTCATTTTTATCCAATCAGGTTAATGGTGTGCTGAAATTATTATCATGCTATTAGTTTTCCTATTAGTAAACAATATTTATCAGTTAGCAAGGTTCAATTTAATCTCCTTTCAAATCTTGTGGGTTTTACAATAAATCTGAAGTTCACTTTTGGGTTTTTGTAATACCAAGCTTAATGTGGCTATTCATTTTTATGTGGCTTAAACTCTTGTGGCTATCATAATAAAAAGATGAAAGGGAGGTTAGAAACAAACAAAAGTGAATGGAATTACTATTTTCCTTCATATGAATATAAATGTTGTTTATGCTTCTTACTTTGATGCCTCCTCAAGCTTATGCAAGTATTGAAAGAGTGATGAAATTTCAGATTTATAAACTCCTTTTGTCAAATTAGAAATTTCTTTTCTTTATCATGGGAAGTTGAATTTTAGCTATGTTTGGCATAAATCCCTCATTCCATTTTTTTTATTTTTTTAAAAATAAAGTGTTGTCATATGTTACACAAATTGCTTTTAAATGTTTTATCCAATCAAATCCTTTTTAAATGCAATTGTTCATGAAATTGGGAAGGTAAATATGAAGTATAATATTCTCTTTATTCATTTGATAGCAAAGAATGAAACATATACTTATGATTTGACACATGAATGCTATCTTACTTTGCCAAATTTAGGAAATGTATTTCATCTCTTATGCTAAAAAAAAGAGGAGAAATGGCATATGCAATTGAAAGCTCATGTAATGATTTCTTATTTGTGATGTGTGGTGTTTATTTTTGGATGAGGTGTATATGGGGGAGGGACACCACATAGATCTGTGAGTGCACTTATTGAGGTAATTGGGTATGACATTGAGGAATAATGTACTATCTCAAAAGATATAAATCACTACCTTACAATGGGCCTAATCACCTAATAAGAACTCCTAAGGCATGATGGGTCTTCGAATATAACAGAGATTTTCCCCCTACTTTACATAGATGAATAAAGTAGAGTTTATTTAAACTGGTTCTAAAGTTCCCTATGAGGGCAAGCCCCCATAGTTAATTACATTTTAAGGAAAGTGAATCTCTTAAGAGTACTCTCGATTAAAGAAAGTGATTTTTATCTCCAAAGATTTCAAAGATAGGACTATTAATAAATTAGCTATATTTAGAAAATCAAGTGGGATGGATCAAAAGGAGAGACTTATTATCGAAGCCAAAAAGAGATAAGTAGGGAATGTTCATGATACTAGGAAGCATAGTGAACATTCTAATCTATCCTATGGTTGGGCATTATATTTTTGAAATTGAAGAGATTTTATATGTTCGAGTTAACATTTCAATAGAAAGTTAGGACTTATACTCTAACAACACAAGATTGTTAGAATGCTTAAGATGTGAGGATATATGCTTGTAGCTCAAAAGAAATAGCTAACTCAAACCCTAAATATAGGGGGTTCTGACATAAGTTAGAACATGACCTAAATCTAAGAAAAAATGGGTATAAGGTCTACTTCCATAAGAGAGGGTAAACTAAGTCAGCTAACTCCTGGACTTATTATCGGTGGACTTATTATCGCCAGGAGTGGCAGCCAACTAACTCCTTCAATGCTTTAAATCCATGTAGGAAAGTCTCATGATTTTACAAGATAGTTAGGCTGTTATTATTTAAAAAAGAAACTAAGTCCTTAAACTCACTCCCTAAGAAACTAGAAGCATGAGTGGTATGAATAATGACTTAATCTAATGCAAATCTTTTCAATTTTTAATTTATTTTTTACACTTTAATTTGACAAAGGCTTTAGGATTTTATATGCCTAAATGCATGATGAAATGGGTTATAAACTAAATCAAGAGAGAAATAGGTGTTTTCCATAATAGGCTCTCAAAGGTCAAGCCCTTTTTCTATCTAGGAAAGATGGAAACCCTCTCTTAGCAAGAGTGAAACAAAATGACATGCATGATATTAAGCATACAATATCCAGCCAATGGGTTGCTAAATCGTTTATTATCTTGATTTAATTCCTAGGCTTTATATGAGGTTATAAGTTGTTTAGAAAATTTAGTTATGAGTTGTAGTTTGGATAGAAAAATTAATTTTTATCCTAAGAGTCTAACCGCTTCCAGGCCACATAACAATCATTAATCATAAATAAATTATGAAAAGACGTGTTTTTTTTCTAATGCACAAGCTAAACAAAACACATCAAATAATTTATAAAGCTAATATAAAATAATAAGAGACCAGTGTGGTCAGGTACCGCCATACAATCCAAAAAGAAAAATGGGTAGTCGAGCTCTACCCTTATACAACCCGGTATACAAAAGAATAGTTACAATTAAAAATGATAAATGTTATGGAGGTCTTTATTCATCATTCATTATTCTTCATTTTTCATTCTTCATTCTTTACTTCTTTCCTCCTTTAACTTGATTTGGATGTGCTTATTTCAAAGGCATCATAGGGCCTCCAAGGACAAAGCCTTCTAGCCACAGCTCATCCTAATCCCCCATAACACTTATCATAATCCTAATACATAAGTATATTAAAAGAAGGAAAGTAAATTTAGCTACACCTGCAAAATAAATGTTAGCTAAATACACCATACAACCCAAACAATTATATTTATAATTTGGACTTAGCACATGGCAAGTAACCAAATAACTTAGATTATGCTTGGGGCTAAGCAACCTGTATCAGTAAGAGCATTTATATTTTATTACAGTAGCCCCTTAAGTACAACCCCCTACATAAAACATAATTAGGCTAATATCGGTCTAACATCTAGATTACACACACACTCTAATATCCAGTCTACAATAATATATCACAAAATAAGCATACATCAAACCATGCACCACCCTAACATAAGACTAGAAGTGGTGAATTAATCTAATGTGTGTGCATTAAGGCTTGTGTGGTATGTCCTAACTAGGTTTTAGAGTTGTAATTTTCTAAGGGTGAAGGATTTAATTTATGAAGGGTTGATTTCTCTTTAAGTGATTTAATTGATTTGAAGATTTTACTTAATATTTTCTTTTGTATCATATGACCTACACTTAACAACTAAGTGTTATAAAGAGAAGAAAGAGAGAGTACTTCACTTTCATCCCTACCTTAAGTCACTTCTAAAGCAAGTTAATTAGATTGATTCTCTTTAGTGAATAGCTTATTACATGTTTTAATCAATCATAAGTTTAGGTTCACTCTAAATGACCTTATTCAATAAGAAATGCATCTTAAGATTAATTAGAATAAATTAATATCATGTAATACATATTCATTGATTTCTTTCCATCATATGTAACATGCATATGGTTTTGTCCTAAGTATAGATATACATACAGTTTATATCTTAGCATACTTAAATGATGAATGCAAACAACTGTATTTGGAATTTAAAATTTTCATTTGATTGAATGATTTTGTCATATTAATAAAGCTCTATCTAAATTCTTATGCAAAAGTATAAGGAAAGAACCTTAAATCACATGACTAATCAACTCAACCAATTAAACAAAGTATGAATGCATGAAAAAGGGGGGTTTTCATTCATTAGCTAAGTACACATTCACATGTATAAAAGTTTTAACCAAGTACGTCACCATTATTCTGCACCAAGGGAATGAGGTAGGAACCTCCTTAGGGCTACTTAAAGTCGTGCATCCCTAGGATGTTAGACTAATATACCTGCTATCCTTAGATACATTTGGATGTATCAACAACTATAAGAATAGAAAGCCATACAAAAGTTGTGTTTAATTTCTTTAATTTATTTGTATGAATGAATTAAAGTTTTATTTAAATTATAATGTCCAAATGCATAAGAATGAAATCAAGAAGTACGTCGCCATCGTTCTACACCAAGGGTAAGAGGTAGGAATCTCTTTAAGGCTACTTAAAGCCGTGTGTCCCTGGGATGTCCAGACTAATATACCCACTAACATTCTTACTTATACAAATCAACACATGAATATAAAAAAGAAACTTTTACTTCATATACTAAATTTATATTCACTTGTATTTCCTATGTATTTATAACTAAAGTTACAATATATATATGTATATTCATTCATTAATAAACTTTTAAAAATATATTTCAAATTTAATAGTGATATTAGCCACACATATTTTTAATTAAGCCAACACATGCAATTTGACATAAAAGAAACCATTTCATTTAATTAATTTTAAAGAGATGAATGCATGATTATAAGTGGAAAATAATATTTAATATGATTGGAATGAAATAAAGGAACATAAGCACATGATCTCATTCATTCCAATTGATTCCTAAAGACAATCATACTAAATAAGGCTATTTAAAATAAACCAAAGTTCTTTATTATCATTCATTTTCATGTTTGATTTGATTTAATAAATGTGAAAGAGGTTTGCTAACTTCACCCCATTTCCCATGTGTGAGTCAATTTAATTTAATGAAAAGTAATTAAATTGATTTTATGGATTAATTAGGTTAAGGTATGAATTAAGTGAATTAATTAAACCCTTACCTATATCACCTTAAGTTAATTAATTAATTAATTGTGAGCCAATATGATATGCAACTATGTGAAAAGTAAATTGGTAATGCTCCTAAAAAATGAAAGGGGTCTAATGTAATTGACTCATAATTAATAATTAATTAGGCTTAAGGGATTTCATTAATTACTTTTATGGCTTTCTTACACATATAAGCTAACCATAATTTTATTAAATTTCTTTAGACTATTGAACATCCAAAGGGCTACCCAAAGATTAATTAAGGTTGCTTAAAGATGATGTGGATTTTAAATCAATTTAATTAAGCCTTTAATTAATTGATTAAATTCTTTGATTATATTTTGATTAGAATGATGAAATTAACTTAGGGAAAGGGATCAAGGAAGAGGCCTTAATCCTAACCCCTAAGTCATTTCAAACACTCAATTAGGCTCTGAAATAATTAGGTTCACTCTTGTTTTGATTAATTGATTAAATGGCTAATTAATTATTTCAGCTTTTTAATTAACTTGGAACAAATGAAAAGGCTTAATGAAATGGTTATAAGGAATGAACCCAAACCACTTTGCTAAGACTTCCCACTATTAATAGAAGATAATGAGCTTACTTAATTAATTAAATCACTATTAATTTGCTTAATTATCATTAATTAAGGTTGGAGAGTAAGTAAGGCTTAATCCATTTATTCCCCTAATTAACTATCCAATAAATTCCAAGAAAAATAGGGAAGGCAGAGGTCATCCGCTTAAACATCTTTGGAAGTTTAAAATTAATTAGTAATTAATTATAGAGTAATTAAGCTAATTAAATTTTAATAAAACCTGAATAAAGAAGAAATTATTGTTTAAATTTAACTATTGATAATTTTAATTGATTCATCTCTGAAATATCTTTCAAATGAGCCCTTATTTATATTTTTTGGATTTTTCTATGATTAGTTTTGAATTTAGGAAGATTCAACCTTAAAAAATTACTTAAAATAGCCTAATTAAAGCCTTAATCCCATTAGGCCACGTGGAAGCTGACATGACGTGCTTTCCACATGGCATGATGGGATTGGCTATTTAAGTTGTCACATTCACCACTAACTCAGATTGCGGCAGATGCGTCATTCCCGTGGACCGTCCAATCCAAGATCAGATAGCCATGATTCAATCTGTAATAAAAGAAGGATATCATGGGATCTAACGCGTGATTTGATCATGACCATCCATTTTGATCATGTGGAACAGACGGTCGGTGATTCGTCCGCTCACAAATGGCAAAAGACGGATGCCGTCCATTTTTCCCCATTTGATCCGAGCTCACCAGAGCTTAGATTATCTCCAAAATCATCTCACACCTTCGGGGAAGGGAGATGCACACATTCAATGATTGAGATTCACTCAAATGCACATTCACTTCACAAAGGATCAAACAATTTTCATTAAGGAGGTCAGTTTCGAAAAATTACCTCATCGGAGCTAATGTCCGGTGGTGGGATTGATGGAGGTAGCTTCGTCTAGTAGAGACGAAGCCTTATTGAGAAGATTCCAGTTTGATTTGGTGTAAAATGCTTGGTCGACCAATCCATATGCCTTGGATGCTTGACCTTGATCGAACTCCGGTCTCCAGTGGTTAGGAAGGCTCGGATATGATTCCTTTGGCTTCGACGAAGTATGAGGATGGTGTGGGTACAAAGAATTAGGATTTGATCAAGTGGAGAAGGAGTATTGCACGAGGAAGCTTATCCTATTTTACTTTTCTTGGGGAGGAGGAAAGGCCGATTGAGGAAGCTCAGGAATGCTTAGAACGACTCTAAGGAGTTTCAAATTTGCTTAGGGAACTCACACAATGTCAAATCTGTTGTTTGATGCTCGAATTGGGGGAGTATACCCCGAGATTGCACTTGATGGATTGATGGGATTCGATCCAAAAATTCAACCGATTCCATCCACGAGTCATCACCATCGGGTGCCGTGGCTTTCCATGAGTGGTGAAGCCCAATGGAGGATTTGGGCAGATAGTGGGTGATTGGTCTTTCCTTGTGTCAGTAGTGTGTTCGGCCATGAGAGGGGGAGGCTTGGCTTGCTTCCCTTGTGTTGGGCAGATAGTGGGTGATTCACCACCGTCTGCCCACCAGAGTCATCACCATCGGTGCCACGTGGCTTACCATGAGTGGTTGAAGCGGCCAATGGAAGAAGTTTACGTATTGCTTGAGTCTTTCACATGCATGTTTAGGTGTTCCATTAGCAGAGCAGGGCAGCTTTGCTTTAACTTTATACATGGAGATTGTGGCTTAGGTTGGGCTAAGAAGGCTAGGAATGCCTCATTTGACAAGTGGAGGGCTGCCATGGGAAAGGCAAAGTGAAATTTTCCACTTATGGCAAGAATCCTATGTAAAGAGCTTTGTACATTGGTCAATTCCGTTGGATTAGGTCCCACTTGGATTTGGGCTGGCTTAGGGCTGACCTAGGGTCAGTTTGGGTTGGGTTAGACTAACCACCAATGTTCCATAGGTTAGTTTGGAGTGATTTGGCTTCATTTGGTCAAAATGGGTTCATTTGGGTTATGTTGGGTTGACCAATTAGTCAAATTAAAAAGTTAGGTTCATATGATGATTTGTGATACTTTGGCTCAATTGGTTTTGATTAATTTGACCTAAGTTTGAATTTGACTCATTTGGATTCAAAAGGGTCAAATGGGTCTAGTTGACCAATTTGATAAATTTGACCAAATTGGGTTGTGTTAGGTATTGAGTCAAGTTCAATTGGTTGATTGAAAGTTATTGTAGGTTTTGGTTTGGTTTAATTTAGGTTTAATTTGAATTTTGGCCAATTTGATTGTTTAGGTCAATTTGGGCTAGGTTGGGTCAAGTTGACAAATTGGACAAAATGGGCTCAATCATGGCTTTGGTCAAGTTCAATAAGAGATTTCAAATGAACTTGAGCTATTGGTTACAATCAATTTGGATCAAATCATGGTCAAATGGCCAATTGAACTTGGTTTGGCTCAAGTGAGGGTTTGGTCATGTTCAATCATTAATTATGAGTTAGTTTGAATCAATGGTTTCAATCAATTTGGATGGTGGATATTGGCTAGTTTGGGTTTCATTTCATTTGGTTTAATGTTTGACTTTTTGACAATTTGATCAAATTTATTAAATGGTTAGACTTATAAATGGGTTTTAGTCAAATTGGCTGGAATTTTTAAGTGGACCCATGGTCAATCAAGATTCAAGTTTGGTTGAATTCACATATGTGCATTCCTGCAATTGGTTTGGAGCCCAATGGATTTTGTCATATGATAATTTCAAGTCAAACACTTGGGTTTGGTTTGATAATTATGGTTTGTGTTTATATTTGGGTCAATGATTGTAGGACTAATTGAATCATGAAGAAATCCATAGTTTTTGAATTGATTTTGGGTATCATTTGGCCAAATTCAAAGAAATGGCTAAAAAGGCTAAAGTTGGATATTTGATTTGATTTGGGTTTGATTTTGGTCATTTAGATTTATACTTCATTTATATTTGTATATAAGTGGGTTATGAGAAAATCACTTGAGTTTGAAGTGATTTGGAAGCAATTTGACCAAACTCATAAGTGTGGGTCAAAAGGGCTAACTTGGGTTTTGATTTAGTTTGATTTATTTTGATTTGATTTGAATGATTTAAACTTAGATTTCATTTATATTTGTGAATATAAATGAAGGAATGATTGATTTATAAAGAAATCAACCAAATTTGGATTGGTTTGAAGGAATTTTAGCTAAACATATGAATGTGGTTCATATGACTTAGAAAGATATTTTGGTATTTGAACTTGATTATGGAACTTGGATTTGGAATCTAGATTTGGATTTGGAATTTGAGGTTTGGTTTGAAAGAAGGAAGTAAGGATTGGGTTTAGGGCTATAAGGTAGGTAAGTCTTCTTAAATCCCTAAGCCATAACCAATTCCTATGGCTAACCCTTTTAAGTCTTTAGGCTTAGGTTAAGTGTTCACCTAATCACTAGAAGTGTCTTAAGACCAAGGAGCTCTTAATATCTACAATAGTCCTAAATATATGATGAGGAAGTTGAGAACTCACTCCAAAAGTGAGGTCAACAAAAGCACGCCTAATAGATGTGGTGTAGCTGACAAGGTATACCGCACATATTGGTGTTGACCACGACGATCAACAATGTCTGAAGGATTGCAAGAAATAATAGAAATGATCTACTCCTAAATTCAGAACGTAGATGGAATCAAGATCTTAGTGCAATGCAACTCAACTAATGCCAAGAACATAAGAGTGGAAGAAAGAATCCAGTAGGGGATTAAGTACGTGAACCTTCCACTAGGGAAATAGGTTCTAGTCATCCACTAGGGATAAGAGCTTTGAATTTAATTGAAAATGTGACTTGGGGAGAGTAGATCCACTATGGATTAAGATGTATAACCCGTTGGGGATGGGCACATGAACCTTCCACTAGGGAAGCAGGTTTGGGTTAAGATTTGGGGCTCCACTAGGGATAAGTATTTGATGAGATTTCATTTAAGGGTGCACTTGTTGGGGAATGCAGGTTTGAATTGGATTTAATTGACTCCACTGGAGAGGTTGGGATGATTCATGTCTTGCTGGGGAGAAGTTGGTTGATTATTTATTTAAGTTTAATTTTAAGATGGACCTTGTCAGTTTGCGATGGACCGCACTGATAAGGGGCTATGTCATTCTTGGTCTATCTCAGATTTACCAATCTAAAGGGGTAGTCCACCAGCCACATGGTAGAACTATTCGACCTAAGGGGCTACCTTTCGGTGTACAATGGTTGTGCTAGCGAGAAAGCGTAGCAGCCTTACATCTCCAAAAGCAAGGGACAACTGATGGGGTGATATGTTGGATGCAACAAATCGAACCAGACCTAGGGCAATTATTGAATGAATGTCACTGGGGGACTTATATCAACTTGAAAGTAGTCAGGATAATATCATTTGATTAAATTGCATTTATTTTAATTTGATGAATCTCGTCGGTGTGTGATGGATCCACTAAGAAGGGGCCAATATCAACTAGACCTGTCTTAGATTTACAAATTCAAAGGGATAGTCTATCGGTCATGGGGTAGAGCTAACCAACCTAAAGGGTGCCTTTTGGTGTGCAATGGTCAAGTTAGAAAGAAGGCTTGTAGACTTACTTCCTCCTAAACAAGAAACCACTGGGATGATCATTTGCTTGCGCAATCAATCGAACCTGACCTAAGGTTGCCCATCGGTGTGCAACGGTCATGCTGGATAGAATGTGTAATAGACTTACATCTTCCAAAGCAAGGATGACCATCGGGGAAACCTGTTGGTGACATAATAAGTTGAACTCGACCTAAGGTCGACTACTAAGAGAGTGTTGACCCGGGGACTTATCTCAACTCAAAGTAATCAGACAATTCCTATAGGGAGTTTTGCTGGCAGCGCCCTAAAGATAGGATGTCTGCTTAGGAAAGGGGCCACTAGGGATTTAGTACCTAATCCACAAGTGAAGATATATTTTGTTTGTTTTATGTTATCATGGACCCTGTTGGTGTGCGAGGATGACACTGAGAAGGAGCTTATATTAGCTTAGTCCTATCTTAGACTTAATGGACTAAGGGAGAATCTGTGCATCCATTGAACAGAATCTCCAACCATATGGGTGGGTACTATGAAAGGGGGATTGTCCAATCCAAAAGTAATCTGGGTAGTGTCTAAATGTGGTCACTAAGGACATGATCCAAATAGAGTGCCTACAAGGGAGGTGTCATTGGGGGCGTTATTCTGAGCTCTGAAGAAAATAATGCCTGTAGGTACTCCGTGGCCAACTCAAGGAGAAAGCGCAAGGACTCACATCTGCCAAGAGTGGTGTATCCACCGGGTGGGTCGCTGTTAGCATAATGAACATTAACTAACCTAAGGTACTCATCAGTTTGGGATAATCAGTCTAGAAAGAAGGCGTGTAAGCTTACATCTCCTTAAAGCAAAATTGATTATTAGGATAACCTATCCTCAACTAGACAGGAGCTATTTGACCTAGGGAGACTACTAAGCAAGGAGTCCTATGTAAGGATTGAACCCATGCTTGAAGTAGTCAAGAGGAAAGGATCCATTGGGGGACTTATCCTAAACCTCAAATATACTTGACCCTGTCAATGCATGATGGCTAGTCCAAGAAGAAAGTGTGTAGGCTTGCATCCTCTTAAATAAAGTCAACTTGGGGTAGCTTACTACCCGATGCATACCAACTACACCAATTTTCGTCTTTGTAATAATCAAGTCAAAAAGAATGCAAGTAGACTTACATCTGCCAGAAAAATAACCACTAGGGTGACACACTAGCGTGGTAGCATGTCAGCCCGACTTAGAGCTGGTAATGAATGAGTGTTGCAGGGGGTGTTGTCCCACATCAAAATAGCCTAAGATAAAAGATATGTGTAGGTGTGTGTTGTGAAAGAGGGAATAAGATGTCGCTTTATTTCTCTTACACCTAGCCTAAACACGTCGAATAAGGGAAAAAATGGTGCCACAAATGGTAGTTATGACTCCACCAAGAAAGGATGTCGCTTGGGTTCTCTTACACCTAACTTAATTATGCTAGTCAAAATAGGATGCCTCTTGGGTTCTCTCGAACCTAATAGCACTAGAGAATTGTATGTAATTTATGCTTATGTTGTAGAGGGATATGATGCTGCTTGGGTTCTCTTACACCTACCCTAAATACGTTAAAGAATGGAAGAAATGGTGCCATAGGGGCAATTGTGACTCCACCAAGAAAGGATGCTGCTTGGGTTCTCTTACACCTGACTTAGTTGTGCTAGTCAAAATAGGATGCATCTTGGATTCTCTCACACCTAACCTAATAGCACTGTAGAATTGTATGTAGTTTATGTTTGTACTGTAGAGGGATAGGATGTCATTTGGGTTCTCTTACACCTACCCTAAACACAGAAGAATGGATGAAATGGTGTCACTGGGGAAATTGTGACTCCACCAAGAAAGGATGTCACTTGGGATCTCTTACACCTAACTTAGTTGTGCTAGTCAAAATAGGATGCCTCTCGGGTTCTCTTACACCTAACCTAATAGCACTGAGAATCACGTGTAATTTGTGTTTGTGTTATGGAGGGATAGGATGCCACTTGGGTTCTCTTACATCTACCCTAAACACATTGAAGAATGGATGACATGGTGCCACAGGGGAAATTATGACTCCACCAAGAAAGGATGCTCTCACGTTCTCTTACACCTAACCTAATAGCACTGGAGAATCGCGTGTAATTTATGTTTTTGTTGTCGAGGGATAGGATGTCGCTTGGGTTCTCTTACACCTACTCTAAACACACCGAAGAAAGGATGAAATGGTGCCACAAGGGCAATTGTGTCTCCACCAAAAAAGATGTTGCTTGGGTTCTCTTACACTAACTTAGTTATGCTAGTCAAGATAGGTTGCCTCTTGGGTTCTCTTACACCAAACCTATTTGCACTGATGAATTGTACGTATTTTATGTTTGTGTTGTGGAGGGATAGGATGCCGCTTAGGTTCTCTTACACATATCCTAAACACACTGTGGCATATTCGTAAGCAAAAGATATTTCTAATACATAAGAAATGGAATTTGATATGAAAAGAAGTTTTATTTCAAACAAGATTTATGGATAGTATTTCTTTAGATAGAGCCCATTGATTGGAAGCATAGGGCGCTCTCCCATACAGTTTATGAGTTGATAAGATTCTCCTTGGTAGGCCTTCTCTATGGCAAAAGGGCCTTCCCAAGATCTTTCGACGGGCAACAATTGGTCTCCTTAGAACTAAAATAAGCTCTCCTACTTGAAAAGCTCTAGGATGGACCAACTTGTTGTGAGCTTGAATCATTTTGGCTTTATGCAACTCGGGGTTTTGGCATGTCCAGAGGCATCTCTCCTCCAAACCTTTGAGCTTTTCTAATCGTAGCTTGGAATTTTGCTCCATTGTGATTTTGCTGACACAGCTATCCTTAGTGATGGGAGTTGGACTTTTAATGGTAGAACGGCTTCAGACCCATACACTAAAGAAAAAGGGATAGATTTGGTTGGAGTTATGTATGTGGTGTGGTAGGCCCACAAGGCTTCAACCAACTGCTCATGCCACTGTCACTTATTGTCATCGAGTATCTTCTTCAGTATCTGGATGAGAGTTTTGTTGAATGCTTCTACAATATCATTTGCCCTTGGATAGTAGATGGTAGAATATCTCCAATCTATGATGTGTCTCTAGACAAAGCTGTTGATCTTAGTGCTCTTGAATGCAGTACCATTATCGGATATAATTTGTCATGGCACCCAGAATCTATATATGAAATGATTCCTGAAAAATTGGAGTGCATGCTGATCTGTGACCTCTCTGAGTGGGATTATCTTTGCCCACTTGGAAAAGTAATCGATGGCAGCTAGAATGAACTAGTGACCCTTGGAAGAAGGAAGATCGATCGGACCCACTATGTTAGTGCATGTGGTGAAATTTTCATATTAGGATTTCTAAAGAATAAGATATATACTTCCATCTTCACACTATGCGGGATAAAATGAGGATGGAAACATACATCTCTTTCTTTTTATGCATTTTTGACACCACGTAGATCCATAGATGTTTTTATTGAGGGTGATCGAGTATGACATTGAGGAGAGGTGTACTATCTTGAAAGATAGAAGTCACCACCATACAATGAACATAATCACCTCAATAAGGACTTCTAAGGACAATGGGTCTGCATGTGTACCAGAGATTCTTCCCCTACTTTACATGGAAAAGTAAAGTAGGGTTTATTTTAAACTAGGTTTGTTAAGTTCCTTAAAGGGGCAAGACCCTATAGTTAATTACATCTTAAGGAATGAGATCCCATAGAAATACTCTAGATTAAGTTAAATGATCATTGTCTCCAAAGATTTCAAAAAGTAGGAATATCAATCAATTAATTTATTTTGAAAGATCAAATGGGATTGATCAAAGAGAGGGAGTTATTATCGAAGCCAAAGAAAGATAAGTAGGAGATGCACATAATGCTAGGAAACTTAGCGAGCATCTCAAACTATCCTGTAGTTTGGCTTTATATTTTTGAAACTGATTTAATTTGTTTGAGTAGAGTTTTTTTATTAGAAATTTAGGACTTATGATTCTACAAAACAAGATTGTGGAAATGCCTAAGAAGTGAGAATTTATGCTTATGGCCCATGGAAAGGAGACGCAACCTCAGAACCTAAATCTAGGGAATTTTGGCGAGGGCCAAAAGCATAACCTAAATCTAAGAAAAAATGGGTATTTGGTTTGCCTCCATAAGAGAGGACAAACCACCCGATTGCTTGGACTTACAACCGCCTGGGGGTGGCTGCTAACTAACTCCTCCTATGATTTTAAATTCATGTAGGCAAGTCATATGTTTTAGGCAAGATTGCTAGGCTGTTATTTATTTAGAAAGAGACTAAGTCCTTAAACTCACTCCCTAAAGAGACTAGATCATGTAAGGGCATGCTTCAAATGACCTAAATCTAATGCAATTCAGATTTCATTTTATTTTTATTTTGGGATAATTATTTTGACTCATAATAATAGGATTCATACACCTAATGCATGAGAAATGAGATTATTGGCCAAAATTAATGAGAAGGGAGGAGGTGTGTTTCCACCATATCTCTCAAAGGTCAAGCCAAGTTTATCTAGCAAAGGTGGAAACCCACCAATCAAGAGTGAAAACAATATGCATTTGTCCATGATGTTACAAAAGAAATACTCATCCAGCTGTTGCTAATTCTTTTATTTTGATTTTTAGCCTAAGCTTTAGGTGGGGTTATGAGTTCTTTATTTTTAATTTTTAATTATTAAATTTAGTAGAAGATTTATTTTTTCCTAAGAGCCTAATCCACATCTAGGTCATACATAAAGCAAGGAAGAAACTAGAAAAAGGATACCACTTAATACACAAGCTAAACAAATCATCAGTAAATTTATAAAGCTAATCGCAAAAGAATAAGAGGCCATTGTGGTCAGGTACCACCGCACAAACCTGAAAAACAAAAAACCCAGATTACAAATGAATAAAATACATTTAAGCACATAATTCATTATTATGGGAGTCTTCAAGCTTCATTTCTTCATTCTTCTTTTCTTCTTTCTCCTTCTTTTCTTCTTTTTTCTTTAGTTCCTTCTTTTGGATGGTTGGAAGATGGTTGCTTCAAAGACTTCACATGATACATAAGATCAGATCTTATGACCAATGCTCATCCTAATCCCCATAACAATCATTCCAAAATCCTAATTGCAAAAGTTACATGAAAAAGAAAAGTAAATCTAGCTAACACCTATAAAATAGAGATTAGCTAAACAAATCACACAAAATCCCAAGCATGTATATTGGAATTATCACCCCACACATGATTGACTAAGTCCACTTTGCCTATTGGATTATGCTCAGGAGTATACGTACCTGCACAGCAAAAGCATTTATATTTTTATTTATCATAGTGCCCCTTAAGCACAATCCCCTGCAGCAGATAATGGTTAGACTAAGATCATCCTACCATTCATTCTATGTACATACATCCTAATCCAGACTAAAATATATATCATAAAACAAAAGCAAACATCAAAGCATGCACCGTCCTAACCTAAAGCTAGAAGTGGTGACTTAGCCTAATGTGCGTGTTTTAGAGGTTTGTGTGGTATGCTTAGCTATAGTTTTAAGTTAGAATTTTCTAAGTGTAAAGAATGTTCAAATTAGAGGAGGGTTTCATTTAAGTTATTTAGATATTTTGGGTTGATTTTATTTTATGTTTTGATTGGGTTCAAGTGAATCCTACAATTAATTACTAAGTTATAAAGAGAGGAAAAGAGAAGAGAACTTCTCTTTCCTTCCCTAATCTAAGTAATTCTAAAGTGGATTCATATTTTAGTTTTATTTAGTGATTATTTTATTATGTATTTTAATTAATCCTAAGTTTGGATGAACTCTAAACAAACTTATTCAAAATGAAAGGCATTTTAAGATTAAGTAAAATGAACTAAATTCACAAAACATACATCACTTCATTTCTTTCCCAACATGTATAACATGCATATGAATGAGTCCTAAACATATCTATTCATACAAATGGAAATGTTTAGCACACTTCATGATGCCTTCTAAGTAGTTCATTTAAGAAAATTTGAATGTTTATGATGCATGATTTTCATTAAGTAGCAAAGGGGTTTCTTATCCAATTTTCACATGCACATATGAATGTATGAAAGGCATAAGTGAGTACACCATTGTTAACCAAGTGTAAGGTACAAGATTAAAATTTTTAAAACCTCTTTGATTTTATAATATACCACTTTCCTTAAATATAAGCATGTGTACAAAAGAAACGAATGTAAAAGAAAGAATGCAAAAAGTTTGTGTTGGTTGATTTATTTTTGTTTATGCAATTTATATATACAAGTGTAAGTATCCTTCTTAAGTAATAGCATAGGAATGAATAAGAGATGGAATTGGCCAAGTGTTAGGTTCTTTTCAAATGAACTATACACCTTGCCAAATCTTATTCAAAACTATACCAAAAGAGAGGAGAAGGAAAACAACACTAAGCACATCCTTATATTTTAATCACATGCAAGCTTATAAGTAAGATATAAGTAAAATACTTTTAGTTTTGATAATTAATTCATATATTTTTAAAAATAATTTGGATTTAGTAATGATAATAGCCACTCATATTCTTACTTTAGCCAAAACATGCAATTTGACATAAAGGAAATATTTTCATTTTAAATTTGATTTTTGAAAAGCATGAATGTGTGAAATAATATGGAACACATATTTAGCATGTTGGGGAAGAACTAAAGTAATGAAAGCATGTAAACACATTCACATTAATTAATTCCTAAAGACAATCTTATGAAATAAGAAAGCTTAAAGCAAATCAAAGTTTATTTAAAGTGATTTTTGTTTGATTTTGAATTTGGTTTAATTTTAAAAATGTGAAGTGAGTTTTCTATTCCTAACCCATTCCCATGTGTGTTTGATATTTTTGTTTAATTTTTAGGTGATTAGATTCATTTTATATTTTGATTAGGTTAAGGTATGAATTAAGCATGTTAATTACCCTTACACTTAGCATAGTTAATCAAATAATTATGAACCAATGAGATGACATAAAATCTCATAAGGAATTTAAATTTGGAATGCACCTGGGAAGGAAAAAACCTAATGCAATTTAGCTTATGATTAATGATTAATTAAGCTAAGGGGTTTAGCTTAAGTAATTTCAAAACACCCCTCACACATATGAGTTGAATCTTGATTTTCTTAATTGTACTTAGGATCTTGAACACCTAAGCATCTACCCCAGGTAGATTAATTGTGTTCTAGAAAGTTTTAGAATTTTAAGAAATTAATTAAGAGGGTAATTAGTTAATTAACCCTTAATTATGAGAGGATTAAGGAAGAAAAAAGGGA
The DNA here is from genome assembly GCA_021442155.1 of Cymbidium sinense. NCBI lineage: Eukaryota > Viridiplantae > Streptophyta > Magnoliopsida > Asparagales > Orchidaceae > Cymbidium > Cymbidium sinense. The sequence continues at coordinate 23,762,941 of CM038215.1, forward strand.
TTTAAAGAATAGCTTAGAGGAAATGCCTCAAAATTATTTCCTAGACCTCCTATTCACTGAAATAGACCTTAATAAACTTCATCAAAGGATTAAAACACTAATCAAACCCTTAATTAATCTTAATTACATTAAGGGGATAATTAGAAATGAATTAGCAATTTCCCCAATTAAGCAACCAATAAATCCCAAGAAAATTAGGGGAGGGAGAAGTCATACCCTAAAATGTACTCAAGAAGTTTGGGAATAATTAGTGGATTAATTAAAGGATAATTAGCAAATTAATATTCCCAATAAAACCCAAAATCAGGGAAAGACATTGTTCAAAATCAATTAAAATTATTTTTATGAAATTCCAGATCAAATTATCTATCCAATTCAATTTATTTCATATTTTTCAAAATATTTTTATGTTGAGATATGAATTTTAGAAGTTTAGGTAATTAATTAGAATTATTTAAACCCTAATTATATCATTAATCCCCACGGGTGCCATGCATACTATTGACACGACACACACTTTACACGCGGTGCCTCCCCATTCGTTATTTAAAACATCACATCATAGTGCCATGTGGCAGCAATGCTACGCGCTTTCTCCTCAGCCATCCGATCAAGGATGGGATGGCTGAGATTAAAGACACAGATCAGAGGATTAAAAATGGATATACAGTGTGTTTTAATCTCAGTCATCCATCCAAAATGCATGGATGGATGGCCAGAGATCTTTCCCTAATCTCCCCTGTTAACAATGGAGGCCGTCCATGTTCTAGGGGATGATCTGAGCTTAATTGAGCTGGATTGATCCCAAATTTTACCCACACCATCAACATGCATAGAAGATTACATCCAACAGTCAAGATCCTATGAGATTAACATTTCTTTCACAAATCTCCACCCCACATTGAGTTTAATGGTCAAAAATGGCTAACCTCTCCAGAGGTGATCACCGATGCTTGATTCCCTTGGAGAAGCTTTGTCTGGTTGAGATGAAGCTTTGCTAAAAGTTTGAGGGGCTAAGATTGAGTGGATCTTCCTATGGGTCACCTCCTCCTTAGCTTGAGCTTAGCTTTGATCAAATTGGATCTCCCCTTGCTTCAAGAACTTGGAAGAGAGCTTTGGTGCACTCGACTTGGTCCTTTGATGAAGCTTGAAGAAGGAATTGAGTGGAGTTTGATGTGGAGAAAGTTGACAATTCAATGGACCTCCCCTATTTTTACTTAAGAAAAATTGAGAAGATGTAAATTGAATCTCCCTCCAGGAAGCTTAGGATCACTTGCAAATGGCTCCTATGACACCCTCTCACTCAATCGACTATGGCTCTATAAAGATTCAAAAGAATTAGGGGGAGTATATCTCCCCCTTTGGCAATCGAATGGTCGAGCATAGGCTTGCCATTTTGATCCAATTGCCTTGATTCAGTGAGTTATTTGAGCTATTAGGACTATCATTGAGTTCTATTTGGCTAGATGAGTGGAAATATGAACTCCCCATGTGCTCAAAACTAGTAGAGGCATGATTCCCATGTGGCCATTTCAAGGGGAGTGGTCAGTTTGGCAATTGGGTCAAGTTGGGCTGACCCACACCCATTGGGTTGGGTGCACCACCCTCCCTAGTGTTCACTTAATCTATTAAGAGAGTATCAAGTATTTATGAAGAGAATTTGACCAAATTCCAAGTGGAATTGGTCAAAATTAACTCTATGGCATTTGGCTGATTTTTGAATTTGGGTATGTTTGGTATGTTGTGAAAATAGGTTTGGCCAAGTTTCATTGGATTTGGAGTTCATTTGGTATGGTTTGGCTCATGTTGACTCATTTAGGTCAAAATAGGTCAACTTGGGTCAAGTTGACCAAGTGGTCAAATTGGGTCAAACTAAGGGTTTGGTCAAGTTCATAGGACCATTTAAAATGTTTTGGTGGCTTTGGTTTGATTCAATTTGGTTTAGGGTTGAATTTGGTTCATATGACTTCATTTAGGTCAAATGGGTCAAGTTACCATTTGACCCATTTGACCTATTGAGCTAGTCATGGTTTTTGGTTTATGAATTATTTTATTCCCTTGATTTGAATGAACTTGACCCATTAGTTCAATCAATTTGGCTTAGATCAAGTTTTGACACATTTTGAATTTTTTAGGTCAAGTTGAGTCAACTTGGATCAAGTGGCCAATTGGGTTAGGTTAGGCTCAAATGTTGACTTGGTCAAGTAAAAAATATTGATCATGAATGAACTTAGATCATGGTTTCAATCAATTTGGCCTATGGTGGATTTTGGCTATGTTGGGTTTCATTTTGGCTAAGTGTTGACTTGGTCAACCCTTAGGTTTGACTTAGTTTTACCCAATTTGAGTGATTGATCATCTCATGATGATTGTTGATCAAGATGAGAGGCTTATGCGAGTTTGATTCAATCCAATTTGATTAGGATTAGAATTTGGCTCATAAGGATACATTAGGTCACTTTGGGTCAAGTGAGCTTAAAGTGGGTCAAATGGCTTGGTCAAATCTTGATTTGAGTTTGATTGAACTTGTATATGGACTTATGATTGAAATATAAATCCATTTGCAAGTGGTTTGAAGTCAAATGAGTTTTGATTCATTTGACAATTTCAAGTTGAAAGGGTGAACATAAAATGGATTTTGGCTTGATTTTTGAATTGAGTTTTGGTTAAGTGATTGAAGTTTGTATTTATATTTGGATTCATGATTAAAGTATTGATTGAATCATCAAGGAAAATCAAGAGTTTGGCTTAATTTGAAGTTGATTTGGCTAAGTTCAAAATTTTAACTTGAAAGGCTTAGGTTGGATTTTGAGTGAGTTTGAGTTTGATTTTTGGAAGTGGTCTTGATTGTTTGAATTTATATTTCATTTATATATATGAATATAAATGAGAATATAAATGGGTTATGAGAAATTTTCATGAATTTGAAGTGATTTGAACTTGACTTAGGTTAAATGAGAATATAAATGAGTTCAAATCAATCAAATTAAGAACTTAGGAAAGATTTTGAATTTGGATTTTGAATTTTGGATTTGATTTGATTGATTTGAATTTATACTTCATTTATATATGTGAATATAAATGAGAATATAAATGAGTTATGAGAAAATCTCATGATTTTAAATTTATTTGAAGATGATTTAGGCTAAGTCCTTAAGAGAAAATTAAGGACTAAGAAGGATTTTGAATTTGGATTTTCAACTTAGAATTCATTCATGGATTTCAATCATATGTTTCAATCATGTGTTTCAATCAAGTGGCATTGATTTGAGTTTCGAGAAAATCAATTAGGCTAGAATTGATTTAGGTTTGATGTTGATTTGGAGTTTGACTTGAAGGAAGGATATAACGGAAGTGGCCTAAGCTATAGGGTAGGAAAATTTTTCTAACACCACTAAGGCATGAACTACTCCTATGGCTAACTCTCCTAAGTCTCTAGGGTTAGGTCGAGTAACTACCTAATCACTAGATGTGTCTTAAAATTAAAGAACTCTTAAAGTTTAAGAGAAGTCCTATGTCTAAGATGGAGGGGTTGAGAGCTCATTCTAAAAATGAGGTCAACAATGCCCCAACACTCAAATGGCCACGAGGCCAATGTATGATGTAGAATGTTGGATGGTTGATGTATGACCCCACCATGCACCTGACATTTGTGGCATCTCCTAGCTACATCCATGCAGTATATAATCATCGAAGGCCAGTAATATCCTAGTCTCTTGATATTGGATTTCATCTTCGGACAAAATTGATGCGCTCTACATAAACCTGAATGTACCTCGATCATGATCCTACTGGCTTTGTGTTTGTCTAAATAATGTAACCACATATGATCAAAGGACTGCCGGTACAGTGGGCCATGCACGAGAGCATAAGAAAGAGCTCTCTGTTTCACTTGATGGGCTAATGACTTCTCTTGAGATAGTTTGCTTGTATTTAGATAATCCATGAATGATTACCTCTAATATGACTCCTCGTCCTTTTTGGCAACGGTAACATCCCCTTCAAGAGAGAGTCTCTCGATGAGTTTAGCATCAATAAGGGATAAGACTTGTCTATTTTGGACCCTTATTGGAATGGACTCATCTTCTGGGCATGCTAATTCTTTTGCAAGCTTTACTAAGGCATCTGCTACGATGTTATCTCCTCGAGGAAAGTTATAGATAGTGACCTTTGGGATTTGAGCCAACAACTCCATGGTAGTGATGGAGCTTATGCCAGTGATTTGGTTGATGACCAATTGAGAATTCCTAAAGATGTTGATACACTAGTTGCATAGTGTAATGGCTAACTCCAGACCGAAAATCAGAACCTCACACTCACCTTTGTTGTTGGTGCATGGATTGGATAGATGATATGAGAATCTCATCACATCATGGTCTAGAGTTAGTAGAACTATTCCTACCCCTATTATTGATGACCCTTTTGGAGTGAGCTCTCAACTTCCTCATCATAGATCTAGGACTCTTATAGACACCAAGAGTTTCTTAGTCTTAAGAAACTTCTAGTGATTAGGTGAACACTTAACCTAACCCTAAAGACTTAGAAGAGTTAGACATAAGAATAGGTTGTTCTTTAGAAAATTAGGGGGACTTGCCTACCTTATAGCCTGAACCCAGTCCTTGCTTACTTGTTCCAAACCAAACCTCAAATTCAAGATCATAAATCCAATCCCAAATCAAATGATTGAAACTCATGAATAAATTCAAATTCCAAATCTCTTCCTAAGCCTTTGATTTTACCTTATGGACTTAACCTTAACCAAATTCAAATCAACCCTAATTTAATTGATTTTCTCAATTATCAAATTCAATCTCAAATCAAATCCCAAACCAAATTTCAAATCAAATCCAACACCAAATGATTGAAACCCATAGTCAAACTCAAATACCAAATTCTCTTTCTAAGTCATATGAACTACTTTCATATTCTTAGCTAAAACCCCTTCAAACCAACCCAAATTTGGTTTATTTCTTTATAAATCAATCATTCCTTCATTTATATTCACAAATATAAATGAAATCTAATTTCAAACTATTTAAATCAAATCAAAATAAATCAAACCAAATCAAGACCCTTCTTAAGCCATATGGACCCACCTCCATAAGCCTAATTAAATCTTGATCAACCCAAACATGATTGATTCTTTATAAATCAATCATTCCTTCATTTATATTCATAAATATAAATGAAACTCACCCTCTAATGACCAAAAATAAATCAAACTAAATCAAAACCCAAGTTAGCCCTTTTAACCTACATCCCTAAGCTTAATTAAATTTACTTCCAAATCACTCCAAACTCAAGTGATTTAATCATAACCCATTTATATCTTCATGAAATTTACAAATATAAATGAAATATAAATTCAAATGACCAAAACTAAATCCAAATCAAATCAAATATCCAATTTTAGCATTGTTAGCTAATTTCTTTAACTTGGCTAAATGACATCCAAATCAATTCAAAACCCATGGATTTCTTCTTGATTCAATCATTCCTATAATCACCTAATTAAAAATTTAATTAGCTTGATTACTCCCTAATTAATCACCTAATTAGTCTCAATTTTTTTGTGGATGTTTAGGGGGATGACCTCTACCTCCCTTATTTTTTTGGGATTTTATTGGTTGTTTAATTAAGGGAATTAATTGATTAAGCCTTAATCATTCTCTTAATTTAATTAGTCATAATTAGTGAATGAACATGATTTAATTAATTATTTAAGCCTAATTACTTCTGTTGAACAATAAGGGTGCTCAGGGAATGTGATTGGGATCATTTTCCTAATTTATTTTCTATGTTTTCTTTACTTTTTGGAATCAATTTAATTAATGATTAATGAAGTAATTAATTATTTAATTAATTATATAATCTTCAAGCTAAAATCAGAGCTTAAGTGATCAAATATAGGACTTAGGGATTGAGATCAAGGCCTCTTTCTTAATCTCTTTTCTTAAGTTAATTTCACTTCATTAATTGAACATGCTTAATGCTTAACCAAATGGAATAATGAGCTTGATTAACTCAATCTAAAATTCAATTCACATGTAAGCAACCTTAATTAATCTTTTGGTAGCCCTTTAGATGTTCAATAGTCTAAAGGAATTTAATAAAATTATGGTTAGCTTATATATTTAAGAAAACTATAAAAGTAATTAATATAATCCCTTAAGCCTAATTAACTATTAATCATGAGTCAATTGCTTTAGGCCCCTTTCATTTCTTATGAGCATTGCCAATTTACTTTTCATGTGGTTGCATATCATATTGGCTCATTATTAATTAGTTAATTAACTTAAGCTGATATAAGTAAGGGTTTAATTAATTCACTTAATTCATACCTTAACCTAAATAAGACATAAAATCTACCTAATTACCCTTCATTACACCAAATTAACTCACACATGGGGAATGGGGTTAGGATTAGCAAACCACTTTCACATTTCTTAAATCAAATTAAACTTAAAATTAAAAATGACATTAAAGAACTTTGTTTTATTTTAAATAGCCTTATTTAGTGTGATTGTCCTTAGGAATTAATTGGAATGAATGAGATCATGAACTCATGTTCCTTTATTTATTTCCAAACATATTAAATGTTGTATGTCATAGGATTCATGCATTCATCTCTTTTAAAATTAATTAAATGAAATAGTTTCTTTTATGTTAAATTGCATGTGTTGATTTAAATTAAAAATAGGAGTGGCTATTATTACTATTAAATCAAAAGTTATTTTCCAAAGTATATAAATCAATTATAATATATTGATAGATGTTAATTATAAGTATATAAGTTTGCATGTGTTTATAATCTAAGAAATGCAATATGAAGCTCTCTTTTCTTACCTTATATAGAATTACATAGGATTGACAAATGTATAGTTCATTGAAAAGAACACAATATTTGTCCAAATCTAATCATGTGTATCTCCATATTAAGACTTAGGAAGAATTTCATATCACATATATAAATCATATAATCAAACTAAACATGACTTCTTATATTACTTCTCATTATTATGGTTCTTTTTGAACATTCATATGTATATAAGAAAAGTGGTATATTAGTCTGAACATCCCAGGGATGCGAGGCTTTAAGTAGCCCCAAGTAGGTCTTGTACCTTACCCCCCTGGTGTAGAATAATGGCACCGTACCTACTTAAAACTCTTATACATATGTATGTATAATATGTTCAATGAATAAGAATCATAAATCAAATAAACCAAATACAACTTTTGCATGGATTTTCCTATTTTCATAGTTACTTATACATCCATAAGTATCTAAGGATAGCGAGTATATTAGTTTGGACATCCTAGGGGCGCACAATTTTAAATAGCCCTAAGGAGATTCCTACGTTGTTCCCTTGGTGTGGAACAATGGTGACTCACTTGCTTAGAACTTTTATACATGTGAATGTGTACTTAGCTAATGGATGAAAATTCCCTTTTTCTATAAAAAAATGGCATGCATTCATAATTCAATCAAATGAAATATTTAAATTCCAAATACACTTGTTTGCATTCATCATTTAAGTGTGCTAAGACATATATTGTATGTGTAGGTATACTTAGGACAAAACCATATGCATGTTACATATGATGGAAAAAAATGAATGAATATGTGTCATATGATAGCAGTTCATTCCAATTAATCTTACGATGCCTTTCTTATTGAATAAGGTCATTTAGAGTGAACCTAAACTTAGGATTGATTAAAACATATAATAAGCCATTCACTAAAGAGAATCAAGCTAATTAACTTGCTTTAGAAATGACTTAAGGTAGGGATGAAAGAGAGGTCATCTCTCTTTCTTCTCTTTATAATACTTAGTTGTTAAGTGTAGATCATATGAAACAAAAGAAAACATTAAGTAAAATTATCAAATCAACTAAATCACTTAAAGAGAAATCACACCTTTGCAAATTAAATCCCTCACACCTAACAAATTACAACCCTAAAGCCTAGTTAGGACATACCACACAAGCCTTAATGCACACATATTAGATTAAGTCACCACTTTTAGCCTTATGTTAGGGTAGTGCATGGTTTGATATATGTTTATTATGTGATGTACTATTGCAAACTAAATGTTAGGGTGTTTGTGCGTAGTTTGAATGTTAGTTATTAGCCTTTATCAGAGGGGTTGTGCTTAAGGGGCCACTGTAATAAAATATAAATACTTTTGTTGTGCAGGTTGCTTAGCCCCTAAGCATAATCCAAAGTAGGACAGGTGAGCTTGGTTATCCATGTGCGAGATGCTAAGTCCAAATTATTCATATAACTGCTTGGGTTGTATGGTGTGTTTAGCTAACATTTTATTTGTAGGTGTAGCTAGATTTACTTTCCATCTTTTAATGTAAGTTTGCATTACGATTAGGATAAGTGTTATGGGGGATTAGGATGAGCATTAGTTAAAATACCAAGTCTTATGTACCATGTGATGCCTTTGAAGCAAGCACATCCAAATCAAGTCAAAGGAGGAAAGAAATGAAGAATGAAGAATGAAGACCCCCATAACATTCATCATTTGTAATTGTGACTATTCTTTTATAAATCGGGTTATTTAAGGGTAGAACTCGGCTACCCAAATTTCTTTTCAGGTTGTTCGATAGTACCTGACCGCACTAGGCTCTTATTCTTTTGTGTTAGCTTTATAAAATTGTTTGATATTTTATTTAGCTTGTGTATTAGAAAAAGCATATCTTTCCATAGTTTATTTATGATTGGTGATTGTTGTATGGCTGAATGCGATTAAGCTCCTAAGTTAAAAATTAATTTTTCTACCTAAACTAATTACTCATAACTAAATTTTCTAAAATAACTCATAACCTCACATAAAGATTAGGCATTAAATCAAGATAATAAAATATTTAGCAACCCATTAGCTAGATGTTGTATGGTTAATATCATGGATATCATGTTATTTCACTCTTGCTAAGAGAGGGCCTCCATCTTTTCCAAATAGTAAAAGGCTTAACCTTTAAGAGCTTATGATGAAAAAACACTTCTTTCTCTTTTGATATAGCCCATAATCAACTTCATCATACATTTAGGAATATAAAATCCTATAGCCTGTGTCAAAATAAAGAGTTCAAAATCAAATAAAATTTGAAAAGATTTGCATTAGATTAAGTCATTATTCATACCACTCATACTCTAGTCTCTTAGGGAGTGAGTTTAAGGACTTAATTTCTTTTCTAAATAATAATGACCTAACCATCTTGCAAAAGTATATGACTTGCCTACATAGATTTAAAGCGTAGGAGGAGTAAGCTGGCTACCACTCCAAGTGGTTATAAGTCCAGTAGTTGGGTGATTTACCCTCTCTTATGGAGATAAACAATATACTCATTTTTTCCTTAGATTTAGGTCATGCTTTGGCCCTCAACAAAGCTCCCTAAATTTAGGATTTGAGGCTACTATTTTCATTTGGGGCTACTAGCATAAATCCTCATCTCTTAGGCATCCTGACAATCTTGTGTTGTTAGAGTATAAGTCTTAGCTTTTGAATGAAATGTCAACTCAAATATATAATTTCTCTTCAATTTCAAAAAATATAAGGCCCAACCCTAGGATAGTTTGGGATGTTCACTAAGTTTTATAGTATCATGAACATCTTCTACTCAACTCCTTTGGCTTCAATAATAAGTCTCTCCTTTTGATCCATCTCACTCAATTTTCTAAAATATAATCAATTTATTGATAGTCCTATCTTTGAATTCTTGGAGACAACAATCACCTACTTTAATCAAGAGTATTCCTAAGGGATTCATTTTTCTTAGGATGTAATTAGCTGTGGGAGCTTTCCCCTATAGGAAACTTTAGAACGGTTTAAATAAATCCTGCTTTATTCATCCATGAAAAGTAGGAGAAAAATCTCTGGTATATTCGAAGACCCATCATGCCTTAGGAGTCCTTATTAGGTGATTAGGTAGTTCTAGGATAGTGATTTTTATCTTTTGAGATAGTGCACTATTCTTCAATGTCATATTTGATCACCTCAATAAGTTCACCCTCAGATCTGCATGGTGTCCCCCATATACACACACAAACACTAAACCAAAAATAAACACCACACCTGCCTACCCTGGAAGAGTAGATTGTGGTTCTTCTTTTTTTTGGAAGGAAGTCACTCCATCAAAATACATCTCCCAATGATGAATATTAGTGTCCCCTAAGTTCATAATTTTTTCATCATAGAGGTCATCATTAAGCGGGGAATCAGAGGGTGTGGGTGTGCTGCTAAGAAATTCACTATTGCTTGTCCTTTCACTACACGGAGGGGTATGAATGTGCTGTCAAACTGTAATAAAATCATAGACCATCACACCAAACATCTAAATAACATCGATCAAGCCATGAGATATTACAGTGGATTGACCCTAGAGATCATAATTACCTTATGAGAAAGCATGTAATGTCATAGCTTTTGGAATGCAAAGATTAAAGCTAGGCAGTGCTTTTTAATAGGTTGATAGTTTGCCTCAATAGGGATTAGATGATGAATGAGATAGTAGGGCACATTTTCTTTCCCTTCATCATTATTTTGCACCAACAAAGTGCTGAAGGAGTCATCTAATGTGACGGTTTAAAGGATCAACGGCTTACCCAGGATAGGGGTTGCTAGAACTAGCGGCGTCATCAGGTAGTGTTTGATCTCTTCAAAAGCATGTTAGTACTTGTCATCCCACTTGAACTTGGCATCCTTTTTCACAAGTGTTGAGAATGGCTGGCATCTTTCTGATAGGTTGGAAATAAAACATCTTAGATACGCCAATTGCCCTTAGAATGATCTGAGTTGAGTTAGACTTTTTACTTCGTTTCAGTTACGTATTGTTCTAAATCTTCTCCAGTCTGACATTTCTATTCCCCAATGTCAGATACCAAACCCAAGGAATTTTCCTGAAGCTACTCCAAATGCACACTTTGAGGGATTCATTTTAAGGTTAAATTATCTTAACCATTAGAAAATAACTCTTAGTCAAAGATGTGGTCTTCCTTTTCTTTACTTTTGACTACAAGATCATCGATGTAACACTCAACCTGATGATGAATGAGTTCATCAAAGACTTGAGTCATGGCCTGTTGGTATGTAGCACTAGCTTTTTTAAGGCTGAAAGGCATGATCTTATAATAATAGATTTCGATTGGGGTTTGAAAGGTAATATTTTTCTCATCCTCACGGGGTCATCTTAATTTGGTTGTAGCTAGATGACCCATCCATAAAGGAGAATACCGCATGAGATGAGGCAATGTCCACCATCAGCTCTGGTATTGGAAGTGAAAATTTATCCTTAGGACATTCCTGTGGTGTTAATTTTTGATTCATTTGTATGGAGGAGACACCACGTAGATCTGAGGGTGTACTTATTGAGGTGATTAGGTACAACTTTAAGGAATAGTATACTATCTCGAAAGATAGAAGTCACTACCCTACAATAGATCTAATCACCTAATAAGGACTCCTAAGGCATGATGGGTCTTCGAATATATTAGAGATTTTTCTCCTACTTTATATGGATGAATAAAGTAGGGTTTATTTAAATCAGGTTTTTACATCTTAAGAGAAGTGAATCCCTTAAGAATACTCTCGATTAAAGTAGGCGATTATTGTCTCCAAAGAATTCAAAGATATGACTATCAATAAATTGGTTGTGTTTTAGAAGATCAAGTGGGATGGGTCAAAAGGGAAGAGCTATTTTCAAAACCAAAGGAGATGAGTAGGGAGTGCTCATGATACTAGGAAACCTGATGAGCACTCCAATTTATTCTATGGTTTGGCTTTATATATTTGAAATTGAGAAGATTTATTTATTTGATTTGAAATTTTATTATAAATCTAGGACTTATAATTCCACAAGATTATAAAAATTCCTTAGAGGTTAGAATTTATACTTGTAGCCCATAAAGAGAAATAGCAATCTCAGATCCTAAATCTAGGAAGCTTTGGTGAGGGCCAAAACATGACTTAAATCTAAGGTGAAAGTGGGTATATGGTTTACCTCCACAAAATAGAGTAAACTACCCGACTGCTGGACTTATTATAGCCTGGAGTGGCAGCCAGCTAACTCCTATGCTTTAAATCCATGTAAGCAAGTCATATTCTTTTGCAAGATGGCTAGGATATTATTATTTATAAAATAAATTAAGTCCTTAAACCCACTCCCTAAAAGACTAGAGCATGAGGGGCATGAATAATGACTTAAATTTAATACAACTTTTTATCAATTTTTTTTTAATTTGGGACTCTTTATTTTGACACAGGCTATGGGATTTTGTATGCCTAAATGCATGAGAAATTGGTTATGGGTCAAATCAAAAGGGAAAGAGGTGTTTTTCCATCATAGGCTCTCAAAGGTTAAGCCCTTACTATCTAGAAAAGATGGAATCCCTCCCTTAACAAGAGTGAAATAAGATGATTATGCATGATATTAAACATACAACGTCCAGCTAAGGGGTTACTAAATATTTTATTATCTTGATTTAATGCCTAGGCTTTTATATGAGGTTATGAGTTATTTTAGAGGTTTAGTTATGAGTTGTTAATTTGGGGTAGAAAAATTAATTTTTATCCTAGGATCCTAATCATATCTAGGCCATACAACAATCACTAATCATACACAAACTATGAAAAGACATGCTTTTTGAATGCACAAGCTAAACAAAATATCAAACAATTTTATGAAGCTATTGTAAAAGAATAAAAAGCTGATGCGATCAGGTACCGCCGTACATCCCGAAAAAAAATGTGGGTAGTTGAGCTCTTCATTCTTCATTCTTCATTCTTCATTCTTCCTTCTTCATTTCTTCATTTTTCATTTCTTCATTTGATTTGCTCCATTTCTTTCTTCCTTTTGGCTTGATTTGGATATGCTTGCTCCAAAGGCATCATATTGTACATAATACTTGGTCTTATAACCAATACTCATCCTAATCCCCCATAACACTCAGCCTAATCCTAATGCAAAATTACTTTAAAAGAAGAAAAGTAAATCTAGCTACACCTACAAAATAAATATTAACTAAACATACCATACACCCATGCAGTTATATCGATAAGTTGGACTTAGCGCCCTACACATGGGTAACCAAGCCCACTTGTCATAACTTGGATTATGCTTAGTGGCTAAGCAACCTACACATCAAAAGCATTTATATTTTTTTATTTAGCGGCCCCTTAAGCACAACCCTCTACAAAAAATATGATTAGGCTAATATCGGCCTAACATCCAGACTACGCACATACACCTTAACATCCAATCTACAATAGTACATCATAAAACAAGCATACATCAAATCATACACTGCCCTAACATAAAGCTAGAAATGATGACTTAATCTAATGTGTGTGAATTAAAGCTTGTGTGGTATGTCCTAACTAGGCTTTAGAGTTGTAATTCACTAAGTGTGAAATATTTAATTTATAAAGGGTTTATTCCTCTTTAAGTGATTTAATTGATTTGAAGATTTTACGTAGTATTTTCTTTTGTTTCATATGGTATACACTTAATAACTAAGTGTTATAAAGAGAAGAAAGAGAGGGAATCTCTCTTACATCCCTACCTTAAGTCACTTCTAAAGCAAGTTAATTAATTAATTTCCTTTAGTGAATGGCTTATTATATGTTTTGATTAGTCTTAAGTTTAAGCTTATTTTAAGCAAACTCATTCAATAAGAAAGGTATTTTAAGCTTAATTAGAATGAATTACTATCACTTAACGCATATTTATTCATTTCTTACCATCATGTATACCATGCATATGAGTAAGTCCTAAGCATACCTATACATGCAATTTATATTTTTAGCATACTTGAATGATGAATGTAAGAAAATGCATTTGGAATTAATGTTTCATTTAATTGAATGATTTCATCATATTACTTTAAAGCTCTATCTAGATTTTTAGGCAAAATCATATGGAAAGATCCTTTCACATGATCATCAACCAAATGAGTATGAATGCCTGTATTTTAATAGAAAAGGAGGGTCTTCATTCATTAGTTAAGGACACATGCATGTATAAATGTTTTAAGTGAGTTATTGTTGTTGCGCTAGAGTAGGTACAAGACCTACTTAAATCCTAGCGACTAATGTCTAGACTAATATACCATTATTCTTAGATACATATAAATGTATAAGCAACTATAAGAATAGGAAAAATCCATGTAAAAAATTGTATTTGATTTATTTGACTTATGATTCTTATTCATTGGTCATATCATACATACATATGTATAAGATTTTTAAGTGAGTATGGCGATATTGTTATGCACCGAGGGCATAAGGTACAAGACCTACTTAGGGATACTTAAAGTCTCGCAGCCACGGGATGTCCAAACTACACTTTTCTCAGATACATGTGAATGTACAAAAAGAACCACAATAATGAGAAATCATACAAGAAGTCATATTTGGTTTGATAATATGATTTGCATATGTGATATGAAATTCTTCCTAAGTCTTAATATGGAGATGCATAGAAGTAGATTTAGACAAATGTTGTGTTCTTTTCAAATGAACTATACATTTGTGAAGCTTATGTGAATCCATGTAAGATAAGGAAAGAGAACTTCATATTGTATATCTTATATAACCAACACATGTAAACTTATGGATATTTATAATTAACATCACACCATTTATTATAATTGATTTATGAGCTTTTAAAAATAACTTTTGATTTAATAGTAATAATAATCACACATATTTTTAATTTGAATCAACATATGCAATTTGACATAAAAGAAACTATTTTATTTAGTTAATTTTAAAAAAAATGAATGCATGATTACATATGTCAAGCAACATTTAGAATGATTGAAAAGAAATAAAGGAACTCTTTAATGTTATTTCATTTTGAGTTTGACTTGATTTAGAAAATGTGAAAGAGGTTTGCTGGTCCTAATCCTATTCCTCATGTGTGAGTTAATTTTGGTTCAATGAAGAAGTAATTAAGTTGATTTTTATGTTTTAATTAGGTTAAGGTATGAATTAAATGGACTAATTAACCCTTACCTACATCACCTTAAGTTAATTAACTAATTAATAATGAGCCAATATGATATGCAACCACATGAAAAGTAAATTTGTAATGCTCCTAATAAATGAAAGGGGGCCTAATGCAATTGGCTAATAATTAATAGTTAATTAGTCTTAAGGGATCTCACATAACTACTTTTATGGTTTTCTCACACATGTGAGCTAACTAGTATTTAATCATCTCTCACTTGGGATCATTGGACACTCAAAGAGCTACCTAAAATTAAATTATAGAATTATATTCAATTAAATTAATTAAGTTCATTAATTAGCTAATTAAGTCTTAATTAACCTTAACCAATCAAATTGAGATGGACTTAGAGAAAGAGATAAAGAAGGGAGACTAAATCTTAATCCATAAATCCTATCAATTAGTTAATTAAGGTTCATGTATGATTTGGATTTTTTAATTAATCTTGTTAATTAATTAATTAAGGGTGTTAATTAATTATTTATTTAAGGGATTGGAGAAGGCTTAAAGAGAAGATTGGAAGAAAGAGTCCCAATCCATTTCCCTAGACTTCATCACCATTAATAGAGGTTAATGAGCTTAATTGACTAATTAATTTACTATTCATTTACTTAATTATCACTAATTATATTAAGAAAATGATTAATATTTAATCAATTGATCTCTCTAATTAAGCAATCAATAAAATCCTAGAAAAATAGGAGACGTAGAGGTCATCCCCCTAAACATGCACAAAAAATTTGAGATTAATTAGATGATTAATTAGAGAGTAATTAAGCTAATTATATTTTTAATTAAACCTTGATTAAGCTAAAACCACTGTTTAAAAATCAATTAATAATAATTTTTTTGGATTCTACTCTGAAACATCTTTAAAATGAGCCTAAGTTTGTATTTTATTTTTTTTGGATTTTTTTTAGAATTAGTTATAAATTTAGGAATTTTTAGGTTTAAAAATAAGTTAATTAAGCTTATTTAAAGCCTTAATCCCATCGGGCCATGTGGCGGCTAACGCGGCATGCTTTCCACATGGCACGATGGGATTCGCTATTTAAGTTGTCAGATCCAAAGGGTGACTCAGATGGTGGCGTACACAGTAACTCCATGGACTGTTCGATCTAAGATCAAATGGCCATGATTAAACCCACAATTTTGAAGGTTTAATCAGAGGTTCTATGCATGATCAGAACAGGACTGTTCATTTCGATCACACAGAATGGGTGGTCCATGATCTATCTCCTTTCGAGCGATGAACGACGGCTACCATTCATCGATTGTCACTTGATCTGAGCTCACCCAAGCTCGAATGGAGATGAAACTTATCCCACATCTTCGGGGAAGCATAATAAGCAAATCTAATGGTGAAAATTGCATGACATAGAACTTGCTATCATAAAAGCCCAACCTATTTTTATTCAAGGATTAGTTTCAATGGCATACCTCATCAGAGGTTATGACCGGCGGTTCTAACAATTGAAGAAGCTTCGTTTGGTAGAAATAAAGCCCTGTTGAGCCCCATGAGCTTTGATTGGTGTAGTTTGCACGAAAGGCCAATCCATGGCACGTAGGTGATCGGTCTTGGTCGAACTCCTACTTTTGACAATCGGAGATGATGAAAAATGATTCGTTCTTGCTTGTTTAGGTCCAAGGAAGGTGTGTGCAAAGTTAATTGCACTTTGGTGGTGATTTGAGTAAATGGGAATCGAAGGTGGCCTCCCCTATTTCAATTTTGTGTAAAACTAAGAATGAGGATTTTGGGGAGCTCGGGAAACTTTAGAAATGGCTCTAGGATTCCTCTTCTTGGCAACTAGGGTTGAATCGAGTGTGAGTGTCTGGGTTTGAGTCTCATTCCTTGGATTGGATGATAATGGCTGTCTTGGCTTTTTTGGATTAATGGTTGAGATGGGGAGCTCGATTTGGGCAGAGAATCATGTTAGCAGGCTTCCTTTGAGTGGAGGAGGGTGTGAGAGTGTTTGCCATGGGAGTAGTGGGTGTCCTATGGCTTTCCAAGTGTTCCAATGGGAATGACGGAGGTGATCTTACCTCCCCATGAGTCATGGCCAACCCAACCACCCTTGGGATAGGTCAGCCATGGTCCTAAGTGCCTAAGTGGACCTTTGAATGGGTGCCAAGTGGCTAAGGGGAGAAAATGACCTAATGTGCATGTGCCTTATCTCATGGGATGCCCTAAACCCATGGGCAAAATAGTCATTTGTCTATGAGTTTGATTTGGATAGATTTGAAATGGGTTAAAAGTGGGTTAGCCCAAATATCAAGTGGTTTGGAGTTTATTTGATTTGATTTGGCTTGATTTGACCTATTTTGGTCAAGTTGGCTTAGGTTGGGTCAAGTTGACCAATTGGTAAAATTGGGTCAAACCAAGGGTTGGGTCAAGTTCACATGGCCAATTAGAGGGTATTGGTGTCATTGGTTTGATTCAATTTGCTTTGGATTTGATTATGGCTCATTCAGGTTCATATAGGGCAAATAGGTCAAGTTGACCAATTTGACCAAATTGGGTTGGGTTAGGTGTTGAGCCAAGTTCAATTGGCTAATTAAAAAATATTGTAGGTTTTGGTTTGGTTTAATTTAGATTTAATTTGTATTTTAATTAATTTGACCATTTAGGTCAATTTGGGCTAGGTTGGGTCAAGTTGACCAATTGGTCAACTTGGGCTCAATTATGGATTCAAGTTCATTAAGTGATTTTGAATTAACTTGAGCCATTGGTTGCAATCAATTTGGATCAAATAATGATTTGACCCATTTTGGCTTTTTAGGCCAATTTGGGTCAACTTGGGTCAAATGGCCAAGTAGGCTAGGTTTGGCTCAAGTGAGGGTCATGTTATAGTGGGTTTGAATTAATGGTTTTTTAATCATCAAATTTAGCTAGTTTGATAATTGAAAATTGACTTGATCAACTTATTCAATTGTTTTGATCATGGCTTGATTCAAATCTAGTTGAACTCACACATGAGCCTAGGATTGAAACATAAATCTAATTTTAATTGGTTTGGAGCCAAATGGGTTTTGGTTCATATGACTATTTCAAGTCAAGAGAGGTCAACATGGACTTGACTTGGGTTGATTTGGGTTTGGTTTGACAATTGTGGTTCATGTTTATATTTGTGTCAATGATTGTAGGAATGATTGAATCATGAAGAAATCTATAGGTTTTGAATTGGTTTGGGTAACATTTAGCCAAGTTCAAGAATTTGGCTAAAAGGGTTGTTGATCTCATTTTTAGATTGAGCTCTCAACCCCTCCATCTTAAACATAGGACTTCTCTTAAACTTTAAGAGTTCCTTAGTCTTAAGACACATCTAACGATTAGGTGGACACTCAACCTAACCCTAGAGACTTAGGAGAGTTAGCCATAGGAGTAGGTCATGCCTTAGGGGTGTTAGGAAAATTTGCCTACCCTATAGCTTAGCCACTTCCCTTACTTCCTTCCTTCATGTCAAACTCCAAATGAACATCAAACCTAAATCAATTCTAGCCTAATTGATTTTCTCCAAACTCAAATCAATGTCACATGATTGAAACACATGATTGAAACATATGATTGAAATCTATGATTCAATTCGAAGTTGAAAATCCAAATTCAAATGCTTCTTAAGTCCTTAATTTCTCTTAAGGACTTAGCCTAAATCATCTTCAGATTTTCTCATAACTCATTCATATTCTCATTTATATTCACATATATAAATGAAATATAAATTCAAATCAATCAAATCAAATCCAAAATTCAAAATCTTTCCTAAGTCCTTAATTTTCACTCTTAAGGACTTAGCCTAAATCATCTTCAAATCAATTCAAACTCATGAGATTTTTCTCATAAATCATTTATATTTTCATTTATATTCAATATATACATGAAATATAAATTCAAATCAATCAAATCAAATTCAAAATTCAAAATCCAAATTCAAAATCTTTCCGAAGTCCTTAATTTCCTCTCTTAAAGACTTAGCCTAAATCATTTTCAAATCAATTCAAACTCATGAAATTTTCTCATAACTCATTTATATTCTCATTTATATTCATATGAATATATATATATATATATATATATATATATATATATATATATATATATATATATATATATATATATATATATATATATATATATATATATATATATATATGAAATAATAAATTCAAATCAACCAAACCAAATCCAAAGTTCAAATTCCTAATTCAAAATCCTTCTTAAGTCCTTAATTTTCTCTTAAGGATTTACCCTAAGTCAACTTCAAATCACTTCAAATTCATGAAATGTCAATTCTCAAGTAGGAAAGGGTCTTTAGACTCATAATGTTCACTGATGCACCTGGATCAACTAACACCCTGGAGAGTCTAAATCTGCCCATATCCAGTGTGATGTAGAGGGGATGGTTGTGCTTGGTTATCCCCAAAAGAAAGTCTTCATCGGTGAATGTAACTCCACGGGTTTCTCTTAAATAACATACCTCCTCTCCAATAGCGATCAACTGAGCTAAGCATATTTTCATATCAAGAAGAGATTTGATCAATGACTCCCTCGTCTCTTTGGATAAGATAAGGGCATCATATCTGCTTAGTTTAGCTAGAAACTTTCTCAGGAGAGCGAGGATATTGTAGTCAACTTTAGGCTGATCCTCCACAAACATATTCATAGGTGGAGTATCTTATGAAGGGGATTCTTGTTCACTTGAACCAATGACTTGCTTATCCTTATCCTAAGGTGCTACCCTAGGAGGTAGAACTTTGCCACTATGAAGGTTGACTTCATTGACTTCATGAGATGGTTTAGTGAAAAGTTATACATGCTCATCAAGTTCACCTACAGCTTCTCCTACAAGATTATCGGAGTCGGATGAATCCAAATAAATCTCAATGGGCAAACCCAGATGATTCAAGAATGGGTAATCCATTTCTAAATCAGAAGAAGAAGAGTGATCGGAACTATAGCTATTATTAATTAGACTTGGAGAGTTATCTATAAAAATAAACTCAAACCGATCATCAGAAGTGACACAAATGCAAGTGGAATCAGCTTTCTTCATTAATTTCTTAGATTTGTATTGAGGTACAAAGTAGAAATCAACTAAAGTAAGCTAAGTGGGATTTGCCACCCTCCACTAATATAATAATATTTAAGAAGAGAATGAAGGAACTGTAATTGTAATTATGGAAAGAGTGTTGGAACCAATTGGTGGTTGCCCTATTGTGCTCTCCCAGACAAGTGGTGGTTATCGCTGCTGCTGCTAGGCTCCTACCCTCCCTCAAGTTATCCTTAGTAATTTGCAAACCTTCCTTTGGAGTTGGAGGTTTGAGCTACTTTGGGCACCTACAAGGGTAGTTTTATGATCTTAGAAATGATTTTCTTGGAGGTTTGGGATAGGGAGATATCCTAACCTTACTTTGTCTTAAGAGGATCGCATGTATCCCCAAGGATTATCCTAACAGAACTAGAAGGTTATTTTAGTAGGTATTCCAGAGCACACTTGTACCAAGCTAGTCTATAATTTTAAAGCAATCATATAAGACATGGCCTAGGTTGCGGTGGTAAGGGCAATAGTTTGGATCATGACTCTTGCCCACATCCTTCGGCCTCCTGGGCTTTGGTAGCTAGAAATTAAGCTTCTTTAAGAGATTCTTAAAGATCTTCCTGACTACCTCCCTCTTGAATGAATATGGATTATTCAATTTATCGACAAGAGTAGGTAAATAGTAACTACCTGGTGGTAGGTAAGAATGCTGATGTTGATGATGCTGATGAGGAGGCAGTGGTGGTGGTCATTGTGGCAAGTGAGGTGGCCAGTATGATGGCTGAGGTGGTGGTAGAGGAGGTAGTATATGAGGCTATTGAGCTCGAGGCTTGTCTGACTGAACCCTAGCTGGCTGCTTCCCTTTACCAAATACCCTTGGCTTCTTCTCAAATGCCTTTTGAGATTTAGGCTTGGCTAACTAGTCCTGGAAAGGAAATTGTCTGTCTTCTCTTATAGACTAGCTGCCTTGTTGATTAGCTTCTCAAAGATTTTGATTGTAAACCCCTTAAGCATGAAAGAGACCGAGCCATGGATATTCTTCAAGAGAATGTCTATGGTGTGCTATTTAGATAGCTATGATTTGCATTTAATACTTAAGTTTGCCACCTGAGAATGTAATCAATAATAGACTCATTGGGATTTTGCTTTGCTACAATGAGGTCACTTACAGCAACCTTTTGCTAAGCTCCAGTAAACCTCTTGATGAAGAGGTGCTCTAACTCAACAAATGCCTTTATCAAACCATTGGGTAGTTTGGCACACTAATCAAATGTAACACACACTAGACTACTAACAATCAAAAGAAGGGCATTGCTACCTCTGGCGTTGCAACAATTGGCCTTGAAATGTGCAATGTGTTGGTGAGGGTTCCCACTGCCATTAAAAATCTTGAAGGAAGGAGGCACAAAACCCTTAGGATATTGGAAAACATCAAATTCCTCTATGTAGGTTCTACCATTTGGAACAGATGAGCCACCTCGGGCTTGTGCCAACACATCCCTCTCCTATTGTTCCACCATATGCTTGATATCCTTCTCATGCATGAAGGTACTATCCACCACCTTCTTATGCAAGCTACTATTATCTTCCTCTACAATAATGCATCTAAAATGATCTGAGGTATGTGCCAACTCTGCTCTATCAACTACTATGGGAGAAGGCTATGAAACGGAGGCTGAGTTCTGCAATTCTGAAACTACTGCCATCAATTCCACAATTTTTTCCCGTCTTGACAATGTGATCATCTCTCTGTCTAAGTGTTGGAGGAGGTGCTGAGTTGAATGGATGGCATCATCCTCTTCAACTATAATACCTTCATGATTCTACTAATCTCTATGGAGGGAGCCCTAAGTATCGATCATGTGGACCTCAGTCGAGTCCTCCAACATATTGTTCTCATCAAAATCAAAACTAACATTTCTCTCCTCACAATCTGACCGATCGCTCTCTAGGATTTATCTCTTCTTTGCAAAGTACTAGCTAGAATGTCATCCAAGGAACAATCTAACTATGTTGGTACAAATACCTACTGTTGAATGGTGGGACTATACTCACTAATAGAAATGCATCTAACACTGCCTACCACTAGAGTGCTATCTCTAGGAGAGTCATGCTCGTTGGAAGATACATGCTCATGGATAACTATCGGTGGAGTGTTATCTTTGGAGGGATCTACTACCATGGGAACTACAAAACTATCTCTCCCCCCCTCTGCAACTGCCACTATCACTGGCTCTGATAGTGGTGGTGGTGGTAGTGCGACCACAATGTTGTGGGGTCACCACTCCTTCACCGAGACTGAAGTAGGAGAACTCGGCCTCACCTCAGTCGGCGGAGTAGATGGAGTGGGATCCTTTGGCCATAGCCAGATCACCAAAGAGGACTTCTTCACCCCATAAGCTGACTTCATGACCTTTGTGGGAACGATGGATGGTGAGACCTGAACTGACAATAGTGAGCGAAGAGTGGATCGGTGTGGTGGAGAAGACACAGGCCCCACCCTCGCTGGGGCTTTCCCCCTACAACTGGTGGTACCCGTCAATACTATGTTGTCGATCCTATCAGCCCTGGTGGCTTGATGATTGGGAAAATAAAATCAGAGGCCACAACGCAAACTTCTATCATCCTCCCGGTACTACTGGCCTCTGATTCTTTATCCCTCTGGATCTCCCTGGTAACATCCCTGGGGATGATCATCTTCAAATCAAGGTGCCAAATTCAGGCGTCTGTGGCTCTACTAGGCGCATTATCTTACGCATGGACTTCCTCCTATCCCTAGCTAGAACTTCATAGTATATGGGTGGTGGAGGTAATGTAGTTATCCTCCTGTAGTCTTCCTCTCCATCTGATGCTGAGAGGGGGTGAAACCTACTGCCCCTAAGAAGTGGAGAGGTTTCATAGGGAGATCCCTCCTCAACAACATGGGATGCTGCATCTCTCTCCGCATGCTGATGTCGCTTGATCTATATTTGCAAGCACTATGTGTGGCTGAGTAGGGTAATGCATGAAATGGATCCTACCTCGAATGTAAGGGAGACTATCTCTGAAGTCAAGATAGCCTTCCCTTTAGAGGGGACCAACGAGGAGGTGCTAGCACACACCTAAACGGTTGTAGGAGCAACTAACTGCATGGGAACTGAACTGACTAGTGGAACCTTGCTTGCCTTCCTCTTTAAAGAAGGATACTCAGCATTGGAAGGCAGGTCAATATAGATGACTAGCTTCTGCCCAACCACCTCATCCCGACTGACAGTGGTGAGGGCTGCCCCCTCACAGGTAATGTGCGCTACCTCAAATCCTCGGCCAAAGAAGACTAAGTGGGTGGAGTTAGTTTCAGGGAGGCTGGCCTGATCCAAGGCCAAATCCATCTCGAATGGAAAGGTAAATTTGAACTTCTGGGATGCCATATATACTGAATGTGAAAACAAATTGCACTGACTTGTCTGCACTATGTCTCTGCATGTGTTGAAATATAACTTGAGTCAAATCTCTACTTTAATACTTATCCCAAGAGAGTAATAGAGATTTGGAGTTTTGAACCCACACTCAACTATGTGAGGAGTGTCTTTGACATTTGATTTTGATTTAGAACCCATACTCAACCAATTTAAGTAGGTTGGGTGGGGTTCAAAATTTTGAGGAGAGATATTTGGAGATATTTGTATTTTGTGTATCTTGTTTGAAAATATTAATCATTTGAAAGAACATTTACTTAGCAAATTTAGGTATGCTAAGAAGAGGTTGTGATTGTGTGTTTGAAAATTTTTTATGGGATATCTTTGCTTGTGATGATTGATCATATGTGTGATATGTTGATTTGAAAATGAGACTTATTACTTAATAAATTTGGTATGTTAAGTAAATGCCATATGTGTTTGATTTGTATTTGAAAATGAGACTTTCACTTAACAAAATTGGTATGTTAAGTGAAAGCCACATGTGATTGATATATATTTTCTTTTCTTTGAAAATGAGACTCTCACTTAACAAATTTGGTATGTTAAGTAGAAGTCCAAATGTGATATGATTTCAAAAATGAGATTCTTACTTAACAAATTTAATATGTTAAGTAGGAATCAAATGTGTATTGAAAATGAGACTCACTTAACAAATTTGGTATGTTAAGTGGGAGTCAAATATGATATGATAATGTGATTCTCACTTAATAAATTTGGTATGTTAAGTGAAAATGAAGTGTGACATGAGAATGAGACTCTCACTTAAAAAATTTAATATGTTAAGTGGAAATCAAAGTGTGATATGAATTTGGGACTCTCATTTAACAAATTTGGTATGTTAAGTGGGAAGTCAAATATGTCATGAAAATGAGATTCTCACTTAACAAATTCGGTATGTTAAGTGGGAATCAAATATGGCATGAAGATGAGACTCTCACTTAACAAATTTGGTGTGTTAAGTGAAAGTAAAATGTGTCATGAAAATGAGATTCTCACTTAACAAATTTGATATGTTAAGTGGAATCAAATATGATTTATGAAAATGAGACTTTCACTTAGCAAATTTGGTATGTTAAGTGAAAGTCAAATGTATCATGAAAATGAGAACCTCACTTAACAAATTTGATATGTTAAGTGGAAACAAATATGACATGAATTTGGGATTTTCACTTAACAACTTTGATATGTTAAGTGAAAAATATGTTATGAATTTGAGATTCTCACTTAACAACTTCGGTATATTAAGTGGGAATCAATATGACATGAAAATAAGATTCTCGCTTAACAACTTTGATATGTTAAGTAGGAATCAAATGTGATATAAAAATGAGATACTCACTTAACAACTTTGATATGTTAAGTGGGAATCAAGTATGATATGAAAATGATATTCTCACTTAACAACTTTGATATGTTAAGGGGAATCAAGTAATATGAAAAGATTCAACAACTTTGATATGTTAGTGAATCAAATGTGACAAAAAATAAGATCACCAATGATATGGGGAATCAAATGTGACATGAAAATAAGATTCTCACTTAACAACTTTGATATTTGTTGACCTCACTTTTGGAGTGAGCTTCAACTTCTCCATCCTAGACATAAGGACTCCTCTAAACACAAAGAGTTCCTTAGTCTTAAGACGCTTCTAGTGATTAGGTGAACACTTGACCTAACCCAGAGACTTAGAAGAGTTAGTCATGAATAGTTATGCCTTAAGGGTTTTAAGACTTGCTTTCTTAAACTCAATCCTTGCTTCCCTTCTCAAATCAATTCCAAAATTCAAATCATAAATCAATTCCAAATCAAATGATTCAAACCCATGATTGAATTCAAATCCCAAAATCTTTCCTAAGCCTTTTTTATTTCATCTTATGGACTTACCTCAAATCAAATCCAAATCACTCCAAACTCAAAAGATTTTTCTCATATCCCATTTATATTCTCATTTATATTCACAAATATAAATGAAATATAAATTCAAATAACCAAAATTAAATTCAAAACTCAAATCCAAATCCAACTTATACTCTTTCAAGTTAAATTCTTGAACTTAGCCAAATCATTCTATAATCAATCCAAACCTTTAGATTTTCTCTTCAAACAGTCATTCCTTCAATCACATGCCCAAATATAAACATAAACTTCAATCATCAAACCAAAATCAAACTAACTCAAATCAAACCTATGTTCACCCTTTTGTCTTGAAATTGTCAAATGAACTAAAACCCATTTGACTCCAAATCACTTACAATTAGATTTATATTTCATTCGTAAGTCCATGTGTGAGTTCAACCAAACTTGATCAAGCCTTGATCAAGTCAATTGACCCACTTAGGCTCACTTGACCCAAAGTGACCTAAAGCGCCTTTTTGAGCCAAGTTTTATTCCAACCCAAATTGGATTGAACTAAGCCCATCTAAGCCTCACATTGTGAGCAACAATCATCCTAGGATGATTAATCACTCAAATGGGGTCAAACCAAGTCAAACTTATCCTTTGCCCAAGTCAACATTTAACCCAAATGAAACCTAAATAAGCCAAAATCCAGTATAAGCCAAATTGATTGAAACCATTGATCTAAACCAACCCATAGATTGAACTTGCCATCAATAGCCAAACCAAGCCTAATCACTTGACCTAAGTTGACCTAAAAGAAAAATAGGTCAAATCTTGATGTAAGCCAAATTGATTGCAACAATGTCAAATCATTTCTAAATCACTTGTTGAACTTGACTAAAGCTTCAATTGACCAACTAGACCCAACCTAGTCCAATTGACCATAAACCCAACTTGACCTAAAAGGTCAAATCAACTTGAAATCAAACCAAACTAAAATTGATTGAAATCAAAGCTTGCAATACATTTCAAATGATAAACCAAGCCTAAACCAACCCATGACTTAACCTAATTAGGTCAAATGGGTCAAAATTGGTCAACTTGACCCATTTGACCTAAATAAACCTAAATCAACCAATGATACCCATAGGCTCCAAATGATCATTTGAAGTTAACCTAACCCATGGTTTGACCCAATTTGACCAATTGGTCAACATAACCCAATTTGACCCAACTTGACCTAAATGGGTCAAATTGAACCACTTCAAACCAAATGAACTCCAAATCACTTGACATTTGGCCCAACCCACTTTTGAATCATTCCAAATCTGTCGAAATCAAAATCAAGGCTAAATGACCACTTTGCCCTTAGGTCAAAGGGTATCCTGTGAATAATTTCACTTAGAATTTGGTCATATTCTTTATCAAGGCCACTTGGCATCCTCTTAATGGCCCACATGGACACCAAGGAGGGTGGTGAACATGACCCAATGAGCTTGGGGCCATGACTCCAAGGCCAAACAACACTAGTGAATGGACATTTGGATCACAATGCACTCACTAGCACATGGGCACTCACTCTCCTTCCACTACCTAAAATGAATCACATTGGATGCTAAATGCAAAACTAATCAACCAATCTCATCATTGAGCAAAATGGAAATACTCTCTATCTAAGGAGGGGAGATATACCCCCTTCATTCCAACTCAAACAGAAGCACTAAATGCTAAGCTCAGAATCAAAACCAAGCATCCTCCTAAGCATTTCCAAAGCCCCTTAAATTCTCCTTCTCAATTTTGCTCAAAGTAAAAATAAGGGAGGCCCATCCCATTTCCAAGTCACTGAATTCTCCACCAAAATTTGCAAGCACCATCAAGGGACTTCGACAAGCTCAATCAAGTTGTTTCCCAAGTCACCAAGCCACGAAAAAAAGGACTTTGATCAAAGTTGATTGCCATTGAAGGGGAGCTTGGTCAACCGAGCCATCCACTTCAAATCAAGACTTGATACCTTCAACAGGGCTTTGTCTCTACCAGACGAAGATACCTCCTCCATCGAAAGCACCGGTGATCCGACGAGGCATTGCTCAAAACTAATCTTAGGATAAAAATTGATTGGTCTTTTATGAAGGAAATTGTAATCCCTTTTGATCTTGACCTTTGGATTCATTGCTTGTGGTTCCTCTAAGGTGTGGGGTGAGTTGGAACTACATCCGAGCTTGGGTGAGCTCGGATCGAATGATGATTGATGAGCGACATCTATCTCTGGCCGCTTGAGAGGAGACAAATCACACACCGTCCGTTTTATGTAATTAGAACGGATGACTGTGATTAAATCATGATAGATCTCCCTATGATTTAAGCTTAAACCACAGATTAATCCATCCGATCTAGATATCCATGGAGAAGCCATACCAAAGTGGATGTGACAACTTAAATAACATATCCCATCGCCATGTGGAAAGCATATTAGCACATGGCTAATGGATTAGGGGTTTAATTAGCTCTAATTAATTCATTTTTAATGAAAGCTTCAAAAATTCATAACTAATTATAGAAAAATCCAAAAAATACAAACTCAAGTTCATTTTAAAGATAATTCAGAGAAGAATAATAAAAAATTAAAATTAATTGATTTTAGATAGTGGTTATAACTCAATTTGGGTTTTATTGGAAATAAAATTAGGCTAATTACTTCTTAATTATTTCAGTAATAAATTAGAAACTTCTTAAGGTTGATTATGAGATGACCTTCGCCTCCCATGATTTTCTTAGAATTTATTATTGGATTAATTAGGAGAATTGCTTATTTCATCCTTAATCACTTTCTTAATTAATTAAATGATTAATTAACTTATTAAATAGTGATACATTTATTAATTAAGCTTATTAATCATCATGAAATAGTGAATGGATTTAGGGAATGAGATTAGGATTTCTTTTCTAATCGTTTCCTCTAAGTTCATTTCATTTGGATAAACACTTAATTAATTTGCAAATTGATTAATGACTTAATCACTTCATTAAATGGCTTAATTAACCAAACTCAAAATCAAATTATTCCAGAACTTAATCACTTAATCTTGGGTAGATTCTTAGGTGTTCAATAACCTAAGAGACTTCAAAGGAAATTATAATCAAACTGCATGTGTATGATGGTTATGAAAGTACTTAATTAAACCATTTAGCTTAATTAATCAATAATTGTGAGCCAATTGTATTAGGCCCTTTTATTTCTTAGGTGCATTATTGATTTATATTCCATGTGGTTGCATATCATATGTTGGCTCATAATTGTTTGGTTAATTATATTAAAGTGGTGTAGGTAAGGGGTAATTAATGGATTTAATTCACATCTTAACCTAAATAAAATATAAAATCAACCTATTTGTTCTAAAAATTAAACTAAACCAATTCACACATGGGATAAATGGGTTAGAACAAGCAAACTCTTTTCACATTTTCTAAGTCAAATCAAATTCAAAAAAAAATTCCTTAAAGAATTTTGATTCACTTTAAATGATCTTATTTTATAGAATTGTCTTTAGGAATTAATTATGGTGAATGAAGTCATATGCTTACATCACTTTATTTCTTTCTAAGCATATTATATATTATTTTCCATATAAAATCATGCATTCATATCTTTTGAAAAAAATCAATTAAATAAAATGTTTCTTTTTATGTCAAGTTTTACGTTTTGGCTAAAGTTAAGAATATGAGTGGCAATTATCACTATTAAACCAAAAATTATTTTTCAGAAACTATAAATCAAATATTATAAATAAAGGGATGCTACCTATAAGTACTTATAAGCTTGCATGTGATTATAGCATAAGATGTGTTTTTATATTGTTTTCTTCTCTTCTCTTAACATGGACTTGTATAGAATTTGCAAAGTGTATAGTTCATTTGAAGAGAACACAACACTTGCTTAAATTTATTCCTATGCACTCCTATATTATGACTTAAGAATGATCCTCATATTACACATGTAAATTATACAACCAAATCAAATAAAAATCTTTTGCATGATTCTTCATCCATTTATTTCTTTTTATATATTTCCATGCATTTAAGAAAAGTGGTATATTAGTCTGGACATTCCGGGGCTGTGAGGCTTTAAGTAGCCCTACATAATAGCATCGTACTCACCTACACCCCTGGTGTAGAAAATAATAGCGTCATCCTCACTTATATCTTTTATACATGTGGATGTGCATTATGTTAAAGGATGGAAAACCCCCCATTTTTCTACATAATAAAAAAACATACATCAATGGAACATCCAAATTTTCAAATCATATCTCTTAGATTTCATCATTAATGTATGCTAAAATTTGCATTGCATATATAGGTATGCTTAGGTTCATTCATATGCATGGTATACATGGTGAAAAAAAATAAGTTATTGTGTGTCATGTGGCAGTAATCCACCTTAATTAATCTTAAGATATCTTTCTTATTGAATATGGATATTTAGAGCAAATCTAAACTTAAGATTAATTAAAACACATAATAAGACAATCACTAAAGAAAAAAAATCATTAATGAAGCTACCATAGAAATTATTTAAGGTGGGGATGAAAGATAAGTTCTCTTCTCTTTTCTTCTCTTTACAACTATTGACCTCATTTTTAAATGGGCTCTCAACCCCTCCATCTTAGATATAGGATTCCTCTTAGACTTTAAGAGTTCCTTAGTTCTAAGACACATCTAGTGATTAGGTGAACACTCAACCTAGCCTTAGAGACTTAGAAGAGTTAGCCAAAGGTCATGCCTTAGGAGTGTTAGAAAAATTTTCCTATCCTTAGCTTGAACCATTCCTCACTTTCCTTCATTCAAGTCAAACTCCAAATCAATCTCATTTGATTTTCTCCAAACTCAAATCAGTTCCATGTGATTGAAATCCATAATGGAAACTCATGATTGAAACCCATGAAATTCCTAAGTCTAAATTTTCCTAAATCCTTACTCTTCCCCTTCATGGACTTATAGCCAAAAATTTCAATATCGAAATCAATTCAAACTCATGAGATTTTCTCAAAACTCATTTATATATTCATTTATATTCACATATATAAATGAGATGTAAATACAAATCAATCAAATCAAATCCCCAAATTAAATTCCAAATCTAAAATCTTTCTTAAGTCCTTAATTTTCCATTAATGGGCTTAACCTAAATCAGGATCAAATCAATTCAAATTCATGGGATTTTATCATAACTCATTTATATTCCCATTTATATTCACATATATAAATAAAATAAAAATATAAATCAATCAAATCAAATTCAAAAATTCAAACTCCAAACTCCAAAATTTTCCTTAAGTCCTTTAAATCCTTCTTAATGGACTTAGCCCAAATCATGATTAAACCACTTCAAACCCTTGAAATTTTCTCATGATCAACTTATATTCTCATTTATATTCACATATATAAATGAAATAAAAATTCAAACAATCAAAACCAATTCCAAAAATCAAACTCAAATCCACCCAAAATTCAACCTAAGCCTTTCAATTCAAAACCTTGAACTTAGCCAAATCAACTTCAAATCAAGCCAAACTCTTGTTTTTCCTTATGATTCAATCAACCCTACAATCATGAATTCATATATAAATCCAAACTTCAATCAAACAATCAAAACCTAATTCAAAAATCAATTCTAAAATCCCTTCATATTCTTCCTTTGAATATGAAATTGTCAAATGGATAAAAACCCATTTGACTTCAAACCACTTTCAAATGGATTTATATTTCAATCATAAGTCTATATACAAGTTCAATCAAACTCAAAGCAAGCTTTGACCAAGCCATTTGACCTACTTATGCTCACTTGACCCTAAGTGACCTAAAGTACCCTTATGAACCAAATTCTAATCCTAACCAAATTAGATTGAATCAAACTCACATATGCCTCTCATCATGATCAACAATCATCATGGGATGATCAATCAATCAAATTAGGTCAAACCAAGTCAAACCTAAGGGTTGACCAAGTCAACACTTAGCCCAAAATGAAACCTAACATAGCCAAATTTCACCATAGGCCAAATTGATTGAAACCATTGATCTAAGTTCATTCATGACCTATGTTTGAACTTGACCAAGCCAACATTTGAGCCTAACATAGCCCAATTGGCCACTTGACCCAAGTTGACCCAACTTGACCTAAAAAGTCAAAATGTGTCAAAACTTGATCTAAGTCAAATTGATTGAAACCAATGGGTCAAGTTCATTCCAAATCACTTGCTAAACTTGACCAAAGCCTCAATTGGCTAACTAGACCTAACCTAGCCCAATTGACCTTAGACCCAACTTGACCAAAAGGGGTCATGTTGAGCCAAATTTAAACATAGCCAAAATTGATTGGAAACAAAGATACCAATCCACTCCATATGACTAACCTAACCTAAACCTACCCTTGACCTACCTCAAATAGGTCAAATGGGTCAAATAGGTCAACTTGACCCATTTGACCTAAATGAAGTCATATGAACCAAATTCAAAACTAATCCAAATTGAACCAAACCAAAGCCACCAAAACATTTCAAATGGTCATATGAACTTGTCCCAACCCTTGGTTTGACCCAATTTGACTAATCGGTCAACTTGACCCAAGTTGACCCATTTTGACTTAAATGGGTCAACATGAGCCAAACCTTATCAAACGAATTCCAAATCTCATGAAACTTGGCCAAACCTAGTTTCTCCACATACCCAACATATCCAAATTGAAAAAAAGAATAAAATGACCATCTTACCCCTATGCCATAGAACAAATTTTGGCCTAATCCATGGGTAATTTGGTCATACCCTCTTCATATCATTTCATGCCTTCCTAATAGCTCAAGGGGACCTAATGAAGAGTGGTGCACCAAACCCAATGGGTTTGGATCACCCAATTGGCCCCAAGGCAAAACCCAACCCCATGGGTCAAATTAGCTCATTCCAAATCCCTCCTCCACCCAATTTAATGCACATGAGGCGTTGGCAATCCACTCAAGGCCTCAAACTGACCATGTGCCAACTCAAAATGGATCAAACAACCTCTCCAATTTAAGCGATTGGATCAAAATGGCAAAGACGTTTACGGCCGTCCGATCCTTCAAGGGGGAGATATACTCCCCCTAATCCAATTCAAAGTGATCATTCCTCAGTTCGATCAAGCCCTAGAGAGTGTTAGGAAATATTAGAGAGCCTTCCTAAGCATTATAAGAGGGATTTGAATATGATATTTCTCAATTTTCTCCATTGAAAAATAGGGGAACTCACTTGAACTTCCAACTTTCTCCACACACAAAATCTCTTCAATCCCTCTTGCAGACTTTCTCTGAGGACCAATTTGAGTGCACCCAAACATCCATTTGAGTTCCCAAAGCAAGGAGAGAAGGAATTGGATCAAAGCCGCAAGGCACATCAAGTGGTGTTGGTCTATAGAACAATCCACTCAACCCCAAGGCTTAAGAATTTCAACAAGGCTTTGTCTCCACTAGACGAAGCTACCTCATTGATCTTGAGTGCCGGTGATCACCTCCAGCGAGGTAAGGAATTTTTCAACCACCTGGCATAGGAGGTGTTGGTCTTTTATGAATGGAATTTTCAAGTCATGCAAGATCCACCATTGAATGTGTTCCTTATTAGCTTTAGATGGTGTGGGTAAAGTTTTATTTCAATTTGAGCTCAGATCTTCTACTAGATCATGCAGTCTCTATAGACCCTAGGGGAAGAACTGGGGAGATCTTGGTCATCCATCCGCACATTTTGAATGGACCGAGATTATAAACTGCGGGGAGATCCCTGGTCGTCTAATCTTTAATCAAACGGCAAAGATCAAAGCACGTCCCGCTGCAGTGCCACCAATTCATTTGATGTTTAAGAAGCAAGCTCATGACATGATGCTTGTAAAGCACGCTGGCCGCCACTGCCACGCATCGCACTGTGAGCTGAGGGATTAGTTAGGGACTTAATTCAATGCTAATTAATCTATTGATCTTCTAAAAAGCATATCTCTCTCAATAAAATTTAGAAAAATATGAGATAAAATCCTATGGAAAGATAATTCAATCAAAAATATTTTAAAAATAATTTCAATAGATTTTGAGTTATCCTTTTCTCTAATTTTGGGTTTTATTAGAAATTTTATTTTGCCAATTACCTTGTAATTAAATCTCTGATTAATCCCAAACTTCTTGGGTATGTTTTAGGGGATGACTTCTAAATCTCCTAATTTTCTTGATTTATTGAAGGCTTAATTAAAAGAATTGCAAATGGTTTTCCTAATTACCCTCCTTATGTAATTAAGGATAATTAAGATGTGATTAGTAGTTTTAATCCATTATTAGGGTTGATTAAAGTCAGATCCAGCAGATAGGAGGTTTAGGGAATTATTTTGGGGCATTTTTCCTAAGCTATTCCCTAAACCCCCTTTTCTTTCCTTAATATTCTTTTAATTAAGGGTTAATTCATTAATTATCCCCTTAATTAATTTTTAAAAATTCTAAAAAACTTTCAAAACTTAATTAATCTACCTTGGGTAGATGCTTAGGTGTTTAATAGCCTAAGTTCAATTAAAAAAAATCAAAACCTAATTCATATGTGTGAAAGGGTGTTTTGAAATTACTTAAACTAAACCCCTTAGCTTAATTAACCATTAATCATGAGCCAAATTGTATTAGGCCCTTTTCTTCCTAGGTGCATTACAAGTTTAAATTCCTTGTGAGTTTTTATGTCATCTCATTGGCTCATAATTATTATTTAATTATCTAAGGTGTGTGTAAGGGTTAATTAACTTGCTTAATTCATACCTTAACCTAATTAATACATAAACATGGATCTAATCATCTAAAAATTAAACAAAATATCAAACACATGTAAGAATGGGTTACAAACTGCAAACTCAACTTACCTTTTTTCAAAATTAAATCAAACTTAAAATTAAACAAAAATCACATTGAATACACTATGATTTATTTTAAACTTTCTTATTCCATAAGAATGTCTTTAGGATTTAATTAAAGTGAATGTGTTTACATGCTTTCATTGCTTTAATTCTTTCCCCAACATGTTAAGTTTGTATGTCATGTGATTTTATGCATTCATATTTTCTAAATTCAAATTTAAAAATGAAATTGTTTACTTTATGTAAAATTTGCATGTGTTGGCTAAAGTAGAAATATGAGTGGCTATTATCACTACTAAATTCAAATTTTTTTCAAAACATAAATCAATTATCCAATATGAAAGTTTGCTACTTATATTTTAATTATAAGCTTTCATGTGAAAGAATATAAAGGTGTACTTAGTATAGATTTCCCTTCTCTTTTATGTTAGCATAGTTTTGAATAGGAAATTGGTGAGATGTATGGTTCATTTGAAAAGAACCTAACACTCACCTAATTCCATATCCTATTCATTCTATGTTATCACTTAAGAAAGGTTACCTATGCTTGCACACATAAATTGTATAAACAAAATGAATCAATTAATACAACTTTTGCATTCTTTCTATCCAATTTATTTCTTTTGTACACATGTTTGTATTTAAGGAAAGTGGTATATTATTCTAGACAACCCCAAGGTTGTGAGGCTTTAAGTAGCCCTAAGTAGGTCTTGTACCTTACACCTCTAGTTAACAATGGCGATACTCACTTATGCCTTTCATACTTTCAAGTGTGTATGTGACAAATTGGATAAAGAAACCCTTTTCTACTTAAGAAAATCATGCATATTAAACTTCCAAATTTCCTTAAATGGATTATTTAGCATGTATCATAAGGTGTGTTAAATATTCTCATTTGTATGCATAGATATGCTTAGGACTCATTCATATGCATATTATATATGTTAGGAAAGAAATGAAGTGATGTGTGTTATGTGGATTTAATTCATTTTATTAAATCTTAAAATGTCTTTCTTTTTGAATAGGTTTATTTAGAATTCATCTAAACTTAGGATTAATTAAAAGATTTAATCAAAACATTCACTAAACAAAACTAAAATGTGAATCTACTTTAGAAATTACTTAGGTTATGGAAGGAAAGAGAAGTTCTCTTCTCTTTCCCTCTCTTCATAACTTAGTAATTAATTGTAAGAACTACTTGAACATAATCAAAACATGAAATAAAATCAACCCAAAATAATTAAGCAACTTAAACGAAACCCTCCTGTAAGTTGAACATATTTTTACACGTAGAAAATTTGAGCCTAAAGCCATAGCTAAGCATACAACACAAACCTTCAAAGCACACACATTAGCCTAAGTCACCACTTCTAGCTTTAGGTTAGGGCGGTGCATGGTTTGATGTTTGTTTTATTATGTGATATATGTTTTATATTGGATGTTAGGGTGTATCCTCATAGAATAAATGGTAAGACATTCTTAATCTAACCATTGTTTTCTGCAGGGGATTGTTCTTAAGGGGCACTATCATAAAAAATATATATAAATACTTTTGCTTCCAGGTACTTCATACCCCTAAGCATGATCCAATAAACTAGGTGGACTTAGTCACCCATGTGTGGGGTGATAAGTCCAAAATGCATGCTTGGGATTTGTGTGGTTTATTTTAGCTAACCTTTGTTTTGCAAGTGTTAGTTAGATTTCCATTCTTTTTCTTTTTCATGTAAATTTGTGTAATTAGGATTTTGGAATGATTGTTATGGGGATTAGGATGAGCATTGGTCATAAGATCCTATCTTATGTATCATGTGAAGCCTTGGAGCATCCACCTTCCAACCATCCAAAAGACGGAACCAAAGAAAGAACCAAAGAAGAAAGAAGAAAATAAGAAGAAAGAAGAAAAGAAGAAAGACAAAATAAAGCTTGAAGACCCCCATAATAATGAATTCCTTGCTTAATTGTAATTTAATTCATTTGTAATCCGGGTTGGATAAGGGTAGAGCTCGGCTACCCAATTTGATATTTTTGGGTTTGTATGATGGTGCCCGACCATAATGGCTTTTTATTCTTTTGATTAGCTTTATAAATTGATTAATGATTTGTTTAGCTTTAGCATTAAGTGGCATCTTTTCCTAGTTTCTTCCTTGCTTTATGTATGGCCTGGATGTGGATTAGGCTCTTTAGGGAAAAATAAATCTTCTACCAAACTTAACAACTCCAAATTAAAATAAAGAACTCATAACCTCACCTAAAGCTTAGGTTTAAAATCAAGATAAAAGAATTAATAACCCTTTAGCTGGATGAGTATTTCTTTTGCAATATCATGCACAACAGCATCTACGTTCACTCTTGATTGGAGGGCTTCCACCTTTACTAGAGAAACTTGGCTTGACCTTTGAGAGCCATGGTGGAAACACACCTCATCCCTTCTCACTGATTTTGACCAATAACTTTATTTCTCATGCATTAGGCATATGAATCCTATTAGCTTGAGTCAAAAATACTTGTCCAAAAATGAAAATAAAATAAAATTTGAATTGCTAGATTTAGGTCATTTGAAGCATGACCCTACATGATCTAGTCTCTTTAGGGAGTGAGTTTAAGGACTTAGTCTCTTTCTAAAAAAATAACAACCTAGCTATCTTGCATAAGCATAAAGACTTTCCTAAATGTATTTAAAATCGTAGGAGGAATTAGTTGGCAGCCACCCCCAGGTGATTGTAAGTCCAAGCAGTCGGGTGGTTTATTATTTCTTGTGGAGGCAAACCAAATACCCATTTTCACCTTAGATTTAGGTTATGCTTTCGGTCCTCGCCAAAGATCCCTAAATTTAGGTTCTGAGATTGCTTGTCCCCTTTGTGGGCCATAAGCTTAATTCCTCACCTATTAGGCATTTCCTTAATCTTGTGTTAAGGAATCATAAGTCCTAAATTACTAATGAAAAATGCAACTCAAACAAATTAAATCAATTTCAAAAATATAAAGCCTAATTGTAGGATAGTTTGAGATGCTTGCTAGGTTTCCTAGCATCATGGGCATCTCTTACTTATCTTCCATTTTAGCTTCGATAATAACTCCCCCTCTTTGATCAATCACATTTGATTTTTAAAAATGAACTTATCGATTGATAGTCCATTCCTATTGAAATCTTTGAAGACAACGATCATTTACCTTAATCGAGAGTTTTCCTAAGGAATCCCCATTTCTTAGGATGTAATTAACTATAGGGGCTTGCCCTTATAGAGAACTTAATGAACCCGATTTAAAATAAACCCTGCTTCACTTTTCCATATAAAGTAGGGGAAGAATCTTTGGTACATATGCATACCCATCATCTTTAGGAGTCCTTATTGAGGTGATTAGGTCCATTAAAGGGTAGTGACTTCTGTATTTTAAGATAGTACACTATTCTTTGATGATGTACTCGATCACCTGAATAAGTACATCTGTGGATCTACATGGCATCCTAAGAAGATGAATTTTTATAGTCTTGTCTTTCTTTTCTCACCACAAATTTGAAAGGTGACTCTATGGAAAATTTTTAACTCCACAATAACATTTAGTTACTAAGTGTAGGTTCATTCAAACCAAACCAAATCAAATCATCAACTAAAATTGACAAATTAACAAAATCACTTAAAAATGAAACCACCCTCTAAATTGAATCCTTCACACTTAGAAAATTTCAACCTTAAAACCTAGCTAAGACATGCCACACAAGCCTTAAATGGCACACAAATTAGGCTAAGTCACCATTTCTAGATCTATGTTAGGGTGATGCATGGTTTGATGCATGATTTTGTTTTTTGATGTAATATTTTTAAACTGGATGTTAAGGTGTATGTGCGTAGACTAGATGATAGGACGATCTTAGCCTAATCATGTCTTTTGCAGGGAGCTGTGCTTAAGGGGCATTGTAATAAAAATGTAAATACTTTTGCTATGTAGGTTTCTTAAACCCCCTAAGCATAACTCAAATTAGGACAGGTGGACTTGGTAACCCATGTGTGGGGTGCTAAGTCCAAATTATTCATATGGATGCTTGGGTTGTGTCGTATATTTAGCTAATCTCTATTTTTTGCATGTTTAGCTAGATTTATCTTTCCCATTTTGATGTGATTTTTTGCAATTAATATTTGTAATGAATGTTATGGGAGAATTAGGATGAACATTGGTTATAAGACCATGTCTTATGTACCATGTGAAACCTTGAGCAAACTACAACCCAAGTCAAATTAAAAGGAAGAAAGAAATGAAGAATAAAAAATGAAGAATGAAGACCCCCATAACACGAATTCCTTCTAAATTTTAATTATTCATTTGTAATCCGGGTTGTATCAGGGTAGAGCTCAGCTACCCATTTTCTTTTTTTGGCTTTGTATGGTGGAGTCCAACCACATCGGCCTATTATTCTTTTGCACTAATTTTATAAATTGATTGATGATTTATTAATGGTTGCACAATTAGGATGGCATGATTTTCCTAATTTCTTAATTGCTTAATGGTTATTGAATGGCCTGGATGTCATTAGACTCTTAGGAAAAAAATAAATTTTTTATCCAATTAATCAACTCAAAATTAAACTAAATAACTCATAACCTCACCTAAGGTCTAAGACAAAAATCAAGATAATAAAATATTTAGCAACCCCTTAGTTGGATGTTGTATGTCTCACATCATGAATAAATCTTATTGCTTCACTCTTGCTAATGGAGGGATTCCACCTTTGCCAAAGAAAATGGCTTGATAATTGAGAGCCATGGTAAAAACACATCTCCTTCTTTCTGATTTTGGCCCATAACCAACTTCTCATGCATTAGGCATATGAAATCCCATAGCCTGTGTAAAATAAAAATGTCCAAAAATGAAATAAAACTTAATAAAATTTGCATTAGATTAAGTCATTTATTCATGTACTCCATGATCTAGTCTCTTATGGAGTGTGTTTAAGGACTTAGCCTCCTTTCTAAATAAACAACATCTTAGCCATCTTGCAAAGCATAAGACTTGCCTACATGTATTTAAATCATAGGAGGAGTTAGTTGGCGACATCCCCCAAGCGGTTGTAAGTCCAACAGTCTGGTGGTTTATCCTCTCTTATGGAGGTAAACCATAGAAACATTTTTGAGTTAGATTTAGGTCATGTCTTGGCCCTTGCCAAAGCTCCCTAGATTTAGGATATGAGGTTATTGTTTTTCTTTACGGGCTACAAGCATAAATCCTCACCTCTTTGGCATTTTCACAATTTTGTGTTGTGGAATTGTAAGCCCAGGATTTCTAATAAAAATTCAACTCAAACATATAATCCTCTTCAAATTTCAAAAATATAAAGCCCAACCATAGGTTAGCTTAGGATGCTCACTAGACTTCCTAGTATCATGAGCATCCCT
Source organism: Cymbidium sinense (assembly GCA_021442155.1). NCBI lineage: Eukaryota > Viridiplantae > Streptophyta > Magnoliopsida > Asparagales > Orchidaceae > Cymbidium > Cymbidium sinense. Next base: position 23,802,588 of record CM038215.1, read on the forward strand.
TACTCATCTTCCTTTAGTTTCAATAATAACTCCCTCCTTTTGATCAATCCCACTTGATTTTCCAAAAATAACTAATTTGTTGATAGTCCTATCTTTTAAATGTTTGGAGACAACGACCATTTACCTTAATCGAGAGTATTCTTGAGAAATCTCATTCCTTGAGATGTAATTAACTATGGAGACTTGCCTCCATATGGAACTTAATAAGCCTGATTTAAAATAAACCCCACTTTACTTTTCCATGTAAAGTAGGGGAAAGATCTTTGGTACATTCGAAGACCCATTGTCCTTAGGAGTTCTTATTAGGTGATTAAGTCCATTGTAGGATGGTGACTTGTCTCTCGAGATAGTAGATTATTCCTTAATGTCACACTCGATCACCCTAATGAGTATATCTACATATCTACGTGGTGTCCCACATCATTCTCCTTCTTAAGAAATAAATAACACCATAATATGTTAATTGGGAATCAAATGTGACGTGAAAATAAGATTCTCACTTAACAACTTTGATATGTGTTGACCTCATTTTTAGGATGAGCACTCAATCCCTTCATCTTAGACATAGGATTCCTCTTAGACTTTAAGAGACATTTAGTCCTAAGACACATCTAGTGATTAGGTGGACACTCAACCTAACCCTAGAGACTTAGAAGAGTTAGCCATATGAATAGGCTATGCCTTAGGGGTGTTAGGAAAATTTGCCTACCCTATAGCTTGAACCACATTCCTCGCTTCCTTTCATCAAGTCAAAACTCCAAATCAAATCAACATCAAACCTAAATCAATTCTAGCTTAATTGATTTTCTCCTATGCCAAATCATAAACCCATGATTGAAACCCATGATTGAAATCTATGATTGAAACTCCAAGTTCAAAATCTTTCTTAAGTCCTTTAATCCCCTCTTAAAGACTTAGCCTAAATCATCTTCAAATCAACTCAAACCCATGAAATTTTCTCATAATACATTTATATTTTCATTTATATTCACATATATAAATAAAATATAAATTCAAATCAATCAAAGTAAATCCAAAATTCAATTCCAAGTTCAAAATATTTCCTAAGTCCTTAATTCTCTCTTAAGGACCTAGCCTAAATTATTTTCAAATCAATTCAAACTCATAAAATTTTCTCATGACTCATTTATATTTTCATTTATATTCACATATATAAATGAAATATAAATTCAAATCAATCAAACTAAATCTAAAATTCAAATCCAAATTCAAAATCTTTCCTAAGCAATTTATTTCCCTCTCAAGGACTTAGCCTAGATCATGTTCAAATCACTTCAAATCTTTGAAACTTTCCCATAACCCATTTATACTTTCATTTATATTCGCATATATAAATGAAATAAAAATTCAAACAACCAAAACTAACTCCAAAAATCAAACTCAAATTCAATCAAAATCCAACCTAACCCTTTCAAGTCAAAATCTTGAAATTGGCCAAATCAATTTCAAATCAAGCCAAAATCCATTTCATGTTCACCCTTTAAACTTGAAATTGTCAAATGAGTCAAAACTCATTTGACTTCAAACCACTTGCAAATGGATTTATATTACAATCATAAGTCCATATGTGATCAATCAAACTCAAATCAAGCTTTGACCAAGCCATTTGACCCACTTAGGCTCACTTGACCCAAAGTGACCTAAAATACTCTTATGAGATAAATTCTAATCCTAACCAAATTGGATTGAACTAAGCCCACCTAAGCCTTTCATCATGAGATGATCAATCACTTAAATTAGGTCAAACCAAGTCAAACCTAAGGGTTGACCAAGTCAACACTTAGCCAAAATGAAACCCAACATAGCTAAAATCCACCATAGGACAAATTGATTGAAACCAATGATCTAAGTTCATTCATGATCAATGTTTAAACTTGACTAAGTCAACATTTGAGCCTAACCTAGCACAATTGGCCACTTGACCCAAGTTGACCCAACTTGACCTAATAAGTCAAAATTTGTCAAAACTTGATCTAAGCCAAATTGATTGAAACCAATGGGTCAAGTTCATCCCAAAATGATTGTTAAACTTGACCAAAGCCTCAATTGGCCAACTAGACCTAACCTAGCCAAATTGACCTTGAACCCAACTTGACCTAAAGGATCATATTGAGCCAAATTCAAACTTAACCAAAATTGATTGGAAACAAAGATACCGATCCATTTTCATATGACCAACCAAACATGAACCAACTCGTGACCTAACCCAAATAGATCAAATGGGTCAAATTGGTCAACTTGACCCATTTGACCTAAATGAACTCAATTGAACCAAATTCAAACCTAAACCAAATTGAATCAAACCAAAGCCAACAAAACATTTCAAATGATCATATGAACTTGACCCAACGCTTGGTTTGACCTAATTTGACCAATTGGTCAACTTGACCCAAGTTGACCCATTTTGACCTAAATAGGTCAACATGAGCCAAATCACATCAAACAAACTCCAAATTCATTGAAACTTGGTCAAACCTATTTTCTCATCATGCCAAATATGCCCAAACTAAAATCAAGGTCAAATGACCATTTTACCCCTAGGACATAGAACCCAAAATCAAAACCACTTAGAATTTGGTCAATTCCTGACACTTGGCATCCTCTTAGTGACCAAATGGTCACTAATGGACCTAGTGCACATGACCCAATGGGTTTGGGTCAGCCAACCCCCAAACCAAACGACCACATGCCTTGAAATGGAGCACATGGAATCCTCCTTCCACTCAAATCAAGCACATGGGAAGTTCACCATTCCACCCCTCTAGCCAAACCAAATTCAAGGACACCTCTAACAGCTCAAACAACCCAGTCCTTATAATCAATTGGATCAAAATAGCAAAGCATTGCTCAGCTATCTGATTGCCAAAGGGGGAGATATACAACCACTAATTTGAATTTAATCCATGAGCCTCATACTCAATTGAACCTAAGGAAGTCAGAGAAGCAATTCCTCAGCCTTCTCAAGCTCTTTCAAGCAAGTGTCAATTTCCCATTTCTCAATTTCTCAAGCCAAAAATAGGGGAAGTAAACTCAAATCCAAACTCATTCCACAGTCAAAACCAGTGTAATTCTTCTAACAAGCTTCATCAGGGAGCTTAATCGAGCTTGCCAAAAACTTCAATTAAGCTTTTGAAGCAAGGGAGGAGTGCCCTAGATCAAAATTGAGCTCAAGTGCATTCAAAGCCTCTAAACTTCAACAAAGCTTCGTCTCAACTCAACGAAGCTTCTCCAAGGAAATTGAGCATCGATGATCACCTTCAGCGAGGTAAACCATTTTTCTGAGCTTAATCTGGCCATAGTGTGGAACTTAGTGAAAGAAAGTTTCATTGCATGATAAACTATCCATTGACTATGATCTACATTGTATAATGAAGGTGTGGGATAAATTTTAGCCCAATCTGAGCTCAATCAAGCTCGGATCTCTCCCTAGATCATGGACGATCTTCATTGCTCACAAGGAATGTAGGGATTAATCTCTGGTCGTCCATCTATGCACTTTGGATGGAAGACCGAGATTAAAACACGTAGCACCCACGGTTGTCCCCCTTTAGAACCATGGCTATGCCCATCCTTGATCAAACGACCAGGAGAAAGTGTGCACGACGTGGAAAGCATGTCATGCCGTAAGGGCTTAGCCCAACGGGATTAAATACTTAATTAAGCTATTTAAATATTCTAATTAATTATGAAAACTTCTAAAATTCATATTTAAGCCTAAAAAATTAGAAATTATGAAATAAATTATATTAGATAGATAATTGAATATAGAATATTATTATATTGATTTCAATGGATTTTGAATAGTATTCTTCTCTGAATTTAGGTTTTACTAGGAATGCTATTTTGCTAATTATCCTCTAATTACACCAATGATTAATCCTAAACTTTTTGTGCTTAATTAGTGAGATGACTTTTCCTCCCCTAATTTTCTTGGGATTTATTGGTGCTTAATTGGGGGAATTGTTAGTTCATTCCGTAATCACTCCCTTAATGTAATTAAGCTTAATTAAGGGCATAATAAATGGTTTCACCCTCTGATTGAGTCAATTTATTGAGTGAGTATGAGGTTTAGGGAATAATTTTGGGATGCTTTCCTTGAGATATTCTCTAAACCCCTTTTTCTTCTTAATCTATCTTTAATTAAGGGTTAATTCACTAATTACCCCCTTAATTAATTTCATAAAATTCTAAAACTTTCCAGAGATGAATTAATCTATCTTGGGTAGATGCTTAGGTGTTCAAGAGCCTAAGTAGATTAATAAAATCAAAACTTAATTCACAAGTGTGAGAGATGCTATGAAATTACTTAAAATTAAACCCCTTGGTTTAATTAATCATTAATCATGAGCCAAATGCATTAGGGCCTTTTCTTTCTAGGTGCATTATTGACTTAAATTCCTTGTGGGGTTTTATGTCATCTCATTGGCTCATAATTATTTGATTAAGTATGCTAAGGTGGTATAGGTAAGGGTAATTAACACATTTAACTCATACATTAACCTAACCAAAGCATAAAATTGATCTAATCACCTAAAAATTAAATTAAAATAAAAAACATATGTGGGAATGGGTTAGGAACAGCAAACTCACCTCACATTTCTCAAATTAAATCAAACTCAAGACAAAATCAAACCTTCTTAAAAAATAATTTAATTTATTTTAAATTTTCTTATTTCATGAGATTGGCTTTAGGAATTAATTAGGGCTTTCATTACTTTAGTTCTTTCCTAACATGCTAAATGTGTATGTCATATGAATTTCATATATTTATTCTTCTCAAAAATCAAAATGAAAGTGAAATATTTTCTTTATGTCAAATTGCATATTTTGGCTAAAGTAAAAAATATGAATGGCTATTATCACTATAAAATTCAAAACAATTTTCAAAAATCTATAAATCAAATATCCAAAACTGAAAGTGTGCTATTTATGATTATTTATGAGCTTGCATGTGGATATAAGTATGAAGATATGCATAGTATAGTCTTCCTTCTCTATTCTTTTAGCATGATTTTAAATAGGATTTGGCAAAGTGTATAGTTCATTTCAAAGGAACATAACACTTGCCTAATTCCCTTCCTATTCATTCCTATACTATTACTTAAGAAGGGTATCTACACTTGCACATATAAATTGCATAACCAAGTCCAAACATAAGTACAAACTTTTGCATCTTTCTTTCCTTTCATTTCTTTTGTACATATACTTGTATTTAAGGAAAGTGATATATTAGTCTGGAAAACCCCGAGGTTGTGAGGCTTTAAGTAGCCCTAAGTAGGTTTTGTACCTTACACCCCTGGTTAACTGTGGCGTCATACTCACTTATGTCTTTCATACATACACGTGTGCATGTGAAAAATGGATAAGAAAACTTGTTTTCTACTTAATAAAAATTAAATCATAAAACATTCAAATTTTCTTAAGTAACTCACTTAGCATTCATCATAAATTGTGCCAAAAAATCTCATTTATATGTATAGATATGCTTAGGATGCATCCATATGCATGTTATACATGTTGGGAAAGAAATGAAGTGATATGTGTTTTGTGAATTTAGTTCACTTTACTTAATCTTAAAATTCCTTTCTTTTTGAATAGGTTTGTTTAGGAAAAATTTAAGCTTAGGATTAATTATAATACATAATAAAATATTAAATGAAATTACTTAAGGTAGAAGAGGGTTCTTTAACAAATCTAAATACAAAATAAAATCAACCCAAATCAACTAAACACTTAAATAAAATCATCCATCTAAGTTGAACATCTTCACACTTAGAAAATCCAAACCTTAAAACCATAGCTAAGCAGACCACATAAACCCTCTAAAGCACACACATTAGGTTAAGTCACTACTTCTAGCTTTATATTAGGGCAATGCATGGCTTGATGTTTGCTTTTGTTTTGTGATTTCTTATTTTTAGTCTGGATTTTAGGGTGAATGTGCATAAAATGAATGGTAGGATGATTTAATCTAATCATTATTTTGTGGGATTAAGAATAATAAAAATATTTATTTTATGTATTATACCCCTAAGCATAATCCAATAGATCGGTTGGACTTGGTTACCCATGTGTGGGGTGCTAAGTCCAATATACATGCTTAGGATTTGTATGGTTTGTTTAGCAAATCTCTATTTTGTAGGTGTTAGTTAGATTTACTTTTCCTTTTCATATAATTTTTCCAATTAGGATTTTGAATGAATGTTATGGGGGATTAGGATGAGAATTGGTCATAAGATCTCATCTTATGTACCATGTGAAGCTTCGGAGATCCACATTCTAACCATCCAAAAGAAGGAACCAAAGAAAGAAGAAAAGAAGAAAAGAAGAAAGAAAAAAGGAAGAAAGAAGACCCCAATAACATGAATTTTCTTACTTGATTGTAAGTTAATTCATTTGTAATTGGTTGTATAGAGCTCACCCAATTTTTTTGATTTATGTGGTGCCCACCACAATTGTTTTTATTCTTTTGTGTTAGCTTTATAAGATATTTGATATTTTGTTTAGCTTGTACATTAAGATGGGATATTTTCCTAGTTTCTTCCTTGTTTTGATGTATGGCTTGGATGATGATTAGGCTCTTAGGAAAAAATAAATCTTCTACCAAATTAATCAATTCAAAATTGAAAATAAATAACTCATAAACTCATTTAAAGCCTAAGTTAAAATCAAGATAAAAGAATTAGCAACCCCTTAGCTGGATGAGTATTCCTTTTATAACATCATGCACAAAAGCATATTGTTACACTCTTGATTGGAGGGCTTCCACCTTCTCCAGAGAAACTTAGCTTGGCCTTTGAGAAACATAGTGGAAACACTCCTCCTCCCTTCTCACTAATTTTGGCCAATAATCTTACTTCTCATGCATTAGGCATATGAATCATATAAGCCTGAGTCAAATGATTGCCCAAAAAATAAAATAACATGTAATATGTTTTGCATTAGATTTAGGTCATTTCTTATACCCTTACATGATCTAGTCTTTTAGGGAGTGTGTTTAAGGACTTAGTCTCTTTCTAAATAAATAACAACCTAGTTATCTTGCATAAAGCATATGACTTGCCTGCATGAATTTAAAATCATAGGAGGAGTTAATTGGAAGCCACCCCCAGGCAGTTGTAAGTCCAAGTAGTCGGGTGATTTGTTCTCTCTTATGGAGGTAAACCAAATACCCATTTTCATCTTAAATTTAGGTCATGCTTTTGGCCCTTGCCAATGCTCCCTAGATTTAGGTTCTAAGATTGCTTCTCCCTTCTATGGGCTATAAGCATAAATCTTCACATCTTAGGCATTTTCATGACCTTGAATTGTGGAATTATAAGCCCTAAACTTCTAATAAAATGTCAACTCAAATGAATAATTCAATTTCAAAATTGTAAAGCTCAATCATATGATAGTTTGAGATGCTCACAAGGTTTCCTAACATTGTGAACATCTCCTACTTATCTTCCTTTGGCTTTGATAATAACTCTCTCTCTTTGATCAATCACATTTGATCTTCCAAAATAAATTAATTGATTGATAGTCCTACCTATTGAAATCTTTGGAGGCAATGGTCATTTACCTTAATCAAGAGTATTCCTAAGGGATTTCATTCATTAGGATGTAATTAACTATGGTGGCTTGCCCATGTAGGGAACTTAATGAACCCAGTTTAAAATAAACCCTACTTTACTTTTCCATATAAAGTAAGGGAAGAATCTTTGGTACACATGCAGACCTATTGTCCTTAGGAGTCCTTATTGAGATGATTAGGTCCATTGTAGGGTGGTGACTTCTATCTTTTGAGATAGTACATCTCTCCTCAATGTCGTACACAATCACCCTCAATAAGAGCATATCCAGATCTACGTTGTGTCAGAAATGCATAAAAAAATAAAGTATATTTATCTTCATTTTATTTATTTAAAAGAAGATGAAGATGATATATTTATTCTCTAGAAATTATAAAAAAAATTCACCACATATTTTTTTGGCGACTCCGCTGGGGATGGTTCCTCTCTCCATCTTTGGTAAATGATGGTTGTCTCTAAGTATCGATAGTGGGTTTGTACTTTGGTATGAATCCAAGACTATCTTTTGTTTCGTTGGCACTTAGCTTATTTCATCCTTAAATTAAGCTAGCCAGCATCTTTAGATTTTAGGACCTCACCTCATGTTAGTCTTAAAACCCCGTTGGCTTCTCCAATGGGTAAAAATAAAAAATGAAATAAAGAGAATTAATTAAATATTTCCTCCTTACCATTTTCATGTTAAGGAAAGGTTCATTCTAAAATAATAAAGATAAAATAAATCCTTCATAAAATTCTCACTTTCCAAAAAGCACACTTTCAAAATGCACATAATAAAATATTTTTGCACAGAAGTTTTCTTAAATCACCTTCATCTAACAATCTTCATGATTGTAATATGTAGGGTCATCTTTACAAAAATAAAATTCCAACACTTACATTTTTTTTTTAAAATACAAATGAGTTTCTTCACTCAATTCATTTTGGTGAAGACCTCATTTTCAAAAATAAAATTTCAACAACAACAACAAGCTTAATTACTATGGTAACAACATGAATCCTTTGTCTCCATTGTGATTATGTGTCAAATTCTCATTAAATTCAAGTATACTAAGGATTTTTTTATACATCTTAACCTAGTCTTTAGGTCTACCTTTACCTTTCTTAACATAAGGAAATCTAATGCATCCTCAAGAATCATCGAGTTGACGCTTTATGTGGCCAAATCATATAAGGCAATTCTCTAATCTTATGCCACTGAGCTACTCCAACTTTTCTCAACATACTCATTTTTCATTTTATCTCAAGAGTAAAGCCACTCATCCACCTAAGCATCCTCATCTCTCGTAATGCTTAACTTCTTATGCTTCTCTTTATTGGCCAACATCGCACCATAAGTCATAAGTCTTACCACCATCTTATTTTTCCTTAAGTTTAAGGAACTTTATCACAATAGTGGATGCATTCCTCCACTTCAACCATCCAACTTGAATTCTACTAATAACATCTCCATCTATTTCACCATCATTTTGAACAATAGAGCCTAAATATCTGAATCGCTCACTATTATTAATGACTTGTTCACCTAATGTCACAACACTAACACTAGAATTTCTACAACTAAAATTACACTCCATATATTCAATTTTAGATCTACTTAAACGAAAACCTTTAGACTCTAAAGTTGACCTCCATAATTCAAGTTTCTCTATACTCCACTAGTCTTATTAGAAGAATGTCATGAAAAGCATACACCAAGGTACATCTTCATAAATGCCTAGTAAGAACATCCATAACTAAAGTAAAAAGATAAGTGCTTAAAGTGATCCTGATGTAATCCAACTGAAATAGAAAATATTTTGTCAATCCTCCTTGTGTTTGGACACAAGTAATAGCTCTAGTATACATATCCTTAATTACTTGAATATAACCAATATTAACTCCTTTGTCTAGAACTTCCAAAGAATATCTCTTGAAACTTTATCATAAGCTTTCACTAAATCAATAAATATCTTATGATCCTTCTTACTTTCTCTATGCTTCTCCATCAAACCTCTTAATAAATGTATAGCATCCATAGTAGATCTACGGCATGAAACCAAACTAATTATGAGAAAGCTTGTCACATCAAAATATGCAATTACTCTCCCATAATTTTAATGTATGACACATTAACTTAATTCTATAATTTGCACACTGTGCATCACCTTTATTCTTAAATATAGGAACCAACAAACTCTTTCTCCACTCATATGGCATCTTTTTAGTCTTTAAAATAATATTAAAAAGATTTGTAAGCCAAGAAATTCCTTAATCTTCTAAATATTTCCACACTTATATTGGAATATTACCATGTCCTACTATTTTTCCACATTTCATTTTCTTTAAAGCTTCTCTAACTTCAGATTTACTAATATGATGATAAAAATGAAATTCTCTATTTTTGTTTAGGGTATTAAGGTTGCTAAAATCAATTGTACTTTCAGATCCTCATTGAAAAGTTTATCAAAATACCTCATCCACCTATTTTCATTCTCCTTTTCTAAGAAATGCACTTTATTATTTTCATCCTTAATACACCTCACTTGAACTATGTCTTTCCTTCTCCTATCTCTTTGGTTGGCTAACTTATACATACATCTTTCACCTTTTTTGATATCTAATCTATTGTACAAATCACTAAAAGCTAAATTTTTTGCATCATATATTGCTTTCTTAGAATCTCTGCAGGCCACTTTATATCTTTCCTAATTCTCTAAGTTTTTACATCTAAACTAAATTTTATAACAATGCTTCTTATTTCTTATCTTTTCTTGCACACTCTGACCTCACCACCAACTATTCTTATTAAAAGAAGCTTTTTCTTTTGATTTTCCAAAACATCTTTATAACTTGCTTAATTTCACTTGCTACTTTTTCCACATAACATTAGCTTCCTTATGAACATCCCAAATTCTAATATCTTGTAGCTTGCTCTTAAAAATATTTTATTTGTGTTCTTTAAGTGTCCTCATCTAATTCTCGAACAATAATTTGATTTATTTTTCCTCTTGCAACTTTTCATCTTAAAATCTAAAACTAACAATCGATGTTGGGTACTTAAATTTTCACTTAGAATGACCTTACAATCTTTACAATCTAAAATCTTTTATTAAAAATAATCTGTATTTTACTAGATCCATTTTTATAAATAATAATATGTTCATCTCTTTTCTTAATTAAAGTATTAGCAACTATAAAATCATAAACTAAGGCAAAATCTAATATAGTCCTACCATCTTCATTAGTCACTCCAAATTCATAAGCACCATGAATACTTTTAAAATCTTCTACTACACTACCAACATGTCTATTTAAATCTCCTCCAATAAATACTTTTTCTTCTCGAGGTATCTTTTGTATTAATCCCTCTAATTCATTCCAAAATTTTTCTTTTGAGCTTACATTCAAAACTACTTGAGGAGCATAAACACTTATAACATTGATAATCTTAGTATCAACAATAATCTTTAAAGGTATAATTATATCTCCACATCTATTAATATTTATAACATTATCCTTCAAACTTTTATCTATAATCACACCTACACCATTTCTAGTTCGACTTCTACCAAATAATAAAAGTTTAAAACCCAAACTATCAATCTCCTTGGCCTTCTAACCCATTTAGTTTCTTGAACACATAAAATATTTATCTTTCTATGAACCATATATATATTAATTCCAATTATGTAATAAAGATCTATTCTAAGATTAACCTAATTCTAGTTTCATGGACTAACTTTTCCCGATTCCCCATAATGTAAACCCTTTATTTAACCCGCACTTGCATCGATCTCCAACACATTTTTTCATGTATAAGCCAAAACCACTTCTAGAGGATGCCCTAGCATTAACATAATGATTTAAAGGATTCATGTCATGATCATTTCGATGAGTTTTACGCTTGCTGTCGACTACCTACCACAACCCTCCACTTTTCACATCTGGACTTAAGACCGGCAAAGGTAGTGTTAAACTTTGAAGAGGTACCTTTCCATTCAATACATCCAAATGTCTTGGATGGATATTAACTCTTCAAGCAAAATCATAACTTTGAAAATTCCACTTAATACATTCCACATGTGTTAGGTTGGGATTTTCATATTTTTCAAAAAAAAAAAAAGCACATATGAAGCCTCTCCATTCAATTTACCCACACTTATTGGGTGGAGGTCTCATTTTCAAACAAAATCAAAAATAAATTTTCAAAAACATATATGAATATCTCCATTCAATATACTCAAATTTATTGAATGCAAATTTCATTTTCAAATAAAGTAACATTATTTTGAAATTCCACTTAACATATTTCATATATGATTAGGTTGGGATTTTCTCTTTCAAAAAAGCAATAATCACACCCAAAATATACACCTTTAAAAAAATGAAACATAATTAATTTCCATTTTACATATCCAAATTTGTTAAATGGAAATCTCCCTTTTCAAAAATCAACAAAAATAAAAAATTTCAAAATACAATTGAAACTTCATTCTAGCATATCCCATTTGCTAAAATGAAGTCTCCATTTCCAAAAATAAAATTTGAAACACACTTTTGGAATTTCATTTAGCATACTCAAATTTGCTAACTGAAATATCCATTCTAAAAGAAAAATATTTTCAAAACATATTTGGAACATCAATTTAGCATACCCCATTTGCTAAAATGAAGTCTCCCCTTTTCAAAATCCAAAACAAAAATTTGAAACACCCTTTTTGAAAATTCATTTAGCATACTCAAATTTGCTAAGTGAAATTTTCATTTCATCAAATTTTCAAGAAACACTTTTCGAACATCATTCTTTAGCATACCATATTTGGTAAAGTGAAGTCTCCATTTTCAAAATAAAATCAAAACACAACAATTTTGAACATGTCATTTGGAATACCATTTTAGCATACTCAAATTTGCTAAGTGAAATTTCCATTTCACAAAATTAAATGAAACTTCATTTTAGCATACCATATTTTCTAAAGTGAAGTCTCCAATTTCAACCAAAAATCAAATCAAAATCAAAAGAAAAACACATTTGGATTCCCTTGGCATACTTAAATTTGCTACAGATCCTACTTTTTCAAAATCAAAATCAAAAGAAACATATTAGGATTTTCTTAGCATACTTAAATGTGCTAAGAATCCTATTTTCAAAATTTTCAAAAAGAACAAAACACACTTGGATTTCCTCATTTTAGCATACCTAAATTTGCTAAATGAGAAATTCCATTTCTCTTTTCAAAATCACAAAAAGATTCACAAAACAAAGCAAAGAAAGGAACAAAAAGAAGAAATTGTTTTCAAACACCTCACTTAGCATACCCAAATTTTCTAAGTGAGTGGATTCTAAAATATCAAATCAAAAAAAACCAATCAATTTTAACTTTAACATACTCAAATTTGTTAAAGGGAAGGGTGCTCAAATCAAAATCTAATTTCAAACATGAACCTATGGAAGCATCTTTCTAAAAATATTTGGACTCATTTTCAACATACCCAAATTTGTTGAAAGTGTATTCTATATTCAAAAATTCCTCTTTCCAATCAAATCTCTAAATCTTCTCTAAAATCAATTTAAACCCCACTTAACACGTCTAAGATGTTGGATGTGGGTTCAAATTTTAAATTCAAATTCAAAAATCAACAAAATAAAAATTTGATCCAAGTTCATTTTCAATTGACTCGCTTAGCATCTCTCTATGTTCGCTTTTCGATGCTGATTATGGCTTCTCAGAAGTACATGTTTACCTTTCCCCACGGGATGGACTTAGCCCTAGATCAAGCTAGCCTTCCTCATGTTGATTACACCCACCTCATTCATTTTGGACGAGGCTTTGAGGAGGTGAGGATTACTTGTGAATTCCTTCACCATTAGCAGACCACAAGTCGCGTCATTCAAATTGACTGCCATTCTCGACCCTCACTCAAGAGGAGCGTGCAGTTTCTATAGTCGATTAGTGCTAGCATGTGACAACGTCAATGCACCATATTTCTGCTTACCCTAAGGGCTAGCACCCACTCATACCCCTCTAAGGGTAAGCTCCTCCATCCCAGATTGCCTCCCAGCTTTTGAGGTTGGGTCTCTCTTACCCACACCCCACCAGACTGAGGAGGAACAAAAACGCATGATTAAGAGGTACCACACACACATCGCCGGAGATGAGGCCGCCACTGTGTGAGGAGTTGCCCACTCTAATTTTCCCACTAGTTACAATAAACCCATTTCATCCTCTCTCTTGGTCTGAAAGAGAGGATGCTAGGAGGATCCCTACTTCACCTCTACCGAATCGGCCGAGCTAGTGAGTAGGAGGTCATGCCTGCCTCCGCTCAATTCCTTCTCCAAGCTGGGAGCTTACGGATGTTCTGAGTCTGGAGCTCAATTTAACTTGAGATCTGCCATCCCCCACAATGTGGGGAAACATCTACAACAATAGAGGGCCAGGGAGGCTCGCACTTCAGTTCAAATCACTAGTCAAAAAGGTGGAGGTTTGGTGACAGCCTCACTCATTTTTTTTCGACTACCCGCCGATCACACAAAACATTTTTCTACGGGATGACCCATCTAGAAAGAGGGTCCCTACTTCAAGAGAGTCGATGGTGTCTCCACCGCTCACCTACCCCCGCCCACCATCACCTCTCACATTCGGATTCCAAAGGCCATGAAGGCCACATCCGGGAAGAAGAGGACTTGGTGATCCACATGGCCAAAGGATCTCTCCACCTACATTACCCATCGTGGCGAGTGAGCTCCTGACCTTCTACCCCAGTGGTGCGAAAGGAATGGACCAAAGCAGTGGTCATCCCTTCACCACACCACCACCACAGACATAGAGATGTGTGGTTGCATAGGGAGGATGATTGCACCCATGATAGTGGAGCCTCCTAAGAGTGTCACCCATTTTAGAGTTAGTGACAGCCATGTGTGCATATCTTCTATCTAGTATAGTCCTCACAGGATTGATTCTCCAAAGATCGGGAGGTCTGGCCTCCAATTCACGATGATCCTATCACCGGTCATAAAGCATTATGCCAATTCTGATAGATCAATCTTTAGATGACATAGTAGCAAACTATTTCAGGGAAAAGAAAGAGATCCTAGGATATGACTAGTCTGATGAGGAGAAGATCAGCTTTGATCCCAATGAAGATGATTTATTGGGAGACTCAGCCGAGGTTTGCATGGTAGATACCAAGGGATCCCTCCTCAGAGAGCAGCAGGCTATGAAAGGTGATGAGGTTGAGCAAGAAGACATAGCCTAATCAGCCCAACACCTCTGATATCAATTAAAATAGAAAGATGATCAAATAGATAGGATGGTGAGGCAGCTTGAGGACATGTTAGCAGTAGTCTCAGTACTTCAGAAATAAGCCCCAATACCATCCTACTACAACAGAGACTGAGAAGTTGTGCATGTCTTGGACCCACCAAGACTTTACCTCCATGAGCAAGGTACAAAGATGTGGGAAGGTAGTGGAAAGTACCTCCATAGAAAGATATCAAGTCATGGTTGAGCAACAGTGAAGGAAGCATTGGCTCAAGCCCGGAGGATCATCACCCAAAGGGTAAACCTTACCCAAAGAAATTTGATACAATCTAATATCCCAAGGGTTTTGTACCACCTTTCTTCAAGAGTTTTGATGGTAGTGGGAACCCGAGGTAGCATATTTCACACTTTAGGGCCATTTATTACAACGTCGTTGGCAATGACGCTTTGCTATTCCGCCTCTTCATCAGTAGCCTAGCAGGGATAGCTTTCTATTGGTATGTTGAACTTCCCAATAGTTAAGTAAATATATTTGCTAAGTTAGAGCAACTCTTCATCAAGAGGTTTTGCTGGAGCTCAGCAAAGGGTTACTGTTGGCGATCTCGTTGTAGCACAACAACACCTAGGTGAGTCCCTTGTTGACTATATTCTCAGATGACGTAACCTGAGTATGAAATGTGAGTCATAGCTGTCTAAATAGCATGCCACTGAGATTCTTCTAAAGAATATCCATGGCCCGATCGCCATCATGCTTAAGAGCTTCACCATCAAAACCTTTGAGAAATTAATCAACAAGGTGGCTAGTCTATAAGGAGAGACCAAATAGTTTTCTTTTAAGACCAGTTTCCCAAAGAAAAGTTGCAAAGGTATACGAGAAGAAGCACGAGATAGTGACGACAGTGGATAAGGGGAAGCAACTAGCTAGAGATCAGTCTGAGAGACCACGACCTCAGCAGCCTTCGCTTCCACCTCCTCTACCACCACCAAGGTAGCCCTAACGACCACCACAATAGCCTTGATGGCCAACTCATCCTCCTCAGCCATATCATTAGTAGTAGTGGCACACATACCCACTGCCAGGTAGCTATGGTCCACCTACTCCTTTGGATAAACTCAACAAGCCTTATTCATTTAAGAGAGAAGTAATCAGGAAGATCTTTAAGAATCTCTTAAAGAATTCTGATTTTTAGCTACCCGAGTCTAGGAGACCGGAGGAAGTGGGCAAAAGCCATGATCCTAACTTTTACCCCTACCACCATATGCTAGGTTATATTTTGGAGGATTGCTTCATATTTAAGGACTAGCTTGAACATAGCTTCAAGATCAGCGTTGTAGTTATCCCGAAGGAATACCTTGTGGAACAACCATCCAGTTCCATTAGGGTAATCCTTGGGGATACTTGTGATCCTTCCAAAACTAAAGAAGGTTGGGATATCTCTTTATCCAAAACCTCTAAAAATATTGTTCAGATGATCAAAAAACTTTTCTTGCAAGTGTCTGAGTTAGCTCAAACCTCCAACATCAAGAAGGTCAAGTTGCAAGAAATGAGAAGAGAGAGCTCAAGAAGCAAAGAAGAAGCATGCGCCAAGATAGTAAACCACCAATCGACTCCTCCATTCCATTGTAGCTATCATCGACTATCACTACTTAGTTCTTCTTCTTCTAGTAGACATCTTGTATCAATGAGGGCATCAAATCCTCACCCCTCTTACTTTACTTGATTTCTACTTCCTCCTATTAAATCCAAGAAGAATAAAGCTTACATCTATCACTTTTGATGGGTTGTCTACTTATTCTTAATGATAACTCTTAAAGTCAAAATAACTATAATAATGATCTTCCTCTTTATGATTGAGGACTTTCCTACTCTAAATGCTACTTCCTCTTGAGATAGACAGAATCATCCGATGAGGGTCCCATAGGAGAAGATGTGAGGTGTGCGTAGAACCTTCCATTACCCTGCCACAAGAGATCACCAAGTCAACCTCCGTAGTGGCAAGGTTCTACCTCCTAGGGCAGCACCTCAAGATAGAGGGAAATAAGTCATTGGTATAGAGGATCGAGAAGCCCCTCCACAAGATGTTCCACCCATAGATATGCTTGTGGAGGATCAGCTTAAGGTAGACTACAATGTCCTTTCTCATCTAAGAAAGTTGTCATCTAAGCTAAGCATATATTATGCCCTTGTCTTATCCAAAGATATGAGGTAATCATTAATCAAGGCTCTCCTGATCTCGAGATATGCTTAGCTCAACCGACCGCTATTGGTGAGAGGCACATTACACAAAGAAGCTCGGGATCACTTTAGATGAAGACCTTCTTCTGGGGACTTGGAGCACAACCGCCCTCTACATCATAGTGACACATGGATGACTTGCCTAGTTCTTATCAATCTAGGTGCATTGGTACATATTATGAGTCTAAAGACCCTTGCCTATTTGAGGATCAACATCTCTATACTCCGAGCAGATCGGATGATGTTGAGAGGATTCAATGAACAAAGTAAATGGGCTTTAGGTTCCATAGTGTTACCTTTAGAGATAGTGATTGGAAAATTAAAGCCAAGTTTTACATCATTGATTTGTACACTTCATTCACTGCTTTGCTCAGTAGGCCTTAGATACATTAGAATAAGATAATTTCACCTTCCCTCCATCAGTGCATCAAGTTCAGAAAAGATGGGATTGAATATCATGTCAATGGAGATGAAATACCATTCTCAATTAGAGAGATTGAGATTTATGAGGATGTGACCTACTATCTTTCTCAAAATACCCTCTCTCGTGAACTTAGACAAAACTCAAATTCAAAACAAAAAGAAAAGGCAAAAGAAAAAAGTAAAGAAAAATAAAAATCCAAGTGAACAAGAAAGGGGAATTGAAGAAGAAGTAGATCTTCATATCACATTCCATCCACAGTTAATTTCATCATATGGACATGTGGGTAGGATGACTCAACCTCCACCATGCAGATGTAGAGGTAGAAATAGAGACATTTTTGGAGGTGGAAGACCCCCTGGTTGGCCATCAACCAACAGAGGTTATGTTCCAGTTCATAGGACTACCACTACTATTCACATAAACTTAGAATACAGTTCGGAGGACATGTCTAATGTGATTAGTATTCCAGCCAACCCCTCTCAACGTCTTCCATTGGAGGTGACATTCAATCCAAAAGCGATGAAGATCGGGCCTCTAGACAAAATAAAGTATTTGAATCAGGTTTATGTGAGACTATTAGGCAGCAACTAGGAACCTTAGTTCTAACCTCACTATCATCTCAAAAAGTTGAAGGTTTTGTAGCTAAGAAAGCCCCTAAGTCTTCTAATGATATGAAGCCAAAAAGATTCTTTTTGGGATCATCATCCTTAAGTCCTAAAGTTGATGTAGAACTTGAGGAGGATTCATTTAAAGAATTAATGGAATTTGACTTTACTCGCCTTGTGTTCATAATCTTATAGAAAGGTTTGGTTCCTCATATGGTCCGTGCACGTGAAAGTATTTTTAAAAGCTATGGAACAATACGCAAGGAAGCACAATCTGACTAGATTTGGGTCCAAATGATGATGACACTGCTAGTTGTTACCAATCATTTGGAGTCGATAGGTTCTTTTCACACAACCAACTTATGATAATGTGTGTTTAGAAACCTTAGATGATCCGATGATCTCAAATCAAAGATGCACCCAGAATTTGAAGAGGAGATCCATTCAATAATTGACAAGCTTAAAGAAATCAACCTGGGTGTAAGAAAATTCACGCCCCAACGTATACATTCAATGAAGAAGAAACCAATGACTTAGTTAGGCTATTGACTAAGTTTAAAGACTACTTTGCATGGAGTTATGAAGAAATGCCCAGATTATCTCCTGACATAGTAGTCCATAAGCTAGCAATAGATCCTAGTGCTAACCCTATCAAGCAAGCTCCTAGACGCATGCCATTAGAAATCGAACAATAGGTCATTTCTGAAGACAAGAAATTGATCGATGCTAGTTTCATCAGGGAAGAAAAATATCCTACCTTGTTAGCCAGTGTCATCCCAATTAAGAAGAAAAATGGTCAAATTCACATATGCGTCAATTTCAGGGACTTAAACAAGGCAAGTCCTAAGGATGAGTTTCCTCTTTCTATACCACAACTAATTGTGGACATCGCCTCGTCTCATGCATTTTTCTCTTTCATGGATGGGTAATCTCGCTACAACCAAATCAAGATATTTCTTGAAGATGAAAGAAACACTACTTTTTGAACCTCGATCGAAATCTTCTATTATAAGGTCATGCCTTCCGGCCTTAAAATGCTGGTGCTACATACCAATGGATCACGACTCAGATCTTCAACGAACTCATCAATCATCAGGTTGAGTGCTATATTGATGATCCAGTAGTCAATAGCAGAGAAATAAAAGACCATCTCTTTGACTTGAAAGTAGTTTTCAAATGGTTAAGATAATATAACCTCAAAATGAATCCCCTGAAATATGCATTTAGAGTAGCTTCAAGGAAATTCCTTGGATTTATTGTCCAACACGGGGGAATAGAAATAAATCTAGAAAAGATTAAAGCTATCTTAGAAATGTCACCTCCTAAAAGTTTAACTTCACTCAGATCCTTCCAAGGATGGCTAGCATATCTAAGATGCTTTATTTTCAACCTATTAGGGAGATGCAAACCATTCTCAGCACTTGTCAAAAAGGATGCCAAGTTTAAGTGGGATGACAAGTGTCACCATGCCTTTGAAGACATCAAGCAAGATTTGGTGAAGCCGCTTCTAGCCACTCTATCCTGACACCAGCATTGGATGACTCTCGATGCTGGCCCAAGTCAATGACAAGGAAGGAGAACACTCTCTACTGCCTCAGCCTTCATCTTATTCCTGCTGAAGCAAACTATCCACCTATTGAGAAATATTGCCTAGCTTTGATCTTTGTCTCTCAAAAGCTATGGCACTACATGCTTTCTCATAAGGTGAACTTGATCTCCAGAACCAATCCACTGCAGTATCTCATAACACATCCAACGTTATCTAAATGATTGGCATGCTGGTCCATGATCCTTTCGCAGTTTGATATCACATTCATCCTCGTGAGATGGATAAGCACTAGCAAATTTCTTAGCAGCACACCCACTTCCTGCTCATTCTCCACTTAGTGATCATCTCCCTGATGAACAAAGCATGAACTTAGGGAGGTTGACAACCGTCGATGAGAGATGTATTTTGATGGTGCAGCTTATTTTCATAAAGGGGAAGCACCATGATATACTCTTCCAGGAAATGTAGGGGTAGGAATAGTTCTCCTAAGTCCATACTACGATGTGATGAGATTCTCATACTTTCTTTTCAACCCCTGCACCAACAACAAAGTTGAGTATGAGGTTTTGATTATCGGTCTGGAGTTAGCCATCACAATCAGTGTCAAGAGCATCAACGTACTTAAGGATTCTCAGTTGGTCATCAACCAGATTGTCGGGTCCTACAAGGTTCTCAAACCCAAGCTTTGTCATTACCACGAGTATACCATGAAGTTGTTGGCCCAGATCTCTGAAGTCACCATCTACAAGGTTCCCCGACATATAACATAGTAGCAGATGCTTTGGCCAAACTTGCCAAAGAATTGGCATGTCCGGAAGATGAGTCCATTTCAATATGGGTCCAAAATAGATAAGTCTCATCCCTTATAGATGTTGAGCTCATCGAGAGACTTTCTCTAGAAGGGGAGATTGCCATTGCCAAAATGGACAAGGAGCTGGATTGGAGGAAAACATTCATAGACTATTTGAACACCTGCAAACTACCTCAAAAAAAGTCACAAGCCTATCAAATGAAACAGAGAGCTCTCTTCTATGCTCTCGTTAATGGAACCATGTATCGATGATACTTTGATAAAATATGGTTATATTATTTAAACAAACATGAAGCTCATGGCATTAACTGAGGTACATTTAGGTTTATATGGAGTGCATCAATCCAGTCTAAAGATGAAGATGAAGATCAAGAGACTAGGATACTACTGGCCTTAAATGATTATAGATAGCATGGATGTAGCTAGAATATGTCATCAGTGTCAGATACACGGTGTGGTCCTCCACCAACCACCCAACATTCTACACTCTACACTAGCCTCATGGCCATTCGAGTGTTGGGGTACCGACATTATGGGTCCGATCGATCCTCCTTCTTTCAAGGGTCATCAGTTCATCTTAACTGCCACCGACTACTTTTCCAAGTGGGTGGAGGCAATCCCACTCAGAGGTCACAACTCAACATGTGCTTCAGTTTTTTAGGAACCATATCATATATAGGTTTGGGGTGCCTCAATGAATTATATCCAATAATGGTACTACATTCAAAAGCACCAAGATCAACAGCTTCACCATAAGTAATGGTATAGATTGGAGATACTCCATCATCTACTACCCCAGAGCAAATGGCTTAGTAGAAGCATTCAACAAAACTCTCATCCAATAAAGAAGACTTTGATGACAACAAGATAGGAATGAGCAGTTGGTTGAAGCCTTGTGGGCCTACCGCACACATACCGAACTCCAACTCAGTCTACCCCATTTTCCTTAGTGTATGGGTCCGAAGTTGTTCTACCTTTAGAAGTTCAACTCCAATCACTAAGGATAGCATTGGGTAGCAAGATCACTACAGAGCAGAATGCAAAGTTGGTTAGAAGAGCTCAAGGTTTGGAGGAGAGTCCTATGGGCGCAACCTCAAGTTGTACAAGGCCAAAATGATTCAAGCTCACAACAAGCCGGTCCGCCTAGTCTTTCAGTAGAGAACTTGTGTTAGTTATGAGGAGACCAATTGTTGCCTATCGAAAGATGGGAGTCAAGTTTGAACCCACTTGGGAAGGCCCCTATGTCATAGAGAAGGCCTACCAAGGAGGATCTTATCAGCTTATTGATTGTAAAGGGGAACACCGATGCTTCCAATTAATGGGCTCTATTTGAAGAAATATTACCCATAAAATTATGTTTAAAAATAATCATTAATAACAAAAAATGATTCCATTTCATCAAAATCTTCTCTTCTTTCAAAGCGTTGTTTGCTTATCTTGCGAATCCTCCATGACGTGTTTAGGGTAGGTGTAAGAGTCCCCCAGTGGCATCATATCCCTCTTTCACAACACAAACACAATCAAACACAATCTCTCAGTGCTATTAGAATATGTGTGAGAGAACCCAAGAGGCATCCTATTTTGATTAGCACAACTAAGTTATGTGTGAGACAACCCAAGTGGCATCCTTTCATTGTGGGAATTCTCGATTTCCATCTGTGGCACCATTTCATCAAATAATCCCCGAGCGTGGTCTAGGTAGGTGTAAGAGTCCCCCAGAGGCGTCCTATTCCTTTTTAACACATGCACAAAAATAAACACATATCTTTTGTCTCAAGCTATTTTGATGTGAGAGCAAGCCCCTATGGCACTCACTCATTAGTTGCTCTAGGTCAGGTCTACATGCTCAATGGTCACTCGTTTAGAAGATGTGAGTCCCCATGCTTTCTTCCTGACTTGACCATTGCAAACCAATGAGCACCTTATTAGTTTGGTAGGCTTCACTGCACAGCCAGTAAGCTATCTCATGTTGACTTTGTTTAAGAAGATATGAGTCCCCGAGCTTTCTTCTTAAACTAGCTATCATGCATCGACTAGGTTGAGTATATTTGAGGTTCAGGATAAGCCTCCCAAAGGCTCCTTTCCTCTTGACTACATGTGAGTTAATGTAAGTCCACTAGTGGCATTCACTCAGTAGTCGCCCTAGGTTAGATGGCACCTATCGAGCCGAAGATCAACTATCCCAACAATTAGTTCTGTTATAGGAGAATGTGAGTCTCCGAGCTTTCTTTCTAAGCTAATTTTTGCAAACTGACGGGACCTCAGGTTGGTTGATGTTCGCTATGCTGATAGCGACTCACCCAATGGATATACCACTCTTGGTAGATGTGAGTCCCCGCACTTTCTCCTTGCATTGGCCACCGAATACCTATTTGATATATGACTAACCATATCATCTTCTCCAGGGTTTTGGATTAAGCCCTTAGATGCCCCTCTCCCTATGGGAATTCTATTTGGATCATATCCTTTGCGATCCCATTTAGACACTACCCGGGTTACTCTTGGATTGGACAGTCCCCCATTCCTAGTAGCCACTCCTGTGGTTGGAATATTTGTTTAACGGATGCACAGATTCTCCCTTAGTTTAGTAAATCTGAGATAGGTGTAGGCTAATATAAGCTCCTTCTCAGTTTGTTCCCTCGCAAACTAACAGGGTCCATGATAAATAAACTAAAAAGAAGAAATAAATTAATTCGCTTGTGGATTAGGAATTCAAGCCCCCAAAGGGCACCCTATCTCTAGGGCAGTGTCAGTAGAACTGCCTTTAGGAATTGTCTAACTACCATAATTGAGATAAATCCCCAGATCAGTACTCACTCTGTAGTCGCCCTTAGGTCGAGTTCAATCTATTTTATCACAAACATGTTACCCCGGTAGTCATTCCACTTTCGAAGATGTAATATTATGATGCATTCTTTCTAGGATGATCGCAAACTGACGGGTAGCCCTAGGTCGGGTTCGATTTATTACCCAATGTAACTGATCACCCTAGTAGTCTTTTGTAGTGGAAGATGTGAGTCCCCGAGATTTCTTCCCTTAAATTGATCATTGCAAACTGATAGGCACTCTTTTGGTCATATAGTTCTCCTATCAGTCGGGAAGCTACTCCCTTTGGTTCAGTAAATCTGACATAGGGTCTAAGCTGATATAAGCTCCTTCTCAGTGTGATCCATCACAAACCAATGGAATACATCAAAATAAACTAAGAAATGAAATTAACCTTAACTATCTTTGAGTCAATCTAAGTCCCCCAGCGGCATTCACTCATTAGTCAGTCCTAGGTTGGGTTTCAATCTTTTGTCTTGCCAATAGATCACCCCAGCAACTAGTCCCTACTTTGGAGAATGTATGTCTACTACGCTTTCTTCCTAGTACAGTTGTTGCATACTAAAAGGCATCTATTTGGTTGGCTAGTCCCACTATGTGTTTAGTAGACTACCCTTTTAGATTGGTAAATCTGAGTTAGGTCTAGGCCTCCATGGCTCCTACTCAGTGCAGTCCATCACAAACCAACAGGGTCCATCTCAAAAATTCAAATCTAAAAATCTGAAATAAATTCAACAAAATAAATCAAATGAAACAAAGAAACAAAACAACCAATCAATCCAAATCAAAATATTTTACTTCTCCTCAGTGAGATGCAAATATTTATAGCTCCCCAGTGGATCTAGAATTCTAATCCCTTAGTGGATTTTAAAACCTTTCTTCACTTAGTGGATGACTTGGGCTCGCTTCCCCAGTGGAGAGTTTACTTGTCTATCCCCGATGGAGTCAAAACAAACACAACTAAACAAACAACAAATTGAAACAAATTCAACCCTCTCGGGACTTAATTAATCAAATCAAACTTCTCCAGACTCAACTCAAATCAAACCTCTCATCTCCTTGTGGATGACCTGAACCTGCTTCCCTAGTGGAAGGTTCACATACTCTATCCTTAGTGAATTCCTCCTTCCATCTCTTATGTCCTTGACATAAGTAGAACGACATTGCACTAAGTTTTGGATTCCTTCTACACCTTGGGCTAAGAGTAGATCGTCTATGTTAGTGTTTGTGATCGTTTGGTGTTGTTGATTATTTTGGTCAACACCAATACGTGTGGTGTTCCTTGTCAGTCACAACACACCTATTAGGCGCCCTTTCTTGACCTCATTTTTAGGATGAACTCTCAATCCCTTCAACTTAGACATAAGACTCCTCTTAGACTTTAAGAGATCCTTAGTCCTAAGACACATCTACTGATTAGGTGGACACTCAACCTAACTCTAGAGACTTAGAAGAGTTAGCCATAAGAATAGGTCATGTCTTAGGAGAGTTAGGAAAATTTGCCTACCCTATAGCTTGAACGACATTCCTCACTTCCTTTCTTCAAGTCAAAACTTCAAATCAAATCAACATCAAACCAAAATCAATTCTAGATTAATTGATTTTCTCCAAACCCAAAACATAAACCCATAATTGAAGTTTAAGATTGAAATTCCAAGTTCAAAATCTTTCTTAAGTCCTTTAATCCCCTCTTAAGGACTTAGCCTAAATCATCTTCAAATCAACTCTAACTCAAAATTTTCTCATAACTCATTTGCATTTATATTATATTCACATATATAAATGAAATATAAATTTAAATCAATCAAACTAAATCCAAAATTAAATTTTAAGTTCAAAATATTTTCCAAGTTCTTAATTCTCTCTTAAGGACCTAGCCTAAATTATTTTCAAATCAATTCAAACTCATAAAATTTTCTCATGACTCATTTATATTTTCATTTATATTCACATATATAAATGAAATATATATTCAAATCAATCAAACTAAATCCAAATTTCAAATCCAAATTCAAAATCTTTCTTAAGTACTTTATTTCCCTCTTAAGGACTTAACCTAGATCATGTTCAAATCACTTCAAATCTTTGAAACTTTCTCATAACCCATTTATACTTTCATTTATATTCACATATATAAATGAAATATAAATTCAAACAACTAAAACTAACTCCAAAAATCAAACTCAAATTCAATCAAAATCCAACCTAAGCCTTTCAAGTCAAAATCTTGAACTTAACCAAATCAATTCAAATCAAGCCAAAATCCATTTCATGTTCACCCTTTGAACTTGAAATTGTCAAATGAGTCAAAACCTATTTGACTTCAAACCACTTGCAAATGGATTTATATTTCAATCATAATTCCATATGTGAGTTCAATCAAACTCAAATCAACCTTTAACCAAGCCATTTGACCCACTTAGGCTCACTTGGCCCAAAGTGACCTAAAGCACCCTAATGAGATAAATTCTAATCCTAACCAAATTGGATTGAACTAAACCCACCTAAGCCTATCGTCATGATCAACAATCATCATGAGTTGATCAATCACTTAAATTGGGTCAAACTAAGTCAAACCTAAGGGTTGACCAAGTCAACACTTAGCCAAAATGAAATCCATCATAGGCCAAATTGATTGAAACCAATGATCTAAGTTCATTCATGATCAATGTTTGAACTTGACCAAGTCAGCATTTGAGACTAACCTAGCCTAATTGGCCACTTGACCCAAGTTGACCCAACTTGACCTAAAAAGTCAAAATGTGTCAAAACTTGATCTAAGCCAAATTGATTGAAACCAATGGGTCAAGTTCATCCCAAAATGATTGTTAAACTTGACCAAAGCCTCAATTAGTCAACTAGACCTAACCTAGCCCAATTGACCTTGAACGCAACTTGACCTAAAGGATCATATTGAGCCAAATTCAAACTTAACCAAAATTGATTAAAAACAAAGATACCAATTCATTTTCATATGACCAACCAAACATGAACCAACATGACCTAACCCAAATAGGTCAAATATGTCAAATTGGTCCACCCATTTGACCTAAATGAACTCAATTGAACCAAATTGAATCAAACCAAAGCAACCAAAGAATTTCAAATGATCATATGAACTTGAACCAACCCTTGGTTTGACCTAATTTGACCAATTGGTCAACTTGACCCAAGTTGACCCATTTTGACCTAAATGGGTCAACATGAGCCAAATCACATCAAACTAAATCCAAATTCATTGAAACTTAGCCAAACCTATTTTCTCATCATACCAAATATGCACAAATTAAAATCAAGGTCAAATGACCATTTTACCCCTATGCCATAGGGTAACCCAAAATCAAAACTACTTGGAATTTAGTCAATTCCTTTTCATGGACACTTGACATCCTCTTATTGGACCAAATGGTCACTAATGGACCTAGTGCACATGACCCAATGGGTTTAGGTCAGCCCATCCTAGCCCAAAGGCCAAACCAACCATATGCCTTGAAATCGAGCGCATGGAATCCTCCTTCCACTCAATTCAAGCACATGGGAAGTTCACCATTTCACTCCTCTGGCCAAACCGAATTCAATGACACCTCTAATAGCTCAAACAACCAACTCTTTATGGTTAATTGTATTAAAATGGTAAAGCATTGCCCGACCGTCTGATCGCCAAAAGGGGAGATATACTCCCCCTAATTTGAATTCAATCCATGAGCCTCATACTCGACTGAACCTAAGGAAGTCAGAGAAGCAATTCCTCAGCCTTCCTAAGCTCTCTCAAGCAAGAGTCAATTTCCCATTTCTCAATTTCTTGAGCCAAAAATAAGGGAAGTAAACTCAAATCCAAACTCAGTCCACACTCAAAACCAGTGCAATTCCTCTTGTAAGCTTCATTAGGGAGCTTAATCGAGCTTGCCAAAAACTTCGCACAAGCTCTTGAAGCATGGAGGAGTGCCCTAGATAAAAGCCAAGCTCAAGTGCAAGTAGAGTTAGTCCATAGGAAGATATACCCCATTTCAGAGCCTCCAAACTTCAGCAAAGCTTTATCTCAACTAGACGAAGCTTCTCCACGGGAATCAAGTGTCGGTGATCACCTCCGATGAGGTAAACCATTTTTTCGAGCTTAATCTACCCATAATGTGGAGCTTTGTGAAAGAAAGTTTCATTGCATGATAAACTATCTATCAGATGTGATCTACATTATATGATGAAGGTGTGGGCTAAATTTTAGCCCAATTCGAGCTCAATCGAGCTGGATCTCTCCCTAGAACATGGACGGTCTCTATTGCTAACAGAGGATTGCAAGGATGAATCTCTGGCCGTCCATCATCCATGCATTTTGGATGGATGGCCGAGATTAAAATACGTAGCTCCCACAGATTTCCCCCTTTAGAACTATGGCTTTAATCTCAGCCATCCAATCCTTGATTGGACGATTGAGGAGAAAGCGCATAGCGCTATCACTGACGCGGTGCTGCGATGTGACAAGTTTAATATCCAATCCCATCATGCCACATGGAAAGCGCATGTCGCGTCAGCGACCCACGTGGCGCTGATGGGATTAAATACTTAATTAAGCTATTTAAATATTCCAATTTATTATGGAAACTTCTAAAATTTATATCTAAGCCTAGAAAAATTATAAAAATATGAAATAAATTACATTGGATAGATAATTGAATATAAAATAATCTAAAATTGATTTCAATAGATTTTGAATAGTATTTTTCTCTAAATTTGGGTTTTATTGGGAATGTTATTTTGCTAATTACCCTCTAATTACTCCTCTAATTAATCCCAAACTTTTTGTGTTGAATTAGTGGGATGACTCTTGCCTCCCCTAATTTTTAGGATTTATTGGTGGCTTAAGTAGGAGAATTACTAGTTCATTCTTTAATCACTCTCTTAATATAATTAAGCTTAAATAAGGGCATAATTAGTGGTTTAACCCTCTAATTGAGTCAATTAAGTTTTGATTGAGTGAGTATGAGGTTTAAGGAATAATTTTGGGATACTTTCCTTGAGATATTCCCTAAACCCCTTTTCCTTAATCCATCCTTAATTAAGGGTTAATTCACTAATTACCCCCATAATTAATTTTATAAAATTCTAAAACTTTTCAGAACTCAATTAATCTATCTTAGGAAGATGCTTAGGTGTTCAAGTGCCTAAGTACATTAAGGAAATCAAAACTCAACTCACACGTGTGAGAGGTGCTATGAAATTACTTCAAATTAAACCTCTTAGTTTAATTAATTATTAATCATGAGCCAAATGCATTAGGCCCTTTTTCTTCCTGGGTGCATTGCTGATTTAAATTCTTTGTGTGGTTTGATGTCATCTCATTGGCTCATAATTATTTGATTAAGTATGATAAGGTGGTATAGGTAAGGGATAATTAACACATTTACTTCATACCTTAACCTTACCAAAGCATAAAATTGATCTAATCACTTAAAAATTAAATTAAAACAATAAACATATGTGGGGATAGGTTTGGAAAAGTAGACTCACCTCACATTTCTCAAATTAAATCAAACTCAAGATAAAATCAAAGCTTCTTAAAAAACAATTTGATTTAATTTAAACTTTCCTATTTCATGATGCTTTTAGAAGTTTACTCACTTAGCAAATTATTGTATGCTAGGTGGAGTGTTTGAAAATAATTATTTTTTTCGGTGAATTATTGTTTGATTTTAAAAATTAGGATTCCCACTTAGCAAATTTAGGTATGCTAGTGAAGAACCCAAGTGTATTTTGTTTGATTTTTGAAAATAGGATTATTAGCAAATTTGGGTATGCAAAAAAAATTCTAAGTGTTCCATTTGTTTTTGGATGTTTTGATTTTTTGAAAAAGTAGGATCCTTAGCAAATTTGGGTATTCTAAGAAAATCCTAATGTGTTTCTTTTTTTTTTGGATTTGTTTTTGATTGAAAGTGGAGACTTTATTTTAGCAAATATGGTATGCTAAGGATGAAGACCCACTTGGTTTTGTGAAATGGAAATTTCACTTAGCAAATTTGAGTATGCTAAATGAGATTCCAAAAGATGTGCACAAAATTTTTGATTTGGTTTTGATTTTTGAAATGAAAACTTCTCTTTAGCAAATTTGGTATGTTAAGAAATAAAGTTTCACAGGTGCTTAAAAACATTTTTGGTTTTGAATTTGGAGACTTCACTTAACAAATTTGAGTATGCTACATGAAGCTCCAAAAATGTGTTTGAAAACTTTTGATTTTGGATTTGGAGACTTTACTTTGCAATTTTGATTATGCTAAATGAAGTTACAAAATGTGTTTGAAAATTTTTTGGTAATAGATTTGGAGACTTCACTTAGCAAATTTGAGTATGCTAAATAAAATTCCAAATGTGTTTGAAAATTTTTTATTTTGGATTTGGAGGCTTCACTTAGCAAGTTTGAGCATGCTAAATGAAGTTCCAAATGTGTTTGAAAATTTCTGAATTTGGATTTGGATACTTCACTTAGCAAATTTGAGTATGTTAAATGAATTTCCAAATGTGTTTGAAAATTTTTGATTTTGGATTTGGAGACTTCACATAGCAAATTTAACTATGCTAAATGAAGTTCCAAATGTGTTTGAAAATTTTTGATTTTGGATTTAGAGACTTCACTTAGCAAATTTGAGTATGCTAAATGAAGTTTCAAATATGTTTGAAAATTTTATGAAAATATGATTGTTAAGTTTCAATTTTTGAAAAGAGTACTTCTATTCAACAAATTTGGGTATGTATGAATAGAGATTAATCTTATTTTTCAAATGTAAAAAATTTATTTTGTGTGTGATTATTAATTTTGAAAAATGGAATTCTAACTTAATCATATGTGGGATATGTTTAAGTGGGATTTCCAAATGATATCATTTTTAGTTGGGAATGAAATCTTCATTCAATAAATTTGAGTATATTAAATGAAGATGTTCATATGTGCTTTTGAAAAATTTAATTTTATTTAAAAATAAAATTTCCATTCAATAGATATGAGTGTATTGAATGGAAAGGTTCATGTATGCTTTTTGAAAAAAAAAATTTTGAATTTTGATTTTGACTTTTTGAAAGATGATTGTTCATTTTATTTTGAAAATAAAATCTTCATCAAAATGAAATGAAGGAAGATGTTCATTTGTGCTTTTTAAAGAAATTGTTAGTTTTATTTTTGGAAATTCCAACATGTAACAATTATGAAAATTGTTAAGTTAGGGTGATTTAAGAAAATCTTGTGAAAAATATTTTATTATGTGCATTTTTGAAAGAGTGCTTTTTGAAAAGCAAGGTTCTTACGGAAAATTTATTTTGTCTTTATTATTTTAAAATGAACATTTCCTTATCATAAAAAAGATAAGAAGGAAGTATTTAAATGTTTTCTTTTTTATTTAGATCTTTTTATTTTTACCCATTGGAAGAACCCAACGGGGGTTTTAAGACCAACACGGAGTGAGATCCTAAAATCTAAAGATGTTGGCTAACTCAACTTAAGAATGAAATAGGCTAAGTGCCAATGAAAAAAAAAAGATAGTCTCAGATTCATACCAAAGTACAAACCCACTATCGATACTCGAAGACAACAATCATTTACCAAAGATGGAGAGAGGAATCATCCCCAGTAGAGTCACCAGAAAAATCTATGGGTGGAAATTTTCTATATAGTCGCCTTCATTTATGGTGAAAAGTAAGAATATAAAAATTTGTCTTTTCAGGATGGCACGCAGATCCACAGATGTTCTCATTCAGTGATCAGGTACATCATCGAGGAATAATGTACTATCTCAGGAGATAGAAGTCACTACCCTTTAATGGACCTAATCATCTCAATAAGGACTCCTAAGGATAATGAGTCTACATATGTACCAGAGATTCTTCTCCTACTTTACATGAAAAAGTAAAGTGGGTTTATTTTAAATCGGGTTTGTTTAGTTCCCTAAAAGGGTCCATAGTTAATTATATCCTATGGGATGAGATCCTTAAGAATACTCTTGATTAAGGTAAATGATCATTATCTTCAAAGATTTTAACATGAAAGGACTATCAATCGATTAGTTCATTTCTGAAGATTAAATGGATTGATCAAAGAGAGGGAGTTATTGTCGAAGCCAAAAGGAAGATAAGTAGGAGATGCCCAGATACTAGAAAATCTAGCAAGCATCTCAAACTATCCTATGATTGGGCTTTACATTTTTAAAATTGATTTAGTTTGTTTGAGTTGAATTTTTTATTAAAAATTTAGGGCTTATGATTCCACAACATAATATTATGGAAATGCCTAAGAGGTGAGAATTATGCTTATGGCCCGCAAAGGGGAGAAGCAATCTCATAACCTAAATCTAGGGAACTTTGGCGAGGGCTAAAAGCACAACCTAAATCTAAGGCAAAAAATGGGTATTTAGTTTACCTTCACAAGAGATGACAAACCACCCAAATGCTTGGACTTATAATCGCCTAGGGGTGGCTACCAACTAACTCCTCCTATGGTTTTAAATTTATGTAGGCAAGATATAAGTTTTATGCAAGATAGTTAGGTTGTTATTTATTTAGAAAGAGACTAAGTCCTTAACTCACTCCCTAAAGAGACTAAATCATGTAAGGACATGTTTGAAATGACCTAAATCTATTGCAATTCAGAATTCATTTTATTTTCATTTTTGGGCAATCATTTTTTACTCAGGCTAATAGAATTCATATGCCTAATGCATGAGAGATAAAGTTATTGGCCAAAATCAGCGAGAAAGAAGGAGGTGTGTTTCCATCATGGCTCTCAAAGGTCAAGCCAAGTTTCTCTAGCAAAGGTGAAAGCCCTCCAATTAAGAGTGAAACAAGATGCATTTGTGCATGATATTATGAAAGAAATACTCATCCAACTAAGGGGTTTCTAATTCTTTTATCTTGATTTTTAACCTAAGCTTTAGGTGAGGTTATGAGTTCTTTATTTTTAGGAGTTATTAAGTTTAGTAAAAGATTTATTTTTCTAAGAGCCTAATCCACATCGAGGACATACATAAAGAAAGGAAGAAACTAGGAAAAGATGTTACTTAATGCATAAGCTAAATAAATCATCAATCAGTTTATAAAGCTAATTGCAAAAGAATAAGAGGCCAAGTGTGGTCGAACACCACCACACAAACCCAAAAACAAATTGGGTAGCCAAGCTCTACCCATATATAATCTGGATTACAAATGAATTAAATGTAATTAAGCAAGGAAATCATTATTATGAGGGTCTTCAAGCTTCATTTCTTCATTCTTCTTTTCTTCTCTTCTTCTTCTTTTCTTCTTTCTCCTTTGGTTCCTTCTTTTGGATGGTTGGAAGGTGGATGCTCCAAAGACTTCACATGGTGCATAAGATAGGATCTTATAACCAATGCTCATCCTAATCCCCATAACAATCATTCCAAAATCCTAATTGTAAAGTTTACATGAAAAGGAAAAGTAAATCTAGCTAACACCTAATAAAAGTTAGCTAAACAAACCACCAAATCTCAAGCATGTATAGTGGAGTTATAACCCCACACATGGGTGACTAAGTCCACCTAGCCTATTGGATTATGCTTAGGAGTATAAGCACACTAGCAAAAGTATTTATATTTTTATTTATTACAGCACCCCTTAAGCACAATCCCCTATAAAAGATAATAGTTAGACTAAGATCACCCTACCATTCATTATATGCACATACATCCTAATATTCAGTCTAAAACATATATCACAAAATAAAAGCAAGAATCAAACCATCTATCCCCCTAACCTAAAGCTAGAAGTGTTGACTTAGCCTAATGTGTGTTTTGGAGGTTTGTGTAGTATGCCTAACTATGGCTTTAAGTTAGAATTTTCTAAGTGTGAAGCTAGTTTGACTTAGAGGAGGGTTTCATTTAAGTGATTTAATAATTTTGGATTGATTTTTATTTCATGTTTTGATTAGGTTCAAGTGAATCCCATAATTAATTACTAAGTTATGAAGACAGGGAAAGAGAAGAGAACTTCTCTTTCCTTCCCTAACCAAAGTAATTTCTAAAGAGGATTCATATTTTTAGTTTTATTTTATGAATGTTTTTATTAAGAATTTTAATAAATCCTAAGTTTAGATGAACTCTAAATAAACCTATTAAAAAAGAAAGGCATTTTAAGATTAAATAAAATGAACTAAATTTACAAAGCATACATCACTTCATTTCTTTCCCAACATGTATAGCATGCATATGAATAAGTCCTAAGCATATCTATACACACAAATGAGAATGTTTAACACACTTTATGATGCATGCTAAGTTAAAGAAATTTGGAAATTTAAGATGCATGATTTTCATTAAGTAGAAAAGGGATTTCTTATTCAATTCTCACATGCACACATGAAGGTAAGAAATGCATAAGTGAGTACAGCACCATTGTTAACCAGAGGTGTAAGGTATAAGACCTAGTTAGGCTACTTAAAGCATCATAACCTCGAGGTTATCCAGACTAATATATCACTTTCCTTAAATACAAACATGTGTACAAAAGAAATGAATGAAAAAGAAAGAATGCAAAAAATTTGTATTAGTTGATTTATTTTGTTTATGAAATTCATAAGTGCAAGCATGGGTATCCTTCTTAAGTGATAGTATAGTAATTAATAGAATATGGAATTAGGCAAGTGTTAGGTTCTTTTCAAATGAACCATACATCTTGTCAAATCTTATTCAAAACTATACTAAAAAAGAGAAGTAGAACCTACACTAAGCACATCCTTATATTTTTCTCACATGCAAACTTACAAATAAAATATAAGTAACACATTTTTAGTTTTGATAATTGATTCAAATATTTGGAAAATAATTTGAATTTAATAGTGATACTAGCCCCTCATATTTTTACTTTAGCCAGCACATGCAAATTTGACATAAAGTAAATATTTTTATTTTAAATTTGAATTTTGAAAAGTATGGATGCATGAAACCACATGACATACATGTTTAGCATGTTGGAAAAAGAACTAAAATAATGAAAGCATGTAAACACATTCACTTTAATTAAATCTTAAAGACAATCTTATGAAATAAGAAAGCTTAAAGTAAATCAAAGTTTATTTAGTATGATTTTTGTTTGATTTAGAATTTGATTGAATTTTGAAAATTTGGATAGAGTTTGCTATTCCTAACTCATTCCCACATGTGTTTGACATTTTTTAAAATTTTTAGATGATTAGATTCATTTTAGATTTTGATTAGGTTAAGGTATGAATTAAGCATGTTAATTAACCCTTACCTATACCACCTTAACATAGTTAACCAAGTAATTATGAGCTAATGAGATGACATAAAATCTCACAAAGAATTTAAATTTGCAATGCACCTAGGAATAAAGGGTCCTAATTCAATTTGGCTCATGATTAATGGTTAATTAAGCTAAGGGGTTTAACTTAAGTAATTTCAAAACACCCCTCACACATATGAGTTGGGTTTTGATTTCCTTAATTGAATTTTTTTGCAAGTAATTTAGGCTCTTGAACCCCTATGCATCTACCCAAAGTAGATTAATTAAGTTTTAGAAGGATTTTAGAATTTTTGGAAATTCATTAATAAGGTAATTAGTGAATTAACCCTTAATTAAGAGAGGATTAAGCAAAAAAAGGGGTTTAAGGAATAGCTTAGGAGAAATACCCCAACATTATTCCCTAAGCCTCCTATTCACTGGATCAAACCTTAATCAACTTCAATGATGAATTAAAATACTAATCAAACCCTTAATTATCCTTAATTACATAAAGGGCATAATTAGGAAATCATTTATAATTCTCCCAATTAAGCCTTCACTAAATCCCAAGAAAATTAGAGAAGGCAGAGGTCATCCCCCAAAACATACCCAAGAAGTTTGGGATTAACCAGAGATTAATTAAGGAGTAATTAGCAAATTAATATTTTTTAAAACCCAAAATTAAAGAAAGATGTAATTTAAAATCAATTAAAACTAATTTTAGAATATTCTAGATTGAATTATCTTTCAGTATAAATTTACCTCATATTTTTTTTTTTTTATTTAGGGAGATATGAATTTTTAAAGCTTAGAGGATTAATTAGAATTAATTAAAACCTAACTAAATTCTTTAACCCAAGGCACGACACGAGGCGGCGGCGATCAATGCGCTTTCCACGCGTCGCGCGATGAACCATCACTTAAATGTCACATCACCGTGCATGTGGTGGTGGCAGGACGTGGGTTTGATACTCACTGTTCAATCAAGGATCGAATGGCCAGGGATCACCCCGTGGTTTTAAAAGGATAAATGGATTTTAAAATGTGCATTTAATCTCAGTCATCCATCCAAAATGCATGGATGGACGGCTGGGATCATCCCTGTTCTTCCCTGAGGATTAATGGAGACCATCCACTTTCAAAGGGAAGATCTAAGCTCTATTGAGCTTGAATTGAAATGAAAATTTGCACACACCATCTAACCCTAATTACAAGCCTATCCAACGGTCAAAATCTCATGCCATGAAACTTTCTTTCACAAAGGACCAACACACCTTAAGTCTAGTGGTCAAAAAATTACATACCTCACCGGAGGTGATCATCGACACTTGATTCCCTTGGAGAAGCTTCGTCTAGTTGACACGAAGCTGTGGTGAAAGAATTAGCTCCAGAGGTTGTGTAGATTGCTCTATGGACCAACACCTCCTCCTCTCCTTTGCAGCTTTGATTGAATTTGACTTCTCCTTGCCTTCAGAACTTGAGGGAGAGCTTAGGCAAGCTTGATTTGGTCCTCTGAGGGAGTGTGCAAAGGCAATTGAGTTGAATTGTAGTGTGGAGGAAGTTAGAAATTCTATAGAGCTCCCATATTTTCTCTTGAAGAAAACTGAGAAAGACTGATTTCAAATCCCTCTTAGAAAGCTTAGGATCACTCTAAGATGGCTCCTCTCACTCTCTAACACTCAATCGATAATGAGCCGCTCAAAATTGAAGTGAATTAGGGGGAGTAAATCTCCCCTATGGCAATCGGGCGGTCGAAGCATGGTTTGCCACTTTGATCCAATTGCCAATAATGGTAAGGCTGTGTGGGTTGTTTGGAGTTGGCACATGGTCGGTTTGAGCTAAGGAGTGGATTGGTAACCTCCCATTGCTTCAAATCAAGTGGAGGGAGGTTTCACACATGGCCAATTTGAGCTATGGGGTCAGTTTTAGCCTTGGGTCCATTTGGACTGACCCAAACCCATTAGGTTGGGTGCACCACCCTCCATAGGGTTCACTTGACCTATTAGGAAGGTATCAAGTTGATATGAAGAGGGCATGACCAAATTCCCCATGGATTTGACCAAAATTTGTTCTATATCCTAGGGATATAATGGTCATTTGGCTGATTTTTTAATTTGAATATGTTGGGTATGTTGATAAAATAGGTTTGGCCAAGTTTCATTAGATTTGGAGTTCATTTGATATGGTTTGGCTCATGTTGACCCATTTAGGTCAAAATGGGTCAACTTGGGTCAAGTTAACCAATTGGTCAAATTGGGTCAAACTGAGGGTTCGGTCAAGTTCATATGACCATTTGAAATATTTTTGTGGATTTAGTTTGGTTCAATTTGGTTTAGTTTTGAGTTTGACTCATATGACTTCATTTAGGTCAAATGGGTCAAGACCAATTTGACCCATTTGACCTATTTGAGCTAGGTCATGGGTAGGTTTAGGTTTGGTTAGTCATATGAAGTGGATTGGTATCTTTGCTTCCAATCAATTTTGGTTAAGTTTGAATTTGGCTCAACATGACCCCTTTAGGTCAAGTTGGGTTCAACATCAATTGGGCTAGGTTGGGTCTAGTTGGCCAATTAAGGCTTTGGTCAAGTTCAACAAGTGATTTTGAGTGAACTTGACCCATTGGTTTCAATCAATTTGGCTTAGATCAAGTTTTGAGACATTTTGACCCTTTAGGTCAAGTTGGGTCAACTTGGGTCAAGTGGCCAATTGGGCTAGGTTAGGCTCAAATGTTGACTTGGTCAAGTTCAAACATAGGTCATGAATGAACTTAGATCAATTGTTTCAATTAATTTAGCCTATGGTGGATTTTGGATATGTTAGGTTTCATTTTGGCTAAGTGTTGACTTGGTCAACCCTTAGGTTTGACTTGGTTTGACCCAATTTGAGTGATTGATCATCCCATGATGATTGTTGATCATGATGAGAGGCATAGGTGAGTTTGATTCAATCTAATATGGTTAGGATTAGAATTTGGCTCATAACGATACTTTAGGTCACTTTGGGTCAAGTGAGCCTAAGTGGGTCAAATGACTTGGTCATGCTTGATTTGAGTTTGATTGAACTTGTATTTGGACTTATGATTAAAATATAAATCCATTTGCAAGTGGTTTGAAGTCAAATGTGTTTTGATTCATTTGATAATTTCATATTCAAAGGAAGAATGAGGTGGATTTTGATTTAGTGATTGAAGTTTGTATTTATATTTGGATTCATGATTGTAGGGTTGATTGAATCATGAAAGGAAAATCAAGAGTTTGGCTTGATTTAAAGTTGATTTGGCTAAGTTCAAGATCTTGACTTGAAAAGCTTAGGTTGGATTTTGAATAAATTTGAGTTTGATTTTTGGGATTGGTTTTGATTGTTTGAATTTATATTTCATTTATATCTGTGAATATAAATGAGAATATAAATTGATTATAGAAAATTTGATGAGTTTGGAATGATTTGATCATGATCTAGGCTAAGTCCATTAAAATGAAATTTTAAGGGACTTAGGAAATTTTTGGAGTTTGGACCTTGAATTTTTGAATTAGATTTGATTGATTTATATTTGTATTTCATTTATATATGTGAATATAAATGAGAATATAAATGAGTTAACAGAAAATCCCATGAATTTGAATTGATTTAGATTTGATTTTGGCTAAGTCCTTAAGAAGGCAATTAAGGATTTAAGAAGGATTTTAAATTTGGAATTTCATTTTTGAATTTGATTTGATTGATTTGCATTTATATTACATTTATATATGTGAATATAAATTAGAATATAAATGAGTTATGAGAAAATCCCATGAGTTGGAATTGATTTAGATTTGATTTTGGCTAAGTCCATGAAGGAAAACTTAAAGGACTTAGGAAAATTTATGAATTGATTTTGAATTTTGAGTTTAGTTTGATTGGTTTGAACTTATATTTTATTTATATATGTGAATATAAATGAGAATATAAATGAATTATGAGTAAATCTCATGAGTTTGAATTAGTTTAGATCATTATTTAGGCTAAGTCCTTAAAAGAAGATTAAGGACTTATGAAAGATTTGGACTTTGGAATTTCATTCATGTGTTTCAATCATGGATTTCAATCACATGGAGTTGATTTGAGTTTGGAGAAAATCAAATAAGATTGATTTGTAGTTTGACTTGAAGGAAGGAAGGTGAGGAATGGTTCAAGCTAAGGGTAGGTAAATTTTCCTAACACCCCTAGGGCATGACCTATTCCTATGGATAACTCTTCTAAGTCTTTAGAGCTATGTTGACTGTCCACCTAATCACTAAATGTGTCTTAAGACTAAGGAACTCTTAAAATCTAAGATAAGTCTTATGTCTAAGATGGAGGGGTTGAGACACATTGTCCTTAGAGTCCTTTTTGAGGGGATTACGTTGATTGTATGGTGGTGAATTCTATCTTTCGAGATAGTACACCTCTCCTCAATGTCATATCCAATCACCCTCAATAAGAACATCTGCGGATCTATGTGTTGTCAAAAATGCATAAAAAGAAGAAAGTATATTTCCACCTTCATTTTATCCAGCATAGAGTGAATATGAAAGTATATATTTATTCTTTAGAAATTATAAAAAAAAATTCACCACAATATGTTAAGTGGGAATCAAATGTGACATGAAAATAAGATTCCCACTTAACAACTTTGATATGTTAAGTAGGAATCAAATGTATATGAAAATGAGATTCTCACTTAACAACTTTGATATGTTAAGGAAAATCAAATGTATATGATGTGCTCTCTTTCTTTTTGGAAAGAGAGGGAAATTCTTTGTTTGATAAATGTGGCATGTCAAATAAGATTCCAAAATATATTTTATGATCTTAAAAGAGGGAAATTTATTTAAAAGTATGTTAAATAGATTTCAATGATATGTTTTGATGTCATGTGTGTGATTTCCTAATTTTGAAAAGAGCAAAACTTCAACTTTATAGTATGTGAAATATGTTGAGTGGAGTTTCAATTTTATGCTATGATTTGAAAATAGAATCTTCATTCAACAAATTTGAGTATATTGAATGAAGGTGGCTATTTTCAAAATTGTGCTTTTGGAAAGTGTCATTTTGTAAAAGAGTTTATTTTCTTAAATTTATGATGAACCTTGCCTTACCAAACTAGTGGTAAGGAGGTTCTAATTTTTTATTATCTCTCCTTTCATTCATAAATTTTTTTTTTACCTATTGGGGGATCCAATAGGGGATTCAAGACCTACAAGGAGTGAGGTCCTAAAACCTAAAAAATGTTGGCTAACTTTGCTTAAGAATAAAATAAGCTAAGTACCAAAAAAAGGAAAGATAGTCTCGGACTCACATAAAATGCAAGTCCACTATCGATGCTTGGAGACAACAATCTTCTACTAGAGATGGAGAGAGGAACCATCCCCAGTGGAGTCGCAAGAAAAATTTATGGTGTTTATTTTTGGATGAGGAGGGGGAGGGACACCACGCAAATCTGAGGGTGTACTTATTGAGGTGATCAGGTATGATATTAAGAAATAGAGTACTATCTCAAGAGATACAAATCACTACCCTACAATGGACCTAGTCACCTAATAAGGACTCCTAAGGCGTGATGGGTCTTCGAATATATCAGAGATTTTTCCCCTACTTTACATGGATGAATAAAGTAGGGTTTATTTAAACCAAGTTCTAAAGTTCTCTATGGGGGCAAGCTCCATAGTTAATTACATCTTAAGGAAAGTGAATCCCTTAAGAATACTCTTGATTAAAGTAGGTGATTATTGTTTTCAAAGATTTTAAAGATAGGACTATCAATAAGTTAGCTATATTGAGAAAATCAAGTGGGATGGATCAAAAGGAGAGACTTATTATTGAAGCAAAAAAGAGATAAGTAGGGAATGTTCATGATACCAGGAAGCCTAGTGAACATTTCAATCTATCCTATGATTGGGTTGTATATTTTTAAAATTGAAGAGATTTTATATGTTTGAGTTAACATTTTATTAGAAAGTTAGGATTTATACTCTAACAATATAAGAATGTTAGGATGCCAAAGAGGTGAGGATCTATGCTTGTAGCCTAAAGGAAATAGCTGCCTCGGACCCTAAATCTAAGGGGTTCTAACACAAGTTAAAACATGACCTAAATCTAAGCAAAATTGAGTATAGAGTCTACCTCCACAAGAGAGTAAATCACCCGATTGATGGACTTATTATCCTAGAGTGGTAGCCAACTAACTTCTCCTACGCTTTCAATTCATGTAAACAAGTCTCACGATTTTGCAAGATGGTTAGGTTGTTATTATTTAGAAAAGACACAAAATCCTTAAACTGACTCTCTAAGAGACTAGAGCATGAGTGGTATGAATAATGACTTAATCTAATGCAAATCTTTTTAATTTTTAATTTATTTTTGATACTTAATTTGATAAAAGCTTTAGGATTTTATAGACCTAAATGCATGATGAAATGGCTTATGGGCTAAAATAAGAGAGAAAGAGATATTTTTCATCATAGGCTCTCAAAGGTCAACCCCTTTTTCTATCTTGCAAAGATGGAAACCCTCTCTTAGCAAGAGTGAAATAAAATGACATGCATGATATTAAGCATATAACATCCAGCTAAGAGGTTATTAAATCTTTTATTATATTGATTTAATACCTAGGTTTTATGTGAGGTTATAAATTGATTAGAAAATTTAGTTATGAGTTGTAGTTGGGATAGAAAATTTAATTTTTATCCTAAGAGCCTAATTGCATCTAGGCTACACAACAATCACCAATCATAAATAAACTATGAAAATACATGCTTTTTTCTAATGCATAAGCTAAACAAAATATCAAATAATTTTATAAAGCTAACCTAAAAGAATAAGAGGCTGATACGATTAGGTGCCGTCGTACAACCCATAAAAAAATAGATAGTCGAGCTCTACCCTTATACAACCTGGTATACAAAAGAATAGTTACAATTATAAATGATAAATGTTATAGGGGACTTCATTCATCATTCTTCATTCTTCATTCTTTACTTATTTCCTCCTTTAACCTAATTTGGATGTGCTTACTTCAAAGGCATCGCGTGGCCTCCCAAGACAAAGACTTCTAGCCACTGCTCATCCTAATCCCCATAACACTTATCCTAATCCTAATACAAAATTACATTAAAAGAAGGAAAGTAAATCTAGCTACACCTGCAAAACAAATGTTATCTAAACACACCATACAACCCAAGCAATTATATTTA
Source organism: Cymbidium sinense (assembly GCA_021442155.1). NCBI lineage: Eukaryota > Viridiplantae > Streptophyta > Magnoliopsida > Asparagales > Orchidaceae > Cymbidium > Cymbidium sinense. The sequence goes on from CM038215.1 coordinate 23,844,318, forward strand.
TAATTTGGACTTAGCACCCCGCACATGGGTAACCACGCCCACTTGTCCTAACTTAGATTATGCTTAGGAGCTAAGCAACCTACACAGTAAGAGCATTTATATTTTATTACAATGGCCCCTTAAGCATAACCCCCTGCAAAAAACATAATTAGGCTAATATCGACCTAACATCCAGACAACGCACATACATCTTAACATCCAGTCTATAATAATACATCATAAAATAAGCATACATCAAACCATGCACCGCCCTAACATAAGGCTAGAAGTGGTAACATAATCTAAAGTGTGTACATTAAGGCTTGTGTGGTATGTCTTAACTATGCTTTAAAGTTATAATTTGTTAACGGCGAAGAATTTAATTTATAAAGGGTTGATTTCTCTTTAAGTGATTTAATTGATTTGAAGATTTTACTTAATATTTTCTTTTGTTTCATATGGCTTATACTTAACAATTCAGTGTTATAAAGAGAAGAAAGATAGAGGACCTCTCTTTCATCCCTACCTTAAGCCACTTCTAAAGCATGTTAATTAGCTAAATTCTCTTTAGTGAATGACTTATTACATGTTTTAATCAATCCTACATTTAGGTTCACTCTAAATGACCTTATTCAATAAGAAAGGCATCTTTATATTAATTAGAATGAACTGATATCATGTGACACATATTCATTCATTTCTTTTCATCATATGTAACATGCATATGGTTTTATCCTAAGTATAGTTTTACATATAATTTATATCTTATAACACTTAAATGATGAATGCAAATAAGTGTATTTAGAATTTAAACATTTCATTTGATTGAATAATTTTGTCATATTAATTTAAAGCTCTATCTAAATTTGTTTGCAAAAGCATAAGGAAAGAACCTTAAATCACATGGCTAATCAACTCAACCAATTAAATAAAGTATGAATGCATGTCTTTTTAATAGAAAATTGGGGGGTTTTCATTCATTGGCTAAGTACACATTCACATGTATAAAAGTTTTAATCAAGTAGTCGCCATTGTTCTGCTCCAAGGGAACGATATAGGAACCAACTTAGGGCTACTTAAAGTTGTGCATCCCTGGGATGTTAAGACTAATATATTTGCTATCTTTAGATGCATATGGATGTATAAATAAGTACAAGCCATGCAAAAGTTTATGTTTTATTTATTTAATTTATTTATATGAATGATATAAAGTTTTATCTAAATTCTAATATTCAAATGCATAAGAATGAAATCAAGTAGGAACGTCGCCATTGTTCTACATCGAGGGAACGAGGTAGGAACCTCCTTAAGGCTACTTAAAGTCATTCGTCCCTAAGATGTCCAGACTAATATACCCACTAATATTCTTACTTATACAAATCAACACATGAACATAAGAAAGAAACTTTACTTCATAAACTAAATTTATATTCACTTGTATTTCCTTTGTATATATAACTAAAGTTACAATATATATGTATATTCATTCATTAATAAACTTTTGAAAATATATTTAAGATTTAACAGTGATATTAGCCACATATATTTTTAATTAAGCCAACACATATAATTTGACATAAAAAAATCATTTTATTTAATTAATTTTAAAAGAGATGAATGCATGATTACAAGTGGCGAACAACATTTAATATGATTGGAAAGAAATAAAGGAACATAAGCATATGATCTCATTCATTCCAATTGATTCCTAAGAACAATCATACTAAATAAGGCATTTAAAATAAACCAAAGTTCTTTAATGTCATTTCATTTTTCAAGTTTGATTTGATTTAACAAATGTGAAAAAGGTTTGTTAATCCTAACCCCATTCCCCATGTGTGAGTCAGTTTAATTTAATGAAAAGTAATTAGATTGATTTTATGGTTTAATTAGGTTAATGTATGAACTAAGTGAATTAATTAAACCCTTATCTATATCATCTTTAGTTAATTAACTAATTAATGATGAGCCAATATGATATGCAACCACATGAAAGTAAATTGACAATGCTCCTAAGAAATGAAAGGGGATTAATGCAATTGGCTCATAATTAATAATTAATTAGGCTTAAGGGATTTGATTAATTACTTTTATGATTTTCTTACATATATAAGCTAACCATAATTTCATTAAATTCTTTTATATTATTGAACATCTAAAGGGCTACCCCAAGATTAATTAAAGTTGCTTAAAGATGATGTGGATTTTAAATCAATTTAATTAAGACTTTAATTAGTTGATTAAATTCTTTTATTATGTTTTTATTAGAATGATGAAATTAACTTAGGGAAAGGGATCAATGAGAGGCCTTAATCCTAACCCCCTAAGTCATTTCAAACACTCAATTAGGCTCTCAAATAATTTGGTTCACTCTTATTTTGATTGATTGATTAAATGGCTAATTAATTATTTAAGCTTTTTATTTAGCTTGAAACAAATGAAAAGGCTTAATGAAATGGTTATAAGGAATGAACCCAAACCACTTTCTTAAGACTTCCCATTGTTAATAGAAGATAATGAGCTAAATTAATTAAACCACTATTAATTTGCTTAATTATCATTGATTAAGACTTGAGAGTAATTAAGTCTTAATCCATTGATTTCTTTAATTAACTATCCAATAAATTTCAAGAAAAATAGGGGAGGTAGAGGTCATCCCCCTAAATATCTCTGAAAAGTTTGAAATTAATTGGATAATTAATCATAGAGTAATTAGGCTAATTAAAATTTCAATCAAACCATAATTAAGCATAAATTTTTCTTCAAAATTAATTAATGATAATTTTAATGGATTAATCTCTGAAATATCTTTAAAATGTGCCCTCATTTATATTTTTTATATTTTTCTATGATTAGTTATGATTTTAGGAAGATTCATCCTTTAAAATTAATTAAAACAGCCTAATTAAAGCCTTAATCCTGTTGGGCCATGTGGCAACAGAAGCAGTGTGCTTCCCACTTGGCGCAATGGGATTGATTATTTAAGTTGTCACATCCATCAATGACTCGGATTGCAGCGGATGCGTCATTCCCGTGGACGGCCCGATCGAAGATCGGACGGCCACATTTCAATCTATGGTGAAGGAAGGAAATCAAGGGATCTAACGCATGATTTGATCTCGGACGTCCGTTCTGATCATGCAAAATGGATAGTGTCATCCATCCCATTCATGAACGGCAAAAGACTAATGCCGTCCATCTTTCCCCATTCTATCTGAGCTCACCAGAGCTTAGATTATCTCCAAAATCATCCCACACTTTCGGGGAAGGGAGACGCACACATCCAATGGCTGAGATTCGCTCAAATGCACATTCACTTCACAAAGGATCAAACAATTTTCACTATGGAGCTCAGTTTTGCAAAATTACCTCATCGGAGTTCATGTCCGGCAGTGGGATTGATGGAGGTAGCTTTGTCATGTAGAGACGAAACCCTGTTGACAAGATTCAGGTTTGATTTGGTGTAGAACGCTCGGTCGACCAATCCACGTGCCTTAGACGCTCAGCCTTGATCGAACTCTAGTCTCTGGTGGTGGGAAGGCTCGGGGATGATTTGATTGGCTTCGATAAAGTATGAGGATGGTGTGGGTGCAAAGAATTGGGATTTGATCAAGTGGGGAAGTAGTATTGCACGAGAGAAGCTTGTCCTATTTTATCTTTGCTCGGGGAGGAGGAAAGGCCAATCAAGGAAGCTCAGGAATGCTTGGAACGGCTCTAAGGAGTTTCAAAATTGCTTAGAGAACTCACACAATGTCGAATGTGTCGTTTGTTGCTCGAATTGGGGGAGTATACTCTGAGATTGCACTTGATGGACGGATGGGATTCGATCCAAAAATTCAGCCAATTCACTATCGTCTGCCTGCCGAAGTCATCACCATCGATTCCATGTGGCTCATCACGAGTGGTCGAAGCCATGTCAGGCCGCCCAAGGGAGGATTTGGGCAGATGGTGGGTGATTCATCTTTTCTTATGTCAATGGTGTGTTCAGCCATCAGAGGGGGAGGCTTGGTATGCTTCCCTTAGTCCATGGCAAGTGCTAGGGTGGTATAGGTTGGGCTAGAAAGGCTAGGAATGCCTCATTTGGAAAGTGGAGGGCTGTCATGGGAAAGGCAAAGTAGACTTTGCCACTTATGACAAGAATCCTATATAAAGAGCTTTACACATTGGTCAATTCCCTTGGATTGGGTCCCACTTGGATTTGGACTAGCTTGGGGCTGACTTAGGGTCAGGTTAGGTCAGCCAACAAGGTTTCATAGGTTGGTTTGGAGTGATTTGGCTTCATTTGGTTCAAAAATGGGTTCATTTGGGTTAGGTTGGGTTGGGTTGACCAATTGGTCAAATTAGGTTAAACCAAGGCTTGGGTTAGGTTCATATGATGATTTGGGATGTTTTGGCTCAATTGGTTTTGTTTAATTTGACCTAGGTTTGACTTTGACTCATTTGGATTCAAAAGGGTCAAATGGGTCTAGTTGACCAATTTGACCTATTTGACCAAATTGGGTTGGGTTAGATGTTGAGTCAGTTCAATTGGTTGATTGAAAGTAATTACAGGCTTTGGTTTAGTTTAATATGGGTTTAATTTAAATTTTGGCTAATTTGATCATTTAGGTCAATTTGGGCTAGGTTGGGTCAAGTTGACCATTGGTCAAATTGGGCTCAATCATGGCTTTAGTCAAGTTCGATAAGTGATTTGAAATGAACTTGAGTCATTGGTTATAATCAATTTGGATCAAATCATGATTTGACCCATTTTGGCTTTTTGAGCCAATTTGGGTCAACTTATGTCAAATAGCCAATTTGACTTAGTTTGGCTCAAGTGAATGTTTGGTCATATTCAATCACTGATTATGAGTTGGTTTGAATTAATGGTTTCAATCAATTTGGCATATGGTGGATCTTGGCTAGTTTCAATTTTATTTGGGCTAAATGTTTACTTGGTCAAAAGCTAAGTTTGACTTGGTTTGACCCAATTTAAGGCAAATGATCACCCTAGGGTGATTGTTGATTATGTTGTGAGGTTTAGATGGGCTTAGTTCAATCCAATTTGGGTTGGATTAGAACTTGGCTCAAAAGGGTCATTTTAGGTCACTTTGGTCAAGTGGACTTAAATGGGTCAATTAGCTTGATCATGGCTTCATATGATCCTAGGATTGAAATATAAATCCAAGTACAATTGATTTGGAGCCAATTGGATTTTGGTTCATATGACAATTTCAAGTCAAAAGGATTCACCATGGGCTTGACTTAGGTTGACTTGGGTTTGGTTTGATAATTGTGATTTATGTTTATATTTGGGTCAATGATTATAGGAATGATGAAATCATGAAGAAGTCCATGGGTTTTGATTTGAATTGAGTATCATTTGGCCATGTTCAAGGAAATGGCTAAAAAGGCTAAAGTTGGATATTTGATTTGATTTGGGTTTGGTTTTGGTCATTTATATTTATACATCATTTATATTTGTGAATATAAATGAAGATATAAGTAGGTTGTGAGAAAATCACTTGAGTTTGGAGTGATTTGGAATGAATTTGACCAAACTCATGAGTGTGGGTCAAAAGGGCTAACTTGGGTTTTGATTTAGTTTGATTTATTTTGATTTGATTTGAATGATTTGAACTTCAATTTAATTTATATTTGTGAATATAAATGAAGGAATGATTAATTTATAAAGAAATCAACCAAATTTGGGTTAGTTTGAAGGAGTTTTGGTTAAACATATGAATGTGGTTCATATGGCTTTGAAAGAGATTTTGGTATTTGAATTTGATTATGGGTTTCAATTATTTGATTTGGAACTTGGATTTGGAATATGGATTTGGATTTGTAATTTGAGGTTTGGTTTGGAAGAAGAAAGCAAGGATTGGGTTTAGGGTTATAGGATAGGTAAGTCTTCCTAAATCCCTAAGGCATTACCTATTCTTATGGCTAACCCTTCTAAGTCTCTAGGCTTAGGTTAAGTGTTCACCTACTCACTAGAAGTGTCTTAAGACTAAGGAGCTCTTAGTATCTACAAAAGTCCTAGATCAATGACGAGGAAGTTGAGAACTCACTCCAAAAGTGGGGTCAACATTAGAGCTGTCAAAATAGCTCGTTGTTCGCGCAAACAGCTCATGTTCGGCTCGAAAATTAGCTCGTGTTCGGCTCATTCGTTAAATTAACGAGCAAAACACAAACAAAAAATTTATGTTAGAATTCAAAATGAGCCAAACACAAACAATGAAATTATTCGCTCGTGTTCGTCTCGATAAGGCTCGATAAGGAGCGGGTGGGCCAAGGGTCGCGGTGTGATTCCTCAATTTCATATATGCATTATTTCGATATTTATTTTAGGCTTTTAGCCTATTCGACTTCTCCAAGTGATTCAAATTCCACTGTTTGCTTTAGTCTTTCCAGCGTTTCAATGGCGAGCGGTTCGAAATCGAGCATTCATTCGTTTCCTAGTTCTTCTCTTCTGCCTCTGAGCCTCTCTGCCTCTGAGTTCTCCAATCTCCACTTCTCCTCGTCTCTCAGCTTCAAGCATCTAAGCACGAGCAGTAGTGCAGTAAGCACTCCACAATCTACAATCCCTTCCTCCCTAGTCCTACCTCTCGTATTTCTCTCATTCTTGCCTCACTGCATGGCGTTTGGCATATCGAGCAAGTGGAGAGTCTTATACGTGAATCTGATCCTCTATAGCTTTGTGACTCTATCCTTCTCTCTCGTTCTTGCTTTTTTGAGTTGTCTGATGCTCTGACTCTTCTCTGTGTTTTTCTTTACTTTTTAACTGCTCGACCCGCTCAGGTATGTCTTAGTCTCACAGATCTTTGTGGCCTTTCACCAATTTATGGTTATTGCGATTATGTGATTTTTTTTTTAGGAGCATGACTCCTCTGTTGTATGGGAGCCTCTGTTGGTTATGATTCTTGTGAATCTGTGAGGTTGTGATGTTGTTTACTGTTTACTATTAGTGTTTAGTTTCAATGTATTATGTATTTGCATTGTTCGTTCCTTCTAGTTTCTTCAAAGTTCAAAGTAACTTAAGCTTTGCAGTCAAAACAACAACAGCCAAGTAGGCAAGTAGCCAACAATTCCAGAAAAAAAAAAATAACAATAAAAGTATATTGTATATAATAGCACCATTCACCAAAATATAGAATAGCCCACTAGAAGCAAAGAGTATGCAAAAAAAGCACTTAATAAGTCTAATTAACTAATCCAAAAAAAATAGTTCTAATCAAAGCAAAGATGCTGTCAAAAAAAGGAATCATTTTAGGTCCACCGAGAAGTGAGAACAGGTTGAATAGCCAACCAAGTTACCAAAGTACCAAACCTAAAACTCTAAAGAATCAACAAAAGCAACCATCAATCGCTGGATAGAAATGAAATGAAACACAATAATAAGCCAAAATCCTCTGATGTCATAATAGAAATACAATCACATATAACGATATTATCTATTATAAGAAGTTGTAAACTTGTAGTTTTGCAGATTTAAAATAGCAAAATAGCAGTTGAATGAAAATAACAAAATAACAAAATAACATAGAATGATAGAACTGGGCAGTGGTGCAGTGGGTAGTGTGTAGTGGACAGTGGTCTTGTGGCAGTGGACAATAGTTGAATATTTGAATGAAAAGATAGGAATATTTTGTAGCTGATTATAAACTCTGCAACTAGTAATGCTTGAAGTATGCTTTATATCATCCCGAGTCCTGAGTAAGAAAAAGAATCATATATTCATATGCTTTTACTTTGATATTTGATGATTATTTGTTGTTTCTATTTTTACCAAATTATTTTTGAAAAAAATAGATGATTTAAATAGCCATTAGCCAGTTAACTAATTTTCTAATAATCTTCTTATTTCTATTATAATGAATCTCACTCTCCTTCTATTATAAATGATATTCATCCTTCTAATTTTGATTATGCAAAGCTTGGTTGCAATGTATTATGTATGTTCTAAACTCTGTTATATCTATGAATGCATTATTTTATAACATATTTGTCATTTAACACATGATGTTTGGAATTATTCATAGTTTACATACAACATATGTTATCATTTGAGCATTCTTAGTCTGCATCAACTGATGAGGTACCACCAGTTGATATGGAATATTTGGAAGACAGTCATAATCAAGCATCTCAATAAATTGTTGAGAGTACTTGCATTATACCATAGGTGCATGCTAAATAATATAGAAAGAGAAAGTCTAGTGTGTGGGAGTACTTTGTAGAGGTTAAATCTATGTCTAAGGGTGTTGAGATTCCTTGCTTGCAATGTATGTCTTGTGGAGTTAAGTTCCATAAATCAAAAATAGGCACAACTTCACAACTTCTCAGACATATCAAAGATTGTGATAAAATTAAATCAAAAGGTAAACAAGTTATTGATTTGTGAGATGAAAGACAGAAGAGATGAATTTCTCCCCAATTGATATTGCTATTGAATTTGGCATTTCTATTTTTCATGATCCTAAAAATTATGATCAAAGACATGTCAGAGAAATTATTACAAGGATGATTATTATCCATGAATATCCTTTTATGATGGTAGAGCACACTTGGTTTAATATCTTATTGAAATATTTGAATCCTAACTATGAAGGTGTGTCTATAAACACCATAAAAAATGATTGCATGCAGATTTATGATGTGAGAAAGAAAAACTTAAAACTTATCTTAGTGGTGTTCAGAGAGTTTGATTAACATCAGATTGTTGGACATCTAATCAGACAATAGGGTATATGTGTTTGACTATTCATTTCATTGATTTGTCATGGAAGATCCAAAGAAGGATTATTAATTTTATTGAATTTGACCCTCCTCATACTGGGACTTTCATCTGTGATGCTATATGTGATTGTTTATTAGAATGGAATCTTCAGGATAAAGTCTCCACAATTACTCTTGATAATGCTAGTAATAATGATGTTGCAGCTTCTTGCCTTAGAAATAACTTTGATTCAAGAGGAAAACTGTATTTTCGTGGTCATTTTTTTCATATCAGGTGTTGTGCACATATATTGAATATAATGGTGCAGGATGATTTGAAAGAAGTCCATGACATAATTTATAATATAAGGGAGTCAGTTAAATATCTCAAAAAATCTCCTGCAAGGCTACACAAATTTGTTGAGATTACAAAATAGTTAAGTGTTCCTACGTCATGGTCTCTTTGTATTGATGTGTCAACATGTTAAAATTCAACTTATATGATGCTTGAGTCTGCTTTTATTTATCATACTGTCTTAACTCATTACGCTGCTAGAGATTCAAATTATAAGTGAGTATCACTAGATTCTGATTGGCTGAGGTATGAAAAAATCATAAAGTTCTTATCAATTTTTAATAATGTCACTCAAATAATTTCTAGCACATCATATCCAACATCAAATATTTTTTTGCCAACTGTAATGCATGTTAAGAAGCTTCTCTGGGAAGAATCGAGATCTGAAGATGAGTTTATTAGAAAAATGGCCGTAGTTATGAAAATAAAATTTGATAAATATTAGGGGGAGTGTAACCTACTAATGTCTCTTGATGTAGTTCTTGATCCTCGTTAAAAGTTGAAATTCATTTCATTTATGTTTCCTAAGATCTATGAACTACATGAACTTGATTCTCAAATTACATCTGTTGAGAAGGCTCTTTGGGAAATACATGCAATATATGCTTCTGAGAGTTCTTTAATTGCTGCAATGAATGAATTTATCAATATGGGATTTTCTTTTTCGAAGTCTGTTATAGATCCTCTTGGCACATCTCAATTTGATTATATGTTAGGTTTTAAAGATTTTGTTATGTCATCTGGTTTCATACAGCCTGCTAAGTCTGACTTGCAGGTGTATCTTGAGGAAGGGTTATTTATTTGCAATACTGAGCAATTTGATATTTTGGAATGGTGAAAAATGAACATATTGAAATATCCATGTTTGTCTAGAATGGCTCGTGATATTTTATCAATTCTAATAATAACTATTGCTTCTGAATCTGTATTTAGTGTTGGTGGAAGGGTGCTAGATGATTATAGAAGTTGTTTATCTTCCAAGACAGTTAATGTATTAGTTTGTGCATCTAATTGGATCAGATCATCCCAACTAAATTCTAAAACACCATTGGTAACTGCTTCATTGCTTCAATATAGTATCATGCAATTTAATATTGTTATTTCATTGTATCTATTTTATTTTTAATGTTTTTATTTTTTTTCACAGCAAGAAATATTGGAGGAGGAAAATTTGGGTGTTCCATTAGGTGATTCATGAGCAAGAAGCCAGTAATGCCTTTTTTTTTGCTATTGTGCTACTAATCACTTGAGGATTTCATATATATTTAATTGCAAATACTTTTCATGTTTTTATTTTATATATTTGGTTATACACTTATGTTGATGATGGTTGATGGATTGTTTGCTTACTTTGGCTTTGGGTTGATTTAAATTTATGAATTGTGTAATATTATTTTGTCCTAATTATTTTTTTGATAGAAGAATTATAGGAGTGAGGCTATGATGATTTAAAATGCTCAAATAGGTAAATGTTGCTTCATTGGTTGTTGTCTTTGTTTTGGTTTGTCATTATTGCATGTAACCCTATAGAGGATTGTATTGATGGTAAAATATGCAAATTTAAGAAGATATTTTTTTTATTGATCCTCTATGGTTTGGATGCATGCAATTTGTCAACCTTATGTGGGATTGTAAGATGATGATTGATGAGCATCGAATACTTTTATGTTCCAACATTTGTCTCTCTATATTTAGAATGGCATGTTAAAGTAAAACGTGCAACTATATAGAGTGTACGAGGTTATGTCATTGTCATATCACATATGTGTTGTTTTGTTATTTTCATTCAACTGTTGTTTTGATATTTTAAATCTATAAGACTACAAGTCTATAACTTCTTATAAGTTATAATAGATAGCTTGTTGGCTGTTAGATGTGATTAAGTATTTGCTATGCTATGGTATCAGAGGATTTTGGCTTATTATTGTGTTTCATTTTATTTCTATCCAGCCATTGATGGTTGCTTTTGTTGATTCTTTCAGAGTTTCAGGTTTGGTACTTTAGTAACTTGGTTGGTTTTGCTGCTCACTTCTCTGGACCTAAAATGGTTCCTTTTTTTGACCCTCTTTGATTAGAACTATTTTTTTTGATTGGTTTATTAAGTGCTTTTTTTACACCCTCTTGCTTCCAATCCAATGGGCTGTTCTACATTTTGGTGAATGATTGTGTATTATACTTGTTATTATTATTTTTTGAAATTATTCTGTTGCTTTGTTATGATCCTTTTTCGGATGATATAAAGCATACTTCAAGCATTACTAGTTGCAGAGCTTACAATTAGCTACAAAAAAAACTCCTATCTTTTCATTCAAATATTCATCTATTTTTCACTACCACAAGATCACTGTCCACTGCCCACTGCCCAGTTCTATCATTCTATGTTATTTTGTTATTTTGTTATTTTCATTCAATTGATGTTTTGTTGTTTTAAATCTGTAAGACTATAAGTCTACAACTTCTTATAATAGATAACCTATTGGCCATTAGATGTGATTGAGTATTTGTTATTCTATGGCATCAGAGGATTTTGGCTTATTATTATATTTCATTTCATTTCTATCCAATCATTGATGGTTGTTTTTGTTGATTCTTTCAGAGATTCAGGTTTGGTACTTTGATAACTTGGTTGGCTTTTCAGCCTGTTCTCACTTCTCGGTGAACCTAAAATGGTTCTTTTTTTTTTTACAGTCTCTTTACTTTGATTAGAACTATTTTTTTCTGTATTGGTTAATTAGACTTATTAAGTACTTTTTTGCATCCTCTTTGCTTCCAGTGGGTTGTTCTACATTTTGGTGAATGGTGTTGTTGTATTATTGATATGATATGGCATCAGAGGATTTTGGCTTATTATTATATTTAGTTTCATATCTATCCAGCTATTGATGGTTACTTTTGTTGATTCTTTCAGCATTTTAGGTTTGGTACTTTGGTAATTTGGTTGGTTGTTCAGCCTGTTCTCACTTCTCGGTGGACCTAAAATGGTTCCTTTTTTTTCAGCCTCTTTGCTTTGATTAGAACTATTTTTTTTGGATTGGTTAATTAAACTTATTAAGTACTTTTTTTCACTCTCTTTGCTTCCAGTGGGTTGTTCTACATTTTGGTGAATGGTGTTGTTGTATAAGATACTTATATTGTTCTTTTTTTAATTGTTGGCTAGTTGCTACTTGTTGCTTTTACAAAGCCTAAGTTACTTTGAACTTTGAACTTTAAAGGTTGCTTACTTGCTTTTATTATTTCTATCATTCTATGAGAATCATGGGATTGATTGGCTCATTGGTTGTTCAACCTGTTCTGAACTTATGGGTGTACCTCATAACCTGTGCAGCTACTTGTATTGTAAATTGTTTTGATAGCCCTACCCATGGTGCCTTTTTCACAGCATCCTTACCTGTCTTGACAGCCCTACCCTAAACCATAAGCAATAAAAGTAACATCATCGCAGAGGTAAGTTACCTTTGCGATGTTGTTTCTTTTGTTATTTATGGTGGCTAATTGGCTATGATGGCTATGATGATCATAAAATTCTTTTCTTTGGCTGGTAGCATCTTTTATGATTGTAACCCTTCTTGGAAGTTGGATGCTCACTAATTTGTTGCCCCTTATGTTGATAATTAAAAATGAATATTTTTTTTACTCTGAGCATGAGTCATTTATGCCTTCTCTTGTAGATCATACTCATATATTTTTTTCTCTTCATTAACTATCTTCTCTAGTGTTTTTTTTTTTTGCAGACCATTTTCTCTACTCCTTTCAAGTTTCAAGGTGTTGGATCCTGAATTCTGCTGACTACTTATATTTTTCAAGCTCTCTTCATCGGCTATTATTTTTTCAGTTTTTACCTTTCTTTAGCTTTTTTTATTTTCTATTTTATTGTACTTAGATGGGGATTAAACTCTTTAATCTTCTTGTAGCTCCTAGAGCATTAGATCTTTGAGCCTTATCCCCCATAAGGAATTTATATTTCTTTCTCTAGTTTAATAAAACATTTTTTTATACTTTTGTATCATTGTATTTGCATGTCTTTCATTAGAAAAATTTTATGTGGAATGTATATTATAAATTTCAAAAATTACTAAATATTAATAAAATTTGAATATTATTTTGTGTTTTTTTCTTATTTGTATCTAAAATTTTGTGTTATAATAATTCAAAATTTTTAAAGGTTAGTTTTAGTACTTAATTTGATAAATTTGAGCTTATTTTGAGCTTCTTCACGAGCTGAAATCGAGCTGATTCGAGCAAACAAATAAGTGAGCCTTATTCGAGCTGAACGCGAACATATTCGAGCTTAGACGAACAATAATACGAACAGAACATTCTCATAACAAGAAAGTCGAACACCAAACAGAACCTCTCATTCATGTTCATTTACACCCCTAGTCAACGTGATGTTTCCAATGCAATGCTTAATTAAAATCACAAATGTCATATGTTTTGCTCAAGTACATGTACATGTATGCTTATGTGTAAATGCAAGCTTGGAAATTGTTTATTATAAGTACCTGTTCATATTATTTTAATACGGTGGGAAAATTTACATACTTGCTCACGTTGTTGTAACGTGGCAAGAAAATGTGCTTTGTGATAAGTACTCATTCATATTGTTCCAATGTGGCGATGAAATTTGTTATAAGTACTTACTCACATTATTCCAATGTGGTAAGGAATTTTGCTTATGATAAGTACCTGTTCACATTGTTCTAATGCGGTGGAAAAATTTGTTATATAAGTTCTTGTAAGCATTATTCCAATGCTACAAGGAAATGTTATGTTATGCAAATACATGCACACCTTTCTTGGTGTGATGGGTAAATAAAATTTTCAGCCACAGTGTCTAACGACACCTACCATGCATGCCTTTCTTGGCATGGTGAGAAGGTCTAGTCTCTCGAAGCAGCCCCCATATACGGGAATGATGCCGGGAGGCTATCAAATTTTGATTAAAAGGGGGAGAAAGAAAATCATGTAAGTTATGTTGATATATGTCTTTTTCTTGTTCTCAAATTATAAAAGCATGTTGTCATAATGAAATTTTAGTTTTATTAGCCTAAAGATTATCATGAGGCTTGCTTTATTTTTCTTAATTTAGGAAAGAATGAAGGGAGGGCAAGTGTAATCTATAGATTTATTCACCCATGCTTGGCTTGATTATTACTTGAATCTTCATGTCATGTAGCAATTATTTGTTTGAATTCAGATTTTTACTTAAGTTGTGATAATATTCTTCTTTATGTGCTACATAAGCGGGAGGGAGATATAAATGCGATACCATATGTAATGTATGGCTCAAACCTTACTTTATTGTCAAATAACCATGCATACTATGCTACTTTTCCCTTTTCCTAAATTAGGGAATAAAGTTAAAATGAAAATCAGCAAGGTTGATTGTTCTTTTGCAATATGTAGCCATGCTTAACTTGATCCTACTTGGATCTTGATGTTGTGTAGAAATTACTTGCTTGAAAATAGATTTTTACTTATCTTGTGAAAATCTTTTCTTGTATATATGAATGAGTTGAAGATGAAAATGAGGCATCCTATGTTATATACTCATGTTATGTTGTTTTCCCTTTATATAAGTTATGGAATGAGGTTAAGATAAAAATCAGCAAGTTGGTTTATTCATTTGCATCACTTATCCATGCTTAACTTAATCACTACTTGATCCTTGATGTCATATGGATGATTACTTGATTAAGTTCAGAATTTCAGATTTATGTATTATAAGTTTAGTATAGATGCTTGACCATGTCCCATTTGCCTATCTTATGACAATCTTTTATATGCGATGTGAATGGGTTGAAGATGAAAATGAGGCATCCTATGGTTGCATGTTTTAAACCTTGCTTTGTTATCAAATATCTAGTCATGCTATGTTGCTTTGTCTTTGTCCAAGCTATGGGATAATGTTAAAATGAAAATCAGCAAAGTGGTTTGTTCATTTATATCACCTAACCATGTTTAGCTTGATTCTTACTTGAATTTTGATGTTATGCAAGCAATCAATTGATTAGATCTAGATTTTCAAATCTATGTGTCATTAGATTGGATATAAGTGTTTAACCTACACATGGATATGCTCTATTCACTTTATGAAAAGAAAATAGATATTTAATCAAACCTTGGTTTTGCTAATCATAACATCAAAGTAATTTCAGCAAATAACATAGAGTTTAACATTGATCTTGAGCACTCATTTCTATGTGAACTTCTTGTTTCTTTTGCCTTATGGTTTCATTGGTTAATTTAATTCCTTAACTTACCCCTATTGTGATATGAATAGAAGTTAAGGATCAAGTCAAAAATGATTCTTTAGCTTAGGAAATGTATTGCAAATGAAAAGATTACATTATCTAAGTCTCATCATGGGATATTCATTATCCTTCCCTTTATATTATCATAAGGTAGACTTGAAATGAAACCTTAGATTCTATAGTATACAAACATTATTACACTCTAATGTTTGATATGATACTAAATTTCTCACTTCAATTATTCAATCTAAAAAGAGAGTAAAAAAAAAAAAAGCAAAATGCTTCATGAATAAACCTCTCTACTCTTCTTTACCTCTTTCATATCTTTGAATAAGATGAAATTTCTTATAAGCAATATCTATTGTTTCATTTAACCATGACTTGTGTTTGTTGGCCTTACTCCAATGCTTTCTTAAGCTAGTATGAGCTGAAAATCTTTTTCAAAGCTGCAAGATCCTTACCTTTGTAGAGTGTAAGATTTCTTTTTTTTTTTTTTTTGCCATGAGAAATTGAAAGTTTATTCTTCATTCTCTTATGAATGTTCAAAACATCATGCATAGTTCATAAAAAAAAAAAGAGAGAAAGAAAGGTGAACTTAATTTTTGTATTCCTCCCATTGTTTGGAATTAGTTGTGAATGACTATCCAATTATATCATTTGATGATTCTAAGAAAAAAGAAGGGGGTATTGACATATGCTATGAAAACTTGTCATTTGATGTTCCTATTCAATCAACTCCTACCTAAAGCAATGATCATTATAGTATTAAAATAAAATCAGCAAGTGCATGAAGTTAAAATCAATTTAAACCTTCTATTTCATATGGATTCCTTGCCTCTTTTATCTTGCAAATCTTGTTGGCCAAATCAAATATCAAATGAAATGGTGATGTTTAAACTTAGAACATCAAGTTAGATATGACTTACCGGCTGATGTGATTGATTTGAAAGTAAGCCCAATTATTGGAGATCTCCTTAAAGGGTTTGTAAGCTCCCTTAGAAACCTTAGATTTGCAATGTATCTTGTGAGAAGAGTGTGAAGAAAATGGTTGAGTAAATCTTTCATGAGAGGAGAGTTCTCTCTTATTTATAATGAAAGCTAGTCTTCTTCCTAAGTAAATGTCATTTAGGCCCTTTTGCATGAGTCCAAAAATGTTTAAAAGCATTAGACCAAAAATGGATAAATGGGATTTATATCATCCCATTAATTTCTATAGATTTTTACATAAAATTAAAGAGGAGAAGAAAATCTTTCTTCCCCTCCTTTCTTTTCACGATATTATGTCATGCACACATGAAAAAGTCTTTTAGTCCTCCTTCATTTCTTTTGTCATTATCCTCTTAATTACTCATGGAATGAGCATGAATCTAAGGAAGAAGTAAGAAAAAATGGGAGGAGTGGAGGGGAAGGAAGTC
The DNA here is from genome assembly GCA_021442155.1 of Cymbidium sinense. Classification (NCBI taxonomy): domain Eukaryota; kingdom Viridiplantae; phylum Streptophyta; class Magnoliopsida; order Asparagales; family Orchidaceae; genus Cymbidium; species Cymbidium sinense. The sequence goes on from CM038215.1 coordinate 23,861,021, forward strand.
CTCTTTTCAACTAAGTTATGTCATGACAATAAAAAAATAGGAAGAAAATACAAAAAATAAATAAGAGAGGAAAATTCATTAAAATAAAATCATATTTATTTCCCCTTCTTATTAATTCACCCATAAATGGGTGATGAATAAAAAAAAGAGAGAAGAAAAGTCATCCTCTCCTTTATGAGTGCATGTCATGACAAAAAAAAAGAGGGCATGATAAATAAATTAAAGAAGATAATAATAAAATGAGATTATGAAATAAAAAATGGATCATAATATCATGGCCTTTTCCCTTCATGCTTGGCCCATCTAAACTTCTTAAGTGGGCTTATAAAGATGTAATTAGCCCATTTAGAATAATTGAACTTTCTTTCTTTTAAATAAAAAAAAATCTCGTAGCTTAAGGTTATAAATGGGCCTATGTAAGAAGGCATATCTTATGAAGCAAAGTATGATAAATTTTCAGATTTTTAGGTTGATAAAAAAAATGGAGATGCACATATATGAAACTTAAAAGTTGTCATGTTGCTATGAATTAAATGTTGCAAGGTTTAAGATTACCTTGTTTGTTTTGCCTCCTTCCATTGCTTGGTCATTTGCAATCATGAAAATGATTATCTTGTTTAGGCAAGATTTTAGATTTTCCTAAGTTTATCAAGCTTGGTATGATTATTCAGTTTACGTGGCCTAAACTCCATAAAATTATCATGATCAAAGAAAGAAGATGAAAAGAAAAGTGAATGGCTTTGTTAGCATTATGTTTAAGTTAATGGGCCTTTGAAATGCAACTTCAAAGAAATTTTGTGCAATTTTAAAGCTTTCATTTTGCTATTTGGTAACATTAAGGTTGCATTTTACCTAGGGAATGTTCATATTACACTCATAAGCAAGTATCAAATCTATATTTTGCACTAGTATGAAGGTGGGGCATGACTTGCTTTCTTGATTAGAGAAACTCCTTCAAAATTGTTTGCTTTATGATGCTTAAATTATAATTGATTATCATTTTTAAAAAGATAGGAAATGAAAGAGGGAAGTAAGTGAGTAGCTTCACTAACATTGCTATCATTCTTCTCTCCCCATTATCATCATCAAACTAATGAATATGTGAAGTACAATCTAAAATAAGATTTCATTTGCATAGAATTTGAAAGTCTTTGGCCTTCATTGTTTGAAGGAATTGTGATTTCTTTTAGGTATCAAAACTTAGATATGACACATATGTCATTTCAAACATAATTACTTCAACTTAGAAATCTTAATGTCTATACAATTTTTAAAAAAATAGATACTTATATGTATATTGGAGTATGCACTATATCAAACATCTAGAAAGATATATAAGTTATGTGTAAAAACAAAAGAACAGATACCTATACACCCCGGTTAGGTCTTAGGATCGGGTTCAGGTTAACAAAATTTAAAAATCTAATAATATTATTATAATATTTTTAACTTAATAAAATATGATAAGCTACTTCTGTTATAGAATTGCAAAAGATAAATCTATCAACATCATTGTTAATGTAATTTTTCAAGTTTAAACCCTCAAGAGATGATTCTCAAACTCGATTCTCTATGCTCAAGCTAGAGTTGACAAGATTTGAAGGACTATAAACTTTGAAATAATGAATCATTCCGATTTGGTCTTAGGATCGGATCCGCATTAACAAAACCCCCAAAAAAAATAAAATCCACATCAAAACTTCTACTTGTAATTTGACATGTATGTCATGCCAAACATAATTACTTCAACTTAGACATCTAAATGTTCATATAATATTTTAAAAGAATAGATATTTGTATGTATGTTGAAGTATTCATTAGATCAAACATCTAAATAGTATGCAAGTCATATACAAAAGAACATATATCTACATCCCGGTTTGGTCTTAGGATCGGATCCGGGTTAACAAAACTTAAAAATCTAATAATATTATTATAATCTTTTTAATTTAATAAAATCTAATAAGCTAATTATGTCATACAATTGCAAAAGATAAATCTATTGACACAACTTCTCAAATTCAAACTGCCAAGAGAAAAGTCTCAAGCTCGGTCCTCTATGCTCAAGCTAGAGTTGACAAGATTTGAAGGGCTATAAATATGAAAGCAATGAATTTAGACCCGATCCTCTGCAAGAAAAGAAGAGACTTGACAAGGTCTATTAGCCAATAATAATCATACAATCAAGAAAGGCTATCATTATTATGTTTTAAATGATCAATAATCACATATTCAAATCTAAATCAATGATAAAATGATCAAATATTCAAATAAAAATTATAAAATAAATTAAATAAAATTAATTATTTAAATTTAAAGTTAAAATCAATCCACTCTCCGCAACTGTTTGTGTGGTGATGACAGATTATGAAAACTTTTGCTCACAAAGAGCTAATGTCAAATCAAATACATAACTATTTTCACACTCAAATAATCTTAAGCTGTAAGGACGACCGCGACTCTGCTTGGTAGTCACAAAATGACATCACATAAATGGTGGTTACGATTAGAGCCTTTAAGCTGTCGAAATGACACCACTAAATTATACCTACCAGCCAATACTCACCAACTTTGCTTTTAGAGTGAATTATATAATATAATTGGTTGGGTAAAAAGCCCTCTGGTTGACTTATATTTTTTTCTCTTAGACAAACTTCACCCCAAGTCTACAAGGACACCTTGGATGATATAACACATATATTCCTGGAAAGAATCCTTCGATCAGGTTCTACCTCCTTTGACTAAGCAAACTAGGGACCGCGATAACCTGGGATGACAGAACCATGAGATCTAGATCGGGCGCATCGTTCCCCCAACCAAAAGCTTTAAATTAAATAATAAATCTCATAACATTCTAAACTCCACTCACAGCTATTATACGCTCGCAATTTAACGATCCATCGACTAGCCTTAATCGAAAGTGCTCTCTCAGTATTATGAGGTGTAATTAACTATAGGTGCTTGCGCCTATAAAAACCTGGAACCAGATCTAAAGTCTTCACAAATGAGGGTGAAATCTCTCGGTAGTGTCTTATCTATTATTCCATCTACCTTCTAAAAATTACATCAACACTTAAATACACTCTTTTCATCGTGAAGAGGTCGGTGGCGAATTTTTGGATCCCGCATTATATTATATGTTTGTAGGGCTACAAATGATCCGAGTTGACCCGAGCATGTCCTTGATCGATCTCGAGCTCATTTATTAGCATCTTGTTTGAGTTAGTTTCAAGTATGATTTGAGCTTTTAAGATAATGTTCGAGCTCGAGCTAGTTTATTAAAATCTTATTAAGCTTGGCTTAAACTTTATTTAAGTATAATTCATATAAAGATTATCGAGCATGTTAACAAGTAGCTCATTAAACAAAATAAACAAGTTTTAAGCAAGCCTTAATCAAGTTTGTTAAGAAGCACTTTGTTAGAAAATATAAATAAATTATATCAAATAAAGTTTATTAAATAAAAAAAGTAAAGTTTTAAAAGATACTATCCACAAATGAGCTTTAATCGAGCTATGAGCTTTAATCAAACTTATTAATGAACTAATTTATGAGCTATAAATGATACTATTCATTAACATAAATGAATTAACCAACAAGATATTCAAGCATGTTCATGAACTACTGAGTATTTATAAAAGTGTTTAACATTGTTCAATTAGTTAATCAAACAATCATTAATGAGCTCTACTCGAACCGAGCTACAAATAACTTATTGAATGCTCAATTCATTTCAACCTTATATGTTTGTACCTTATTTATTTTTTAAATCAAGGGTTCACCATTAGTCTTCTTTTTAGTTTATATTTCACTAACAATTATTAATGATGAATGTAATAAAATCTAAATAACAAAAGTATAACATCATTAAATGTGCATAAAAGATTATTGAAATACAAAGATTGTTGATGTGAAGTAGATTGATTATATGAGCTCTAAAATCGTCGAAAAATAAAAGGTGTTGGGAAGAAGGATGTTTAAGCAGTTTTACTGTTTAATTCTTTAATTATAATTTAATTTTTGTTCTATAACATCATTAAATTAATAAAATTTAATTGTTATTACATTAATTTTTTAAACATAAACTTAGTAAACATTTTTTTAAATTTTATAAAACTATTATTATTATTAATTCTATTATAGAAATCTTTAACTTAAAAACTTTTAATAATGTTAGATGAAAATTATATTTAGTTAGAGCATAATTATTTTTTATTTAAAATAATATTTGCAATATATTATAATTATTTTAATTTTGTTATTAACACATTTAACATAAAATTTCAAATTATTATTATTTAATCCATGTAATATCTTTATAAAGATATTTCAAGGTGAAGAATTGATACAATTTTGAATAGGATTACTAATAAGAAAATATATTTTATTATTTTCAAAATTAAAGTTAATAATAAATTATTACATTCAAACAAAAGATGACCATTCTATAAAATTAAATCCAATTACATGAAAAATGAATAAAAAACAATGTGTCTTAAGTGTACTTGCGATACATATCTAAGAGTGCGAGCATGTTATCAACTCACTTAAACATCTTTAATAAATCGCATCATAATCACAAATATTCCATAATAAAATTTTAAAAAAATTTGAGGGGTTGAAGAAGATGATCGTTGCTCGTAAATGACTAAGATTGGAAGAGATTGTGAAGGAGATGAGGAGATGATGGCATTATAGTAAAATAAAAGAAAGTTAAACCCTAGTCACTATGAAAGCCCCCCACAAGAGCAATGTTACTTGTGTGGCACTCCAATCATCTAATAGTTATATGACTTACCCCTTTTTTTTTGGGGGGGACGGGTATCCACCCAACACCCCACCAATCTTGTGGGTGAGGATGTCATTATAACTAATCCCAGTAGCAAAATATCACCCACTCAGACGGTCCACTGATGTTGTGGCGCCTCGGAGAGAATCGAACGCTGTCGTTCCCTTCACCCACCAACCTAGCTAAGAGATGGTGGGTTGACTTACCCCTTTAAATTTTTTAAGATGCTCCTTGTCTATAAATAAATAATTGCATGATCTCTTTAAATATTTATCCTTTCTCCTAGTTATTTACATTTCATGTGATTAATTTTTTAAATGTTGAAACGCGTGTTGAAACGCGTATTTAAGTATAGGTGCTTGACCTTTAGCAGAGTTAATAGGTGTTTTTTTTTTCCCTCAAACTAAAAGACCTAAATTCAAAACACACACGTCATTAAAGGCTAAAATTAGAGTGTGCAATGTTACTTTAAAATAAGATTAATATCATATGTAAATTCAAAATCTAACATATTTATAATAATAATAATAATAATAATATCACTCAAAATTTCAAAAATATAATAAAGTTTTCAATTTTTCTTTTTAAATAATTTTTAAAATTATACTTTTATTTTATAACCCAAAAGTTCACAATCAATTTTAAATTTTTTTTAAAATCTATAAATAAATGAGGCATTTTCATACATATCACTCAATTCTCATATATTTAAATATCTAATTTTTAAATTTTAATATATATAGAAATAGCATCTAAATTTTTAATATTATATCAAAAAATAATATTATTATTAATTTTGAAAAATGAAGTGAATCTTTTCATAAATAAAAAAATGTGTTATTGTTATAAATATTAAAATTTATGTATTAGATTTATAAATATATAAGAATTATATATTATATATATATATATATATATATATATATATATATATATATATATATATATATATATATATCAATCTTAAAAATAAAGAGCTTCGCATCCTATCAACCGTGATCCCGAGCACGGCCTTGGTCACGTGTCGTACACTCCCTAAGGCCAATTTCACGTGCCGACGGTCTCCTAAACACCCCGAGCCCCAAATACCAAAAAATACAAAATAATTTCCAAAATATTCGACGCTCGGTTATAGATAGAGAGAGGAGAGAGAATATAGGGATAGAGAGAGAGAGAGAGAGCATACTGTGAGGAAGAGAGAGAAGAGAGGGAGATCATGGGCAAGCTTGTAGAGAAGAAGAGGAAGAAAAAAGGCCGCCCCTCTCTCCTCGATCTCCAGAAACGCAGCCTCCGTTTTCAGAAACAGCAAGAACAACAACAGCTCGACCAGAATCAGCGGAAGCGAAACCCTAACCCTAGCTTCAATCCTTATGCCCACTGCCTTAACCCCCCTGCAGCTCGCTTCGCTCACCGGATCCGTAATCCAGACCCTGTCCCGCCATCGCCGGAAGAGGATGTAGATGAAGCAGTTGAGGCGGCCTCTGTGGAAGACGATGAAGACGAGGATGAGCCCGCTGAGAGGAGAAAGGCAAAGAAGCTCAAGCTTGTTGTACACCTCCCTCACCCCGACGGCAATTCCTCCGATGCGGCTTGCTTCGCATCCGAATCGGACGGGGCTGCAACCAACAAGCGGAACATGGATGCTGTGGGAAAGGTCCAGTTGGCTAACCATAACTAAATGAAAAAAAAAAAGTTATTTTTGTGTTTGAATTGCCCTCTGTTTGTTCCGGGATGCTGCGATCCCGTGCGCTGCAATGGAGTATCCCCAACGTTTCATGGTTTTCGGGTATTTATAGATTTGGTTGGTTGGGATACGGGGCTATTGATGGGGATCGAAATCAGTGCGTGCTTTTTTTGGAATCTGTTCCAAGTTTGAATCTTTTTGATGGCGGCTTTCCGTTCTGCGAGTTAGGAAAGCTTTTGCATTTGACTAGGTCAACGTGATTATTCTTTCTCGATATCTTGGGAGTTCTTTTTTTGCTAATTTATCTTCTTTTAATTTTTTTTTTCTGTAGTAAAGTTTTTCTCCTCATATTCATAACACAAATTCACCTTTTGATCCTTCGATTAATAGAAAAATATGGTTTTCTAGCTTTCGCGGGGTGGACCTGTTTGCAGTAATGTAAATATTTTAAAATTTTAACTTTTTTTAAATGTTCTCCCGCTTTGCCACACTGTTTATTTATGTGCGTTCTTTCTGTTGACTAATTTTATGATTTGTTTTCTAGCAGGTAGAAAGTAAAAATTCCTCCTGGAAAGCGACGGAAGCTCCTCAAGGTTCGACGCTCGTACATTTGAAGGGCGACGATTTATCCGTTTTGGTGGTTTGGTTGTGATATTTATCCTTTTAATATTTTTTAATTATTCTCTGTTTTGTGGGCAGGAGGGACATCAGATTTGGGCCCCACGACGCCTCTTCCTGACAAAAAGTTATTGGAGTTCATCCTCGATAGGCTACAGAAGTGTGTGATTTGGTTCCTTTATGCTTTTGATTTCTATGATTGTAGAACTGTAGCTGTGTGCTTTGTGTTTACTGAGTTATTTTAACTGTCTGACTCTGCTTTTTCTTCAGGAAGGACACCTATGGAGTTTTCTCTGAGCCTGTAGATCCTGACGCGGTAAGAGCTCTTTCGCTATTTTTGTGAAATAGTGTTGTTTTGATTCTGCTTACTGATAGCTGATGATTTGGAGATTGTATATGTAGCTTCCAGATTACCATGGCATCATTGAACACCCAATGGATTTCGGAACTGTGCGAAAAAGACTCTCCAGTGGAGCTTATAAGAATTTGGAACAGTTTGAGGTGTGAAACAACGCTGCAGAAGTTCTGAATTCATTTCTTCAGTCCCAAACTAGAGTTTTTTTTTCTGTTTTTTCGAAAAGATGTTTTTTTTTTTTCTGTTTTTTCGAAAATATGTTTTTTTTTAATTTTTTTTAGAAGCCTAAGGCACCTATTAGTGCGTTGCACTGTTAATTTGTGCATTAACGTTAAGCTAGTAGTAGGTTATGAGGCAGGATCAACTTCTAGTGATGGAGGTGTCTTAGTGAGGGTTGCTGAGCTAGATTGAATGTTTGATTTTGTAGCAACGGTATCATGCCTTGGGAGTTCATTGTTTGTCTTTGAAATTCATTCTGCTATCTTTGAATCTCATATCTTTACTTGCTGCAATCTGTTGAATTTTGTTTATTATTTTATATTTTAGGAAATATTTGAACAGAGCTTTTTTTTTTAATATTTTCTGCCCATATTGCTAAACTGTTGCTGCAAAAGTACAAAAATAGAATTATTGTCTTCCATGGACCACGTATTTTGTAATAGTTACAACATTTTTGTAAACTCTATCTGTAGAACTCCCATGATTAAAGACTGTTTATTTGATTGGCTTGTGTTTTTATGTTAGGTTGACATTTGGTTGAAGGCCTTAGAAATTTGAGGGAATTAGAGGAGATTTGAAAAAGCTCTTGTTTATTTGTTGTTAGCTTTAGAAACAAGGAGTTCTGTTTGTAGTTCCTTGAAAAACTGTTCATATATCACCTATCTTTTAAGGAATATTTAATTAATGGTTAAACAACTGATAGATGCTTTGTTAAACCACGTGATATTTTTTAAATTTTACTTTTTAATGGTACACTTGTTGGGAAAAAATAAGACTTTTTTGGTTTTTGGTATTTTAACTTTTGAAAATCATATTTCAATGACCAATTTGCAACGCTATTTAGTTCTTGAACTGGAGAAGATGATTTATTTATGGTCATTACTGGTAAGTTTTGAAATCATTGCTGATCTTTCAGTCTTAGGTGCCTCAAAATTGAGTTTAATGCATCGATGAAAAGTTTGAATCTACATATCATTTTGGCAGTCTTACTATATGTTCATTCTCTTGTCCTGCTTGGCAATAGTAAGGTAAGTCTATGGAATCATAAATGATTGGTGCATTTGATTCTTGGTTCTGTCTTGTGTAAGATATTGTGATGGTTTGTTTTTTTTGCCCGAGCTAGTTGTGCAAACTGTTCATTTTTCTAGTTAAACTTCTAGAATGTTCATTTACTTTTTAGTAGGATTACTTCACTCAAGTCAGTCTGAAAATTTAGATGTTGCATAATACTAACTGCAAAATACTTTAGGGATCACCTTGAGCTGTTTAGTTTGATCTAGTGCTTGTGAGCATTGGGTAGGTTATGAGCTTCTGTTATTTTGATTTTTTAATTTACTTTTTTCCAAGTATTTTTGTGTGCAGATAACATGCATATGTAGTCATTTCGGCTATGTTTTTTTCCGAATTAACTCTATATTATTTTCTTCTTAATATAACTTGTTTAGTATATTATGGCATTAACTTTTTTGTTTCAATTTGTGCAGTTATTCAATAGTCTATCTTTTATGGCATTTATGCATAATCAGATCAAAAGTTTTGTACTAGAACCAGACAAAAGTTAGATTGTTCTTGATAATGTACTTTTAAAATGTGATGGTTTATAAGAAAGATGCTTGGAAGACTTAGAAAAGTTGGATGACTTAAAGATCGAAGTGCATGCTTTAGTTAGATTATCTGATTTTCTATAATTAGGCTACTCTTCTTTGGCCTATTTTGATATCAGTACTTATTTTCTTTCTACATTTCTCTTGTAATAGCCTTTATGCACGTTACTGTCATCCCATTTGCGTATGTAATCCCTTAATTGTTTTTGATCTTCTTAGTTGAATTCTATATTTCGCTTTTCTTTTTGAAAGTTTTTTTTTCTCTAGGCCTCAAGTTGAACTGTTTTTAATGCCTAGATTGTTCGCACTCCTATCTAGATTTTCTATATTTTTTTTTGTATTGATGGTAATTTGTAATTCTCGATATTTTGCTTACTTGATGATATTCACTTTAAGCATTAACTCTTAGGTTGCTATTGCTATCAATTTTGTAAGTATTCATGCTCATATATTTTTTTCTTGCTTCACTTGATTTGCTTGTAGTAATATTCATGTTTGTATTTGAGAAACTTTTGGAATGCTATTATATGTTTAGTCAAAATTATAAAAGTTGTGCACTTTACATATTAGAAACTTTGCCTCACATTGCACACTCTTTAAAAGAAAAAATCCTCCTTCACACTCCATTGGAAGGCTTACATTATTATTGAGGCTAATGGAAGTGGTATTAGGGTTATGAACTGTCCAAGGTTTCAACTCAAGCTTGGCCACGAGCTACAAGAGGGGAGTAGGGAAAAGAATGCAAATAATTAAAAGGGAGATTATATGATAACTTGAAGGTCTCACTAACGTACTTCAAGGAATCATAATTGTAGGTTAAAGCTTTTACCAAATAAATTCACTTAGAGGAAGGGGTCATCAAATCCACACAAGGTTCCTCGAAACTCTCACCAAAGAACTTCAAGGGAGAAGAAGCTACCACGCTACTTCCAAAGCACTTGAAAACAAACACCAATAATTTTTAGTTGCTTAAATGATTCATCAATGTTGCATAACACCTGTTCATATGAACGTTACATAACAAGATATGGAAATACTGTATATTGGACAAGGAGATGACTGATCAACACTAAACATGAAGCCTTTGAAACTCTTTGAATTAACTAAGAGGTAGGGTGGGTTGGAAAGGGGGAGGAGAGGAACCATGGCATAAATAGAAGTGGATTTGTTAAATAAAATAACCCTATGATGAAAATCTTGTAAGAAAGGTTTGTCCAAGCCTTAATTGGTAAGAGTGACACTCATATTTAATCACATGATGCCTTGTCTTGAGAGGGGTTAGTCATGGATCCAGGGTTGAATGGAATTTGATTGAAGGCCCTTGATTTATCTTGATCATCACACACTTTTCCTGTGAGTGAAGAGGTCAACCATGCAAGTTAAGGGATGAAAATCCTACCCTCAATTGTATCATCATGGTTGAGATTGAGTTCCTACGCTCTATCAAATTGTGGCAATGCATAAGTAACATGTGAACAAAAAAGTTTTGCCGGAAAAAAATTTTGTGCAAAATAAGTTAATAATTTAAGCAGCACTGAACCTGAATTTATGGGGAATGAGGATTATCAAGCTATCCTCAAATAGTTGAGAAATGACTAATTTTTAGTTCCGTAATCTTTTTCTCATTAATTTTTTTATTTGATCCTAAGTCCCATCATACATGAACTTTACCCCTTCAAATGAGGAGTTGAAGCACCTACCCCAGGAGCCCCAAAAAAATTACCACTAGTAAAAAGAATGGTACTTAGCAACCAACACAATAATTACAAACCAATTTTAAGAAGTGACTGAATATAACTTGTGGTGAAACTAGCAAAATTGCAAGGAATATTATCAATTAAATACATCATTTGAGGAGCAACCACCAAACATACCAAAAAAAAAAAAAAAAACAATAAATCCCAAATATTATGTTCTAGAAAATTCACGGCACTAGAGTGAAGATTTTATTTCCAAGCTTTGCGAAGATCTCATACACAAATAGATAAAGAAAAAAAGTGTACAATAAATACTAAATTTTTTTATGTGGAAACTTAGAAAGGTTGTTCTTCCCTCTACTTAGAGAAAATTTGGTTGCAAAGTAATGATCTAAACTCTAATTTATTCTTCTATGATTGTAATAGAAGTAATGAAAGTGAAGATGGTTGGATGACAATGACAACGAGATAATAGTGGTTGTATAACAGTGGTCAAGTGATAATTGTCAAATGATGATAGTTAGATGAAGATTATTTGATGATGATAGTTGGGTGACAATAATTGATCGATTGTGGTCGGGTGATGATTATTGAATGATAGTGATCAAATGCTTATGGTCAAACAAAGACATTTAAAATTCGATGGTTGTCGGTGGTGGTCGGCATCGGTCATCTGATCGAGTGTCAAAATTCGTTAGATCTTCAAGATTCTCTTTGATCGTAAGTCTTGGTCCCTTTTATGTAGAGAATGAAGATATATTTATAATTTTTTTTGACATTTTGATGAAACTAGCCAAAATCTTCAACTCTCCATCAGACGATTTGTGTTGACTTTTTTTTTATTATAAATTGATCTTTCAACATTTAAATGGTTTAATGACCTTAAAATTGAACAATTTTGAGTTCGTTGGATTCCTCTATTTGAGATGTTTGATTTAGCCATAAGCACATTAGATTCGGAGGTGGTTTGATTTTTCATTCTTTAAATGCTTGATTTAGGCTTGTTTAGATTCGGATTGGATCAGTTTCTATGTATCAGGTCCATCTTGTTGAGACGTTCAAATTGATTATAAATTTGTTAAAATCAAAGTTGGGATGTTCTTCAACTTGACTTCGAAAGTTATCTTAGTTAATATATATTGAGATTCATATTTGATTAAGTGCATTTTTTTTGACATCTCATCAATAATCTTGTACATATGTGTTCAAAGTCATACTCATATCTATCATACCAAAACTCTGATGACTTTTAGGAGAAACGAAACCAATCTAACTTGAATTTGGTATAATCAAAGTTTAATAGTAATGGTAACCAATGTAAGCATTGAAACAATTCCAAAGAACAATATGATGAAGATCATGCCTACATTGCAAAATCATAACAAGTCAAGCCTCATTTCTTAAATAAAGGCAACACGTAGGAGGGGATCAGCTTTTCATGATTTTATGATCTAAAAATATAAAAAAAAAGACCCAAGTTAGCTAAACAATCAACAAATTAGTTAACTTCCCTCTAAGAAAAGATGAACTAGTAATTAAAATTGGCTAATAAATGTCTGATTTTGCATTTGATATAAAAATTATTTCACTTACAAGTAGCATTGTCACATATAAGGTTGATAACAAGATCTGCATCAACTTTGAAAAGGATGTTATTGTGGTGCTAGCAGTTACACAATAATTTGTACCAGCCAGTACACCCATCATCTCATCTTTAATGAAGAAAACATGCTCTAAATATTGAGAAGAGGGGAAGGTGACATTACCCTTAGAATCGCTTAGGATATCACCACAGGAACTTTCTTAGATAAACCTCCCAAAGGAGGCTTTGTCAAACTCACAACTTTGATTATTTGCTTGTTAGTGCTAGATAAAGATATGTTAAGATGCTCATCAAACTTAGATACTCCTTTAAATTAAGTCTAGTTAAAAATATTAGCAACTCTAAGTCAAGTTCTTTTTAGACAAGGTATACATAGCACTATATTTGGATAACATTTTGTCTCTCCGTATAAATCAACAAATGAAATAAGGCAAAATACAAGAGATATGAATCGTTGTGGAGAAGATAAAGTTAGTTCATTTTTTACACCAAGAAAGGATGTTATCATAAGTATCAAGAGAAATGCCAATGTATCATGCAAACTATTTCTAAACTTTTCTAGCTTTATCAAAGTAAAGAAAAACATGATCAATCAATTTATTATGATTGTAGAATTGACATTTAGAAGCAAACTTGAACCCCCTAGATTGCTTAACATTATCCACATGAATAAATTTTTTAACATCTTCCAAATAATCGATATGCAGCTAGGAATAGTAGAATTTCACTCAAATTTAGATTTAAGTTAGATAGAAATACATGATTGATTTGCATAATGCTTTTCCAGTTAGACAACATTCTCATTCCCATCTTTCCAGCAAATGATATCATTCTTGTCACAATTGAAAAGTATGATATTAATCATATCAAGATGTGAAACTTTGAAAAGAAGATTATTATTCCACACATCATCAAGAAAAAAAATTAATGTGCATCCTATGAAGATATGTTAAGCTAAAACCGCCAATCCATCTATCAAACTAGAAAGAGATATTGCCACAACCCAAACCCTTGACAAATATACTCCTCAGCTTCATCTTTGATGGCAATTAATTTTTTACATGAGGGATTTGAGCAATATTTTTTTTAATGAGGCGTAATGATTCTTTCGACAAAGCTTGGACTGAAGAAAGTTCCCATGTAAAACATATGAAGTAATAGAACTGAGAAATGCTTATTCAAAATTAACCTACCTCAGGAAAAATGAAAAATGATCCCATCTAGGAATCTTACTTAGAATTTCTTGCAGGATCTTTTATAAACAATAGACTTTTGGTGGCCTTTATGAAGAGAGACCAAAATAACATGGACAACTTATCCTGTTTTAATTTAGTCATATGTTTGATAAAATGATTAATCCTGCTAGCCATACATTTAGCATGAACAATAAAGGTAGATTTTTTTTTTCCATTTAAAAATTCATGTATTAATGGAAGAATATAATTGCAAAGTCAGTGCATAGCCTATGCTATTGTCCTCTGGCCTGTGCGCCCCTTGGTGTTGTTCTACATCAGATTATATGAGTTAAAAGTAACTATGAATACTTATACAAACACACATTCATATATATATATATATATGTGTATATTGAGAGAGAGAGAGAGATTCAAATATGGATGTCATACCATGTCAACATTGATGAAACATTGTCAATGAGAATCATTATTGAGTAGACTGCCCATCTTACAGGAAATGTCAGATGATTAGGAGATCTGTGTTATTATTCATTTGTTTTGTACATGCATTGCCAAATGCGGCCCTTGCCAAGTTGCTAATGTTTTGGACTAGAAAGAGGCTTATACAACTGTATCTTGCTTTAGGGACTTTTATTGATCTCTAATGCTTAACAAGAGCCATGTAAAATAGCATGTTTTTATCGTATTTTCTGGTTTTTTTTTCTTTTTAACTTGATGATTCATTTTGTTTTGTGTATTTTTTGAGTGATTGAACTTGATTTTGAAGTATAAGTTGTCTGTTTGAAGTTTATTTATTGCTGTTGAAAGTTTTTTTTTTTGTTGTTGTTGAAGGTTTATCTTCATACTCTTCATATTAAGATAGATTAGAGCTGCTACTTATAATAGCCTCATAATATTCCATATCCATAATATGTGCCTTGCAAATATGAATCTACATCTTTTATAATATTGTATTCTTGTTTTGCAGCTATGCTGCACAGCATTGCGCTGATAATTTGGTAAAAGACCCATAAATTGTGTTCATGGCCTTATTAATTTAGTAATTAATTGATTAATATGGCTGATATGTGATGAGAATCTTGCTTTAAGCTGTCGTTGTGTGCAGAGGGATATGTTTTACATTTCATAGGAAAGAAGACAGTATGAGGGTTGATTTTGTAGTTGTTAAGCTAGAGCAGAGTAATTTGTGTTGTTATCTTTTATCCAGCATAAGAATTTTTGTTGCAACAAATATTGTGATTGATGAACACCAGCTGCAGATTTTATGACACAAGGTGGGAACAACATGAATACTAGGTTAGAAAGGAAAAGGAATTCCTGCAATCGTTCTCCTTTCAGATTTTTTATTACTTTTTATTTTTTTAAACAGGCATCATAAAGCACTGAGATATTTAACAGAAAGTTGGAAACGCAGTGTGTTTTGTTTAATTTAATGGCTACCTGGATTCTTGAGATTTCTATTGCATAAATACCTTAATATACGTTGTATAGAGATGGTTTGTTGGCAGTTTTCTGGACAACCTGCTATGCTAATAGTCTCCTCATCAAGCTTCTGAATAAATTTTGAAATGTTTACCATAAAGCTGTAAACTTTATGGATTGATTGAATTACACACGAGGATAAGTTATGCATTTGTTCTAATAATTTTACTTGGCAATGTATTTTTTTTTTTTTTTTTTATTTTAACTCATTTGCTCACAGATTCTGTGCTGAATTTTCGTACTTAGGCTATAAACTGACTTTGCTGGAATTCTACAGTATTCTAATCTTCATCGGTCACCTTGTTTTTGCAAGAATTCTACAGAAACCTAATTTTTTATTGTATGTTCAACGTATGCAGAAAGATGTTTTCTTAATAAGCTCAAATGCCATGCGTTACAATGCACCAGACACAATTTACTTTCGGCAGGTAGTATTATACCAAACTGTGCTGGCAATCTATTCTTTATAAGCTGTTATCTCTCAAGAAGCATCTAAATAAACTGGTTCTGCTAAGCAGGCACGGTCCATTCATGAATTGGCTAAGAAAAGTTTTGAGAACTTAAGGCAAGAGAGTGATGATAGTAATCCAGAGCCGAAAATAGTACGCAGAGGTCGACCTCCTGGCACTGGAAAAAGCAATATCGCCCAGCCAGTTGGCCGGCCTTCTGCAGAGGGCGCTGGTTCTGAATTCTTTTCTGAAGCTTCTCTTCTTAATGCTTCTAATGGCAACCTTTCTTCAAACCCAATGAATGATTCTCTGAGAAGGGGATCAGGATTTCACAAGCCTGGTGTAGCTGATATATCTGCCAGTGCTCCTCAATGTTTTCCAAGTTTTGATTCACACAATTTAAGAAGTGAGCATATATCAGGGAGAAATGAAGATTTTTCAGGTCTTTATTCATATTTTTGCATCATCTTCAATCATTATGCCATAATTGTTTACAATTTCTCTTAAATAAATATCAGTTCTGATTTCAGTTCCTTGTGTGGACTTGAATCTTTAGGTACTACTATAGTTGCAGTGAGTGTATGGAAAGGGTCCTCAAAATCTGGAAAGAAACATTCTGCTAAAGATGAGAATTGGCGAGATACACATAGGCAATACCAGCTCTCCTCCACGCAGAAGTTGCCTGTGTCGACAGCTCCTGTTGGAGAGAGAAGGATTTTGGTGCCTGTGAGTGTAGTTTTAAATCACATACACTTGTCTTTAAATCTGTTCTTACTTTGGTCTCTAACATTCTATGTAGTGGCTTAACAATACTTTGTTTAGTCTCTACAACATCTACAAGGGACTCATTTTTCATTATTTATTCTTGTTTGGATGGTATCTTTTGCATCAGGTTGGGCTTCATTTGGAGTTCGCATATGCTCGGAGTCTCGCTCGTTTTGCGGCAAACCTTGGTCCGCTTGGGTGGAAATTGGCCGCCAAACGGATCGAGAAGGTGCTACCTCCTGGTACCAAATTTGGACCTGGGTGGGTTGGGGAAACTGGTTCTCGTCAGCCCTCTCAGAGCCGGTTGTTTTTGACGCCCTCTCTTCATCCGTCCTCGACACATTCAAATGTCTCAACAGCATCAAGGGATGATAAACCCTCTGAAATGGCTGAACAAGAGTGTTAAGCCGACAGATTTCCGACACCAATAAGGCGAAAACTTCATCCCAGCTTTGCCAGATCACAATGTTGCAACCTGCAGCAAATGGATTCAAAGCTCCATTAACGCCTAACCTGTATGAGCCAAGGAGGTTTGCGACGCCAAATGCTACTATAACCAACTTTGGTTTATATATGCAGTAATGGCAGCAGTATTAGTTTCAAGAAACAGCAGAAAGCGATTCCAGTAATCAATGGCTTGGCATCCAGCTCCTGAATAGGAAGAGAGCTGCCAAGCCCAGGGCACAAACCATGGCCGGCGAAGGGTGATTTTCTTACTGGAAAGTTGGAAAGTTTCCAGTTTGATTCTGTTCCCAGCAGCCCGATGATTTAGCATCACAGTTTTGAAATGAATACCGATCGCTACTCATTTCATTCTTATATAATTTGGTTTTGGAGTATTGATGCTTTCCCCATGTGAGAGCAATCTGATATCTAATCAGCACCTGAGCTTTGGTCACAACTAAGTGGGAGATTAACTATTTTGCAACTTTAGGGGACATTTGTGCTTCCAACCTCTTCAGCTTCTACTGGCTATGGGCTCCAATGAGGCCAGGTATCATTCCCTCTTATTTTATATAAGTTTAATTCATCTTATTGCTTCCATAAAAGCTACAGGTGTGTTTTGGAGGCATTTCCCTTCTCTCTCTTTGATTTTTCTTTTGTCAGATTTTACTGGTTTAATACTGGGAAGCATCAGTAGAATTGAAATTTCATTCTTGTACAGATAAATTGATGTACACATCAGTGAAATGAATTAGGGAATTGTTAACCTAGCATTCCTTTAACACCAAATTCTTTTTGTGCAATTAAAGTTGATGTGATGCAGCAAGGTTTTTGGTCTCAGTTTGTTCTTCTAATAGATTGAGATGATGAGCTCTGATTGTTTGGGTTTGGTTTTTGAATATGTGTAGGGTTATGTAAATGGAATACTATTTTACTTTCTAAGAGTGCTTATTTGAACATTTTTGTTAGCAATTTATGTCAATGTTTGATTGTTTTGGTCAGGAAAGTAGACCTAGTTGATTTGGTAATGATTTGTTATAATATTTGATATTTGGAAGATTTATATACGTAGCACATAATTCTTATGCATTTACGTATGTAATGCCTAAAGTTTGATATTTATAAATATAGCACTTTTTTGGTGTATAAGAAGGTGTGTTTCAATTTAAAATGTTAACCGATGGTGTTATTTTTGATGTAGTATTAAAGATTTGGATGTTATTTATGTAAATTTATAAGAATGATGTGCTATATATTGCAATAGTGTCATCTCTTTGCTGCTAACATTGTAAGGCTGTCCTTGCTTAGCTTTTCAATTCACAAGTTTGTGAAGAGGTAAGAACTCTAAGAAGTGGGTCTTAATTTGGATTAATGGGTTAGATTTAGAATAAATCTTACTCAAAATGATCTATTATAGTGCTGTCTATATGAATCTAACTCGTTTATTGAATAAGTCAAAAATCTCAATCTAAGGCTGTATTAGTGGTAGTTTTTGGCCTACGGTGCGATTTGTGGTGTTTGGGAAATTATGTTTTGAAGAAGTGGGAAAATTATGTTTTTCAACTTGACCTACTAGAGTGTGGTGATTGTCAGAAAATTGTTATAGTATGATTTTAACAATAATAATAAATTATTATTATTATTATTTTTTAAATAATAGTTTCTTCTATAGTTTTATTATTATTTTTTCAGATAGCTGTAATTGTCCTAATCTAATTTAGGAAGATATCATAAAAAAAAATTATAAATTATGTTGAGTTAGTGTTAACTCAATCTAAAATAATTATAATGAATTCAATTTAAGCAAGATAATTAAAAAAAAGAAAAATATATGTAAACTTTAATTATTATATAAATACTACTTTAACTTTTAATATTATATTAAGATAATATAATCATTAATTTGTTAAATGAATGTACTTTTTTATGTTTAAAAAAAATTATATTGATTAATATTAAATTTTAGGTGTGAAATATATAAATATAAAAATTATGTGTTATTCATGTAAATTTTCTTTTAAAAATTAGTTTTCATTAATTCAATCTGATAGTAAATGCCTGAATCTTGCATGATAATCTTAGCCTAAAATTTTCATGCATGAAAAATTATGAAAGAGAATTAAAAAATTTATATTTCACCAAAAAAAATTATTTTAAAAACATAATATATAATATATGCAAACTATTATTAAAATTTATATTAGAATAATTTCAATTATTAAAAATTATATATATCAAAGTCGGATTGCAATACTTTGATTATTTTTTATTTATGAGTGTCAATTCTGATGGATAATTCCAGTTTATCACATATTTGATTCAATTAAAATATTTGATATGAATTCAACTCTTTTATTAAACGAATTAAAATCTCAACTCAAATAGGACTTATCTGTGTAAAAAAAATTAGGTCAATTTTAAATTTATAGGTCAAAATTAAATTAATTTTAGATTGGCTGATCAATTTAAAGAAAGTCTAAAATATTAAATATGTTAATTTTTAAACTTAAATCTGATTTAAAAATTAAACAGATCAACCTGAATTTAAGTTTCTCGAGTCGAGTTTTTTTCTATCATTGAAAGATACCACATTGCCTTAAAAAAAAAATGATAGAATCCTAATTTAAATGAAAATTTTAACTTTCATTTATTTTATAACACACATAATTGATGAAATATCATTATTATTTATTTTTAAAAAATAATATATCTAAAAAATATTTTTAGATAAAATTATGTTTAATTAATAATATAACAATTTTTTTAATAATAATTTTAGATATTAAATATATAAATACATTAGAATTGTATGCTAAGTATGCATTTTTTTAATATAAAACTATAAATTGAAAATATCTAAAGTATAAATAATCTAAATATTGAAATTAAATATATGCCTTGATAATTATTTATATTATTTTATTTTTAAAAATTAATATTTATTTTATATTTGCATCTATCTTAATATTTCTATTTGTATTTTACATATTTTTTTGAAGTAATTACAATATCTTCATAAAAGATAATAAAAATAACAAATTTATGTGTTTTTCTTTAAAAAATAAATAATTAAATTATTATTTTCACATTAAAAACATAATTAATATTATTGAACATTTTAAATTTTGCCAACGGCGGTCAACTCAGACCATTTTCTTATTATAATAATTATTTAAATATTATTAAATCTGTCACAATCTTTTTCTTTTTAGAAAAACCTTTTAGTTGTCTCTCTTTCATCATTTACTAAATAATTTTTAAAATAAATTATAATATCATCTTCATTTATTATAATTCATTTATAATTTATTATAAATGAATTATTATGGTTTATTTATTTTAAAACAATGCTTAAATTATTTTTTGAAAATTTTAAAATAGCTAAATAACTAAGATTTTTTTAAAATGTAAAATATAAATAAAAAATAAAAATATAAAATTCCTGAGGCGAATTCCACGTGGCAATTTCCATTGGCCAACCTACCACCGAAGACCGACCGGCGACTTTAAAGCTACCTACCACAGAGAGAGAAAGGCCGTTTTTATCATTTCTCTATAGAGATAGATAAAAATTTAATATTAAAAAAAAATTACTTTAAAATATGTTGATCGATTTATTTTATAAGAATGAAATTTAAATTAATAAATTTATTTCAAAATTAAAGTATAACGTTTAATTTATTATTTATAGCATATTTTTATTTTAAAATAAATTTAATAATTTTAAATTCATCAAAAAAATTATAATACTTTGATTTGATGCAAAAAATTTATCATATTTTATTTTTTTAAACATTGAACTTTCATTTCTAATATTATTATAAAATTAAGATATTTAGATAAAAAAAATCATGATTCAAGATATATTGTAAAACTCTTTAAATCTATTTTAAAATTGATGAAACAATGATTAAAACTATATTAATTTAAGATTAGATTTAATAAATTTGAAAAAAGATTTACTTACATATCACACAATTTTTATGTATTTATATATCTAACTCTTAAAATCATATATTTATTTATTTAACACTTTATTATGCTATAAAAATGTGCATTTCACTTTTATATAATAAGTGATGATGATCTTTTTGATGTAATATTTAAAATTAGAGTATTATATATATAAAAATTAAAATTTAATTATTATATATATAAATACATATTATATATTATGTAAATCACCTAAATTTGAAACTAGTTTTAATTAAAATTTAGCTTATAATATTATTTCAATTATAAAAACTAGAATCTTTATTGGCCAATTATTGAAAAAAATCATTAAGATATTCTCATTATATCATAAATCATTCAATTTATATGTAAATTAAAAACTTATTATTAAATTTTTATATATTTATAAAACTATATTCTAATATTTAACTTTTCAAATTATTATTCAAATATTAAAATTTATTTTTTATAAAAATCATGACAAAAAGTTAGCTTGTATTTTTTTATTTTTTTTAAATATCAAATGATTTGATCATGACATATATAAATATATAAATTTGATAATTTAAAATTTGTTTAATTTATAAATATATAAAAATTAGTTGCTGTGTATGTAATTCCTTTTAAATTTATTTTAAAACTAATATTATATAATAAGCTTCTTGGAATTTAATTTAAGGAAATTTACATAAACCTTACATTTGAAAACAGACGAGCTCTTTGTATATATATTCACAGACGCCTGGTTCGTAGATCAGCTCCTTCGACGCAGAGAGAGAGAGAGAGAGAGAGAGATGGAGAGGGCCATCGAAAGGCAGAAAGTGCTTCTTCGGCATCTTCAACCCTCTTCTTACAGCAGTCCTCTATCTATCTCGGTAAGTCATTTTGTAACTAATCCGCTACCATCGGACGGTTTTTTTTTTCCTCTCATTGTCTCTCTGAGGGGGAATCGGACAGTCAGGGTTTGAATGTTTTTTATCTCTTGGTTTTGGTGTGATTCGAACTTCTCTTATATGATGAGAATGGGGTTGTTCTTGCACAGGCTTCTGTTTGTGCTGCTAGAAACAGTTCGGTGTACCAGAAGAACCTTGGCTTTGATGACGATGTTGTTATCGTGGCGTAAGTTTCTCGTCTCGGGCTTAAAGTAATGCGCGAGTTCTTTTCTAGTATTTTTTGGGACTTGTTTGGGATTTAATCCTGCTTCTATTTTGTTCGAAACGGTGAGGTTTCTGAAATTGTCTTTATCCTAAATTAGTTTTGCAAGGGTGTTTATTTCTGACTTCTAGTCGTGAACAGTGAGGTAGCGTGGTTGTGCCCTATTTTTTATTGTTTAATTTATATTTTGATGTAAAATAAAGTGCATTTGTGATGTTAAGTGTTAACTATGCTATTTTTATGTTGGTTGTGCATGATCGGGGCCACGCGTGGGTCGTTGGGGTGAGTCTAGCATAGTCCCCCAAGCATAATTGGTTTGATATTTTGGCTTTCTCTTTTCAATCTCTTTTAACTAAAGTTGAGCCACATAAGATCTCCTTCTAACTTTCTCTCCTGAGTGCTATTGTGCTGATACTTGTACTGGTGCTGTGATTTGGCCAGTTGTGCCTATATCTCAAGGTGAATTCCTTCTAAGAATTAGAGGGCTCTCCTGAAATCTTCGTCTAGGCTCTCGAAATTTGTGTTAATTCCACTAAGAATTCTAAGTCAAAACGACTGTGAAGTATCCAAGGCCTAAATTCTGCTTTTTTAAATAAGAAACGTGTCCTCATGTTTTCTTTACTGGGAGACTTTTTATTAGTCTTCATTATGGAGTGTAGCTATGTTTCAAGTGCAGCGAAGTTGTGGGTAAATTTTGTTACACATGGACACGCTCCTTTAAAGCTCTCATTCTTTTTTTTTTTTTTTTAATTTTGATTTCCCCAATATGGAGGTCTTCCTTTCAGAATCGGGAAAAGTTGGTTCTTTAAGGAGGTCGAACACGTTTTACATGAGTCCGAGATGTTCCTCTCACTTCTGATTGTAGATGAGGTTGTCGACAAGGTGGATTGTTGAATTCTAAGTTTGTTCGTGGAGATAATGCCGGGACATGCTAGAGACTACTGGAGAGTAGAATTAGACAAAATATGGCAAGTAAAACAGTAAAAACGAAAAGAACAACACAAAACGCTTAGAAAGTAAATATCTTTACTAAGAAGATTAGTGCAAAAGTAATACCTAAAAAGCTCTGAAATCTCATTTCCAGGGCTTCTGCCTCTTTTGTATAGGACTTTAGCGATTATTATAAGTAAAGAAACGGCAAGCCAGTTACAAATATGAAAGTTATCATAAATATGGCAGACATACCATATTCAAATATTCCAAGTGTAATTATTTCTTAAAGAGTTTTATATCAATCTTTAACTTTACAATTGTTAAAAATATTACTTATCTCTATATTTTATTTTTTGTTACATATTTATCATATATTTATATTATTGTATCATTTAGATTATATTTAAATAATTTTCATATTTATTATGTCATTCGATTCAACTTCCAGTTTAATCTCAGGTTAACCATTAAACCTTTAACCTCCCATTCTTTCAGTTTTTATTTGGTCCAATTTTAACAAACTTGCATAAAACCATCTAAAATAATGATATTGATTTTGGCTTCTACCTTGGAATGTTAGCATTTTCATTTGAATGAATGCCCGAATTGCTCAATTTTTTGAGTCACAATCTTGCCTGAGGTTGTCAAAAGTGCTCGTTGTTGATGAACAGCTCATTTTTAAGTGAGTTGACAATTAAATATTTGAGCTCAAAATGCAAATTAACTAAACATAAACAAGCTTTTTGTTCGATTGTGGTTTGCTTTTTAATTAATATTGCATTTCGGGTCCCAAGTCCCGGATGAGAAAAGTAAAGGGTTGCATTAATTAGTTGATAGCCAACATAAAACTCATCAAAAAATCATGAGATGAATCCTTTAATACATTGTGTTAACGCTAGGCCATTCCCTAGAAGCAATGTGATGTATGACCTAAATATAGTGAAAATCTGATATTCGACGTCGAAACTTGTTAAATAAGCAAGGATTCCTACATTATGGATGAATGCGGACAAAGAAGTTAGTACATGAAACTAAAATTATGATAGGAATTTAAAATATATGTACTATTACGAGTAAATTAATAAAATTAATAGATATTATAGTTTATAGGGAGATAAATATCTTATGTATTCAAAAAATTAAGGGCCCGTTTGGGGCAGTTGCAGCTTTTTCAGAAGCTGCTGCAGAAGAAGTTGGTGACAGAAAGCTGCTGTTGCCAAAGTTGTGATTTTGTTTGGAAAACTCAATTCTTCATCGTCTAACTTGTTTGCACTAAAATAACTATGGTATATATAATGAGTAATTTTAAGAATGAAAAAAAAAGATAATTAATACTCATATACTCATAAGTTTATAACATCATGTAACTCAATAATGATAAAAAAAAGAATTCATAATCAACTCAAAATACTAGACAAAGATAATGATGATGATGATGGAATTTTTTTTATATCTCCATGTACAACTGAAGATACCTTCATTCTTCAGACACCTAGTTTGATCAAAGTATCAAAATCTCTCTTCTCTTACCAAATATATTTCATATAACTATTTTCTTATTTATTTAGCACTTCATATTCTATACAAATCATTAGAAGTCGTAGGTTTTTTTAGGGAAATTAGAGAATTTTATTGCCACAAATAAAAAGCACAAAGTCCTTAGAGGGGGTAAATCTCTAAACTAATGCTTAGAGAGCTACAAGAAGTCATAAAGAGATAAACCCCTTAGCTATTATTATAATATAAGAAATAAAGCAAAAGAAAAACCAAATCAACAAAAATAAAAGATCCGTGTGAGCAACAACAACATCCACTTGGTCCTTTTGATACCAAGATCCACGCAAGACTCTCCCAACCTATAAAAGAATTCGAACATACAAGGAAAGGATGAGTACAATTAAGTAGGCATAAAGAGAAAGAGCAAAGTAAAGAAATGGCTCAGGCTCAATCGCAATCATCTCAAGAAGCAAAACTTTATGTAAGCATCCAAACTTCAGAAGGAGAGTTACAATTACATATAGTCTACCAAGAAGAAAGCGAAACATCAAGGCCATCATGGCCGCATAGCTCGTGTAGCCAATCATCCAAAGACCATCCTTCAACAAGGCAAATTCCTCCAACCAAAGAAACATCCAAGTACAAAGCCACCAAAACCACCAAGCCTAATAAGGCACCAAAAACCATCCAACAGGGACGGAAAAACAATAGAACCACCAAATCAACACCAAAGGGAGGTGAAATACCAAAACAAAAATAAGCATCATTAATAGTGAGAACAACACAGTTCAGAAAAGATAGGCCCAAAGCCAAAGAACCATCACAAGATTGTCTCCAAAGCATTATTGGTCAATTCCGTAGAATATAAGTTATTAGGATAAATTGTCCATTTTGATGCCCCAAAAAAATCTCCATTATGCCGACTAGCTAAATCTGAAACAAAATGCCCAGCCAAATTAGTATAGTCTTTAACAAAACCGTATGAAATTTGGAAAGACATCTCCCTTGATTTTATAATAGGTCTTCCAATGTCCAAAGGCAAAGCATATATTTGGGTTGTAATTGATCAATCAACCATGTTGCAAATTTCCAAATGATGCGTCTGAGTAAGCATGTAACTTCATTTTTTTTTCATCTAAAAAACATTTAGGCATAGAACTACAATCAATATCACACTCTAAATCTCACCCTGCTGTTTTTCCTATAATCAATTAGTTCATGCGCGTAAGATTTTTTGAGACAGGGCTTGAGATTCAATGAAGAATGGACATCCCCAGCTATACTGCTATTACTATCATTTCTACAGTTTTCATATTTATAAACTAGAAGCACACATTAGCACAATATAATCTCCCTGAATTTGGAAATAGCTCAAAGAGAGGTCGGAAACGGGAGAAATCAAATGACTGAAGGAACGGGAGAAATCAATTTGGAAATAGCTCAAAGCGCACATTTATAATCTCCCTGAAGGCAACAAGGCTTACCATTACGGGAGAAGATGCTTACGGAAGACGATGCTTACCTTCACAGATGACTGAAGACGGCAAAAGAGAGGTCGGAAACGGAAGGAGGAGATCAAAGCCCTGGAATCTCAGATCCGTCGATGCCTTAGTAAAGAGAATGAGGAGATCGAAGTCGAGATCTGTAGAGCACGGGAGAATAGAAAGACCCACGGGCATGGGAGAACAATTCTTGTCACAGGCCTACGGAGTAGTTTAGATAAACTTTTTCACCAACGAGTCAGCTCCCCAGATTGGCGTTCGAGCTTTGACTTCCCCAAAATCATGAAACAAGCGGCGCGGTTGGAGCCAGCCAGAAAATGGTGCCCCAAAGCAGACTAAATGGGTTGGGGAGAAGACCAAAGAGATTTATAGTTTAGGTTTTAAACTTTGGTATTTAGGTATGAGTCATATTTAAAATGATGTATGTGTGATTATAGATAAAAGTTTGAAGGATAATATTATAAAAATTAATAAGATTGAAGATAAAAATATATATTTAAAGATTATTATTAATACTATGATTATTAATATTGTAAGTGTTTATGCTCCTCAAATAGGTTTGGATATATGCTCAAAAGAAAAATTTTGGAATAATTTAAAAGGATTAATATAAAGAATATCTCTTGAAGAAAGAGTATTTATTGAAAGAGATTTAAATGGGCATACTAGTAGGGTAGTAGAAGATTTTAAAACATTTATGGTGGCTATGGATTGGAGTGACTAATAAAGAAGGAAGGATCATATTAGATTTTGCTTTAGTTTATGATTTTATAATTTCAAATATTTTATTTAAGAAAAGAGATGAACATATTATCACTTATAAGAATGGACATAGTAAAACACATATTGATTATTTTTTATAAGTAAAATAGATCGTTTGGATTATAAATATTGTAAAGTTATTCTGGGTGAAAGTTTAAGTATCCAGTATCGACTATTAGTTTTAGATTTTAAGATAAAGGGTTGTAAGTTGAAAAATAAATTAAAACATTGTCATAGGATTATATAGGTACTTAAGGAATACTATTAAAAATATTTTTAAGAGTAAGCTATAACATCTTAGGATTTAGGATGTTCATGAGAAAAATAATGTTATGTGAGTAAATATAGCGAGTGAGATTAAATAAATTGTAAAAAATGTGCTTGAAGAATCAAAAGAAAAGCTCATTTTAATAAAAACAGTTGTTGGTTTAGTCAAAATGTGCATGAAAAGATAAAAATAAAAAAGCTTTGTTATAAAAAATTGATTTAGATGTAAAGTTCAGATAATTGAAAAAAATATTGAGTGGCTCATAGGGATTCCAAGAATGCAATGTATAATGCAAAAAAAAAATTAGCTTTTAGTGATTATATAATAGACTTGGTGGTAAAGAGTGTGAAAAGATGTATGTGTAAGTTAGCCAAACAAAGAGATAGGAGAAGTAAAAATTTAGTTCAAGTAAAGTGCATTAAAGATGAAAGTAATAGAAGATAATATTAAACATAGGTGGATGAAATATTTTAATAATCTTTTTAATGAAAGTTGTGAGAGAAAGATTGACTTTAGCGACCTTAGTACGCTAAATGAAAATAGAAAATTTTATTTTTATTGTCATATTAGTAAAATCAAAGTTGAAGAGACTCTAAAGAGTATGAAAAAACTAGATATTAAGGAATTTTGTTGTTTATTAGTATTTTAATATTATTTTAGACACTATAATGATGCATGATGTGTAGAGAAATAGTATAGAGAGAGTAATGAGGGTCTTCATATGATATTCATTGATTTAAAGAAAGCATATGATAAAGTTTCAAGAGAAGTGGTTTGAAAAATTCTAAAAAAGAAATGAGTTAATATCGCTTATATTCAAGTCATTATGGATATGTATACTAGAGCTTTAACTTGTGTTCAAAAGCAAGGAGATTTGACCAAGTATTTCCTTATTTCAATTGGATTACATTAAGGATTGAATTTAAGCCTATATCTTTTTGCTTTAGTTATGGATGTTCTTAGTTCTTACTAGAAATTTATAGCAGGATGTACTTTTGATGTATGCTTTTTGTTGATGATATTCTTCTTGTTGATAAGACTAGAGAGGGAGTTCAAGAGAAACTTGAATTATGAAGGTCAACCTTGGAATCTAAAGGTTTTTGTTTAAGTAGGTCTAAAACCAAATATATGGAGTGTAATTTTAGTTATAAAATATATAGTAGTTAGGTTATGACATTGGGTGATCAAGTGATTAAAAAGAGTGAACGTTTAAATATTTCGGGTCGATTATTCAAAATGATGATGAAATTGATGGGATGTTATTAGTAGAATTCAAGTTGGATGGTTGAAGTCGATGAATGCATATGGCCAATTGTGTGATAGAAATGTACTGCTTAGACTTAAGGGAAAATTTTATAAGATGATTGTAAGACCTGCAATGATTTATGGAGCAAAATATTGACCAATAAAAGAGAAGGCATAAAATTAGATTAAGTATTGCAAAGATGTGGATGCTCAAGTGGATGAGTGGCTTTATACTTAGAGATAAAATGTGAAATGAATATATACGTGAAAAGGTTGGAGTAGCTTTTGTGGTAGATAAGATTCGATGAAGTCGCCTCACATAAAATGTCGGCATTCCGATGACCCAATTAGGAGAGTAGATGCATTATATTTGACCTATGTTAAGAAAGGTAGAGGTAGACTTAAGAAGACTTGGTTAGGTAGTTTAAAAATGATCTTATTCTATCAAAAATAAAAGAGAATGTGACACTTAATATGACACAATGCAGAAGAACGATTCATGTAGCCAACCCAACGTAATGGGATAAAGGCTTGTCGTTGTTGTTGTGTTTGGCTTATTAATTGTTTGTATGAAAATAATAAAATAATATTTTATGTACTTTCTCACTCTCTCACCATCTTTCGTCTTTCTAGCTCTCCACCTAGTGTTGATCCCACTTATCTCTATTTCATATATGTTTGCTCTTAACTCTCTCATCTCTTTTAGCTCTTGGTTCTTAGAATCCTTGCATTGCATGATGCCTATAGTCATTGTGTGCTAACCAAGCTCGCAAGGAGCTTGTCTCATCTCTACACCAAAACCTTAGCCACTCTTATCTCTTATCTAACATTTCAAGCCAATTTTTAGCTAAACATGAGCTCTTTTATAATAAATTGAACCAAACATGAATAAATTTAAATACGTGCTTGATTTCAAACAAGCTGAACACAAGCATACTGGTAGCTTGCTCCATCTTGACACTTATTCTCACTTATTTGAACTTCTATTTGCTTCTCATTGTTGGAAGGATGAGATCTTTCTCTGGAATCAATGCTCCTTGTATTTTGTTTTTTGATCCATTGTTAGAATCTTCTTGCTCAACATCTGCATCATCATAACTTTCTAGTATTGTAGGAGCACAAGATAGCTAGGCATATCATTGAAGTTTTCTCCTTGTAATATCAACATCGTAGCTTATGTTCACCTTATTGAAAGATCTATGGTGAATAATGGTTCTACAATCTTCTTGTAGTCGATCTTTAGTAAATGTTGGCCTCCACATGTGTCATAAATCAAGATAAGCTCATAAATCGAATTCGATGGACTTCAGAGATTATAGTGCGCAAATTGAGGCTCAAAATGTACTGGATGTCACCGAAAATGGTCGAAACGACCTCCGATTGACGAACGGACTTTGTCATCGCGTTGAGCTCGAGTGGTCGATATAAATATAGACAACAATGATCAACCGATCAGCTCGAGTTACACATGATTGCACGCATATCGAAGTCAGGAGGCGCCGATGCAAGCCAAACGACCCTCGTTCATGAAATTAATTGTATCGTTAGCTTTGAAACGTCAAAATCTATCAAATGAGACTGTTCGCGCTCAATTCGGATGAGTGTGCAAATGTCAAATAATGCAGTAGCGTCGAGTTGAAATACACTGATCAAAATCAATCAAAATGACCTCCGACGAGCGACTTTTAGTCATCGCGTGATCGAAATTAGTCGGATATAAATATTGCACGACTTGATAAAGTCAGCGCTTCAATTCGTCACGCGTCTCGCATATCGAGGTCAAGAGGCGGCAAAGGACGACCTCCGTTCGCGAATTTGATCACACCATTGGCTTTAAAACATCGAAATCTATCAAATAAGATTCGCTCAATTCGAACAGTGCAATCGATCGGAATGAGCGGCAGCATCTATTTGAAATTGACTCAATTTCCCTAACAACGGACGATGGTAAAATGTTTATTCGTTTAGAATAATGGAATTACCACAGATCGATATATATATTGACTATGTGTGTTTATCGGCGCGAAATCCACATTAAAAATATTTAATAAATTCAAAATTTATTTAAAAATTCCCAAATTACTCCTATTTCCCCCTTATTTTTGCCAAAATAAAATAAAAACTGAAAACAGAAACTACTCCCTCCTATTCTGCACTCCCTCATTTTTTTTTTCCTTTTTCGGGCACTTTCTCTCATTCTCTCCCAAGTCTCCTCCCACTCTCCTCTCTCCTTTCTCCTGCAGCCTCTCTCCTTAGATACACACCACCCCAAGTCTACAAGGATTTCTTGGACGTCGTAACCCATGTGTTGTTGATGAGGATCCTTCAGTCAGGTTGGGTCGACTAACTCCTTTAACTAAGTAGATTAACAGGGATGAACCAGGATCACAGATATCATCATTCCCCAAATCCGGTTTAAGCTAAAATGAAGAATTTCACATCTTAAATTCTAAAACTACATTATTACTTATATTTTACGTTTAGCGACTAATTAGAAATTTCGAAAGTTATTTCTCACTTATCGGGAGGTAATTAACTATGGCTTGCTATAGAAACCCAGATCTAAAGTTCTCACTAAATGAGGATGAAATCTCGGGTAGTGTCTTATCTACTATCTCTCTTCAAAATTACACATTTTAAATATTCTTTTCATCAAGATTAGGTGTAAATTTTCCCATAATCATGATGGTCTAAAGTTCTTTTGAACTTAGTGCTCTATATGTCAAAGAACTTGATACATAACCTCAAACAAGATACTAAAATAGGATTTGTCCAACACATCGAGTAGATTGGAGACACAAGTGACATTGGTTAGCTAATTTTTTTAGCAAGAAATAATTAAATTTCATTAACCAGAAGAATTAGGCAAATATATATGGAAGAAGACGTTGTGTTGTCAAAGCAATAAATGAAATTTGATGCAAAAGGATTTTTTTTTCTTCAACGTGCAAAGCACAAACTGAACTAAAGCTCAATGTTATGATGCTATGTGCTCTTTTTACTGCAAGCTTGCACTTTGCAAGCAAGCAATATGCGATTCAATGCATCGCTGCACTTCACTCTTAAGGCACTTTAAATGTGCTTTTAATAATGCTGACAAGATGATGCTTCTTTGAATTCCCTCTCTTTTGCTTTATCTCCCCTCTTTATGATAAGTCTCCCTAAACTCTTTCAATTCTCCAATTTTCTGGATTCAAAACATTAATCAAAAGATCCATAGCTTTTAATTTTGTCTACGAATTCCTTTCATAAAGGAAGAGAATGTTGGCTGCATTATGAAAGTCGGAAAACATTAATTACAGAAAATAATTTACATGTGGAAGTTATGACGAGGTCACGTTGATTACAACGCCTACTTTGTGGATTGTTGTAGTTAGTTGACATCAAAACTAGACAATAATCTTCTTGGTAATGGAATCACTTGGCTCTCAAGTATTATTTTCTTGAGGCCATTTTTATGTCAATCTCAACCTCGACTTCTCTCGGCAACATATTAGCCTTTTATGGGCTTCTCTCAACAATAATGTAAATCTATCGGGTATCGCTTCTCAACTTGAAAGTCCTTTAGTTTAACCTCCACTCCGTGATCATGATTCGATGTGATTTCATATCCATCCTCACCACGTGCTTTTTTTTCGAGTTTCTATTCTTCTGAAGTAGAACCTACAGAACCAACACAGACTTATATCACTTTGTCCTCTACCGATATATTTTTAATCCTACACATCCTATGTAGTTACCTAAAATTTCTATCCTATGGGTTAAATATGGACAATTATAAAATCAACCCTCCTTTCATATCTTGGATTCTTTTAAAACTCATCCTAGCATTTCTTCTTTAAAGTACATCTGTTAGTTGCGTATAGAACCATTTGAGTTAAGGATCAAATTGGTCATCCAATTATTTATGGATAATCAAAATAATCCCAGATTAAACAAAAGAATCAATTTAGTCTCATGACTATTTGAAAAGAGATCAATTTGGTCCTATCATTTGAATTTGGTTAAAAATGAGTAGATATGTAATGGAGAAGGAAATAATATCAAAATAAGTCAACATTACAATAACATTAATATAATTAAAAATACATAAAATTTATGTCAAAAAATTTATTTTTTAAAAAATCTGTATGATATATTAATTTAATCTCATTGAATATGATTATACTTATTGCACGCAAGAACAAAAACCAATAAAAAAAATGAGATGCTTCATAAATTTATAAAAATTAAAATTCCAAAATGTCCGTACTTTTAATACCACAAACTGTTAGTTTGGATGATATAACCAAATTGGTCTTTTATCAAATAATCAAAGGACTAAATTAGTTCTTTTATTTAGTTTGAGATTATTTTGGTTCTCCATAAATAGTTGGAAGACTAAGCATTTATTCTATGACAACATCTGTTGTTCTGCATTCAGTGCTTGCCGAACTGCAATTTGCAAGGCCAACAAAGGAGGTTTCAAGGATTCACATGCAGAGGACTTTCTAGCTCCTCTTCTGAAGGTCTATTGAAATATTATGTTGGAAAAAATGTATAACTTGTATCAATAAGTTTCACTATTTTTATCCTGATCTTAATTAGGCGTTGTTGGAGAAGACTAAACTGAATCCGAGTGAAGTTGGTGACATCGTTGTTGGTACTGTCCTGGCTCCTGGTTCTCAAAGAGCTATTGAATGCAGGATGGCAGCCTTCTATGCTGGTTTCCCAGGTATTTTTCTCTAATTTCTTCATTTTGAATATTCAATGTATTGTTCTTTCTCACTTACATCTTAGTTTTTGTTGTATTTTCCCTTCAAATAAACCAGAGACTGTTCCTCTTAGAACTGTGAACAGACAATGTTCATCTGGCCTTCAAGCGGTTGCTGATGTTGCTGCGGCTATTAAAGCAGGATACTATGATATTGGTAAAACAGTTTTCTGAGGTGGTATATTTTCATTTCTTATGGGACTCAGAATTTATGTGATTTTATTTTTGTCCTTTTTATGAAAGGTATTGGAGCTGGCTTGGAGTCTATGACATTGAACAAATTGGATGGGAGGGATCACCAAATCCAAAGGTTCTCCGTATTTTCTGCACTTTTGTTCTAGCTGTATGCCATAATATACTTCCTAATGCCTGGGGTGCTCAGGATTAAACCTTTATTTATAATACACTTCTTCATTCTCAAGGCTAAATATCTTCAACAAGTCCAAGATTGTTATCTACCCATGGGCATTACATCTGAAAATGTTGCAGAACGCTATGGCATAACAAAGGAGGAGCAAGACCAAGCTGCTGTGAGTGCCGTACAAATGTCCTCACAGATTTAGACAAATAGAAAATGGAAGATACATATGCGTGCAAATATATTTTTTGTTTTTAGATGATGGCATTTACCCCATATTGTTTTATGGCATTCCTGAACTTTGATCAGGTGATATCTCATAAGCGTGCAGCTGCCGCAATTGCTTCTGGTAAATTCAAGGAAGAAATTGTGCCTGTGACAACAAAGGTAAACATTTCATTACCTCAAGGATCTCTCTTTGCATTATTGTTTTTTTTCTGATTCCAACTGTTATTACTAGTTCTCATATTGGTAAGAGCTAAGGGATTATAAGGAAAAATGCATTAAACTGTAAGCAACGCAGCTGGTAAATTTCAAGCAGGTTCTTCTAGAAAAGAATGCCCTACTAGATTGTGGGATCCGAAAATTCGCCATGACATCTTCGATAAAAGGAAAGAATTGTTTAAGTGTGGGTGATAATTTCGCGGATGAATAGTAGATAAGACCAGAGATTTCGTTCTCATTTGGTGAGAACTTTTTTATCTGGATTCGGGTTTCTATGAAGCATATAGTTAATTACCCTCCCAATCTTGAGAGAGCACTTTCGATTAAAAGTCGATGAATCGTTAAAGAGCAGTATATAATTGCGGTGAGTGGAGTTTAGAACTTATGAAATTTATTATTTTAACTTAAAACTTTTGTGGGGGAGCGATGTGGCCGTCAAGATCCCATGGTTCCCATTATCGTGATCGGTAAAACAGTCGAGGAGGAGGTAGTCGGCCCACGAAGGATCCTTGTCGGACACATGGGTTCGTCGTAGGTGTCCTTGTAGACAGGGTGGAGTTGTCTCAGGGGGACAAATATAAGTCCACCAAACTAACATAGAGCTTTTTGCAACCAAAATCTTCTACATTTCTCGAAAAGCAGCGTTAGGAACATACTGAGTGGCCAAGTAATAATAATTTAGTGTGCCTTGTGACCACGGTCGAGAGCAGTCAACCATTTATGTGGTGTAATGCTCAGCAAAATCAGCGGACGAGGGACGAGTAGCGTCCTTCGAACTTTAGGAATATTTGAGTGTGAAGATAGTTATGTATTTAATTTGACATTAGCTCTTTGTGAAGTTTTCTTAATTTGTCACAGAAGACAAATTGCGGAGGGTGGATTAATTTTATTTTATTATTTTTAGTTTTAATTTAAATAATTCATTTCATTTTTTTTTTTATTTCCTTTTTTTTTGTATTTTCTTTGAATTTTGATCATTTATGATTGATTTTAGATTTGAATATATGATCATTTATCATTGAAATTTTAATTATAATTACCTTCTCGATCCAGGTGATTGATAGGCTACTGCTCTGCGGTTTTCTGAGGATGGTCTAAATTCATTATCTCAAAGTATAATCCTTCACCTTGTCACTCTAGTTTGAACATAGAGGATCGGGTTTGGGACTTTTCTTCACGAGAATTTTAGAAAATTTATAGTTGGTTAATATCTTTGTATTATATGTGATAAAACTACCGGATATTATTAATTTGAAATTATTATAATATCACATTTTAGGTTTTGTTAACGGGACGGTCAGAAGACCAACCGGAAGGTAGCATCTGTTCTTTGTATTTTGTTTTACTTACATGTCCTTGTTTGACATTTCAACATCATCTGATATCTGTTCTTTTAAAATGTTGTATGGACATTAAATGTCAAGTTGAAAATATGTTCAATTTTTTGATTTTGAGTTTTGTTAACGGGACGGTCAGAAGACCAAAGGATAGTAGCATGTGTTCTTTTTGTATTTTGTTTTACTTACACATGTCCACAGTTTTGATTTATCTGTGAGTATCTGTTCTTTTAAAATGTTGTATGGACATTGAATGTCAGTTGAAATAGGTTCAATTGATTTTTTTTTGAGTTTTATTAGCGGGCCGGTCTAAGACAGCAAGGGATAGTAGCATAATGTTCTTTTTGTATTTTTGTTTTACTTTACACATGAGTGTTTGAACATTACATCTTCAATATCTGTTCTTTTAAAATGTTGTATGGGCGTTGAATGTAGTTGAAATATAGGTTGATTTTGATTTTTTTTTTTGAGTTTTGTTAAGGACGGTCAAGAAACCGGATAGATTTTCTTTTGTATTTTTGTTTTAACATGTCTATGTACAAAATCGTAATAAAGGGGTGAAAATAATTGATTTAGAGTATGATCGTAAGTAAAGTAATGAAAAAAATGGCTTGACATTTGATTTGAAATTTAATATCTCTTTATATTGTCTATAAAGAGTGAAAATAATTGATTTAGAGGCATATGATCATAAGTAAAGTAAATGTAAAATGAGCTTTAGATTGATTTAAATTTTTCTCTTATATAAAATCAATGTATAAATGAAATGATCTTTGGAGGCATATCTGTAGCAGATTTATTTCTTGAAAGAAGGGAATATAAAATATGAATAGTTGTCGTATTTTATTTAAGAGAGCAGTGGATTAATTAAAATCACCCTCCATCTATCATGTGCAAGTGGGGAGACAAATCATTAAATTTATTAAAGAAATGTGAACTTTCTTTTCCTTTTGAAAGAAAGGGATAAATTGAGAAGGCGTCGTATATGTATGCATATGAGCATCACTTAGATGGTTCCCTGCATCATGATTTATGAAGCGCCTTATGTGTCGAGATGATATAGATGAAGAGGAGGTAGAAAATCTATAAATAGAGGGAATTCGTCAAATCCTACATATTTCTTTCTTTTCTCCTTGATTTCAGTTTGAGTTCTCTGCTTGTAAGAGACTAAGTTGTCTTATAAAGATTTGTAAGTTTTACCTTCTCCCTTCCTTTAGCAATTTTTTTTTTCTTGGTATTTTTTATGATGGATAATATTTCATTTCATGTATTCATTATCCCTTATAATCATGTTGATCATGAAAATGGACATATGGGTAAAGATAACATGTTAAACATGTATTTAAGCATGTGTCTAAGCGTCTAATAGCGTATCAGTAAGTAGGATTAGGCAGCATCAACAAATACATGATAAGCATCTTTGTATGTTCCACACTTCATACACATGTTAAGCATAAAGGGGAAGAAAGATTCACGTTAAATAATATGAATAGTTGTTGCGTAGGTGTCGTATGACATGAAAAGTGAGTTAAGCGTAAACATATATAAAATACAGCTCACCTTTCCCCTTTTTTTTAATAGGCCTCCGGCGTCGTCAGGGGAGTACAAACTGCTTCGCCAGAAAGGCGTGCATGGTAGGTGTCGTGAGACCTCGGCGAAAAGTTTTGCCTACGCCGAAAGGCGTCGTATGGCGTATCTGAGTTGCATTCGATGCGTTGACAGCGTGGCAATCTTTATCATGCTTTATCGCGTTGGAACAGCGTGAGCAGAATATATTTGCCGTTGGAACAGCGTGAGCACTTATCATGAGTTTCCCGCGTTGGAACAAGAGCGGTGCTTAACATATTCTGCGCGTTGAGCGTGAGCGATCTTTCAGTTTCCACGTTGGAACGATGTGAATTTATAAAACATATTTCCGTTGGAACAAGCGTGAGCATCTATCCAGTTTCGCCGCGTTGAACATGAGAGCATAATAGCATATTTATATTCGTGAGCAATTATCATGGTTCCGCGTGAACATGTGAGCGGATCTTTATAAGCGTATTTAAACTTATTTTGTATATATTTAAATGTAAAACATCTTATATGGCGTCATTTTCATCACTATTTCAATTTGCATTTGAACATTGAATAGGTAATTGATTCTTAGATAAAATAGGCCATACTCATGAATAACAAAATGATCGATTCCATTGAGAATATTTTCAGAACATCTTGGCCATTAAATAACAAAATGATTCCCCACAGAAAATAAGCATGCTTATGCAGACAAGAAATGATTGATTCCCCTTAGAGAAAAGAAATTTTTTAAATACATCCCATTAAATTAATTCATTTTCCTTTGGGTAAAAAAGAAAATTCTGAGAAATGTTGGTTTTCAATGCATGCGCTTTAAAACAACAAAATGATCCCAATTTCATAGCTAAAACCAATTTAGATTTTCATATCAGAAATTTTTCACATAACTTTACTAAAATGAAACAATAACTTACTTGATTTAAGATAAATGCATAATGTAATAGCATGATCATGATGTACTTTAACACATAATTTGAAAACTCTTTTTTTTTTTTAATTTAGATCAATGATTGTGCAAAGGCATAATATGTACCATTTCTCGTAAGAAATCAATTTTGAGCAAGATGAACAAATGAAATCTATAGAAGCAAACAAGAAAGAGAAAATGGTTGGGACATTATCGAAACATTTTAAGAAACACCATAAAATCAGATGATAGGAAATAAAATGAGATTTGGGCCATCATCCCAAATCTAAAGGAAACTCTTAGCATGATCCCATAAGATATAGCATATTAGCAAAACCAAAAAGCTCAAATGCATAAAACAAACTTAGGGTTAGAGAAAACAACACGGAGGTTTGAATGCAGAGGAAGGAGGAAAAAAGGGGTTTATTTGGTTAGGGTTATTTAAGAGCTTGATCCTTCGGTTCTTCTCGTGTGGACGAAGGAGGAAGGAAGAATGAGAGGGGAGAAGCGGAAACGAGTTCTTCGTCAGAGGAGGGCGTTCAGGTCTAGAAACGATGGGGAAAGGCGAGCGAAACAGTAGAAGGAAAGAGAGCGTGAAGGAAAGCTGAAACCAATGAGCTTGGAAAGGAAAGAGGAAGAACCAGAGAAGGAGAGAGAGAGAGAAAGAGGAGAGTCAGGCGTGAAAAAGATCGAGCGAGGAGGAAGCGAGAGAGAAAATCGTGAAGAATGGTCAACTTCCTGAGCCTTTAGGCGCGGCTTGTCTGGTGATGATAAAGATAGCGGCAGGGTTAGGAGGCGGATTGAGTTAAAGGATTAGAGATTAAAGCATAATGTCCTTTAATTATAATTTAATATTATTTTATATGATATTAATTTACAAACCCTACAATATGGGTGTCAATTTAGTTGTTTTATTTATAAACGGCGCGATCAATTTATTGATGAGAGGGGACAATTCGCGGCGGTCGGGATGAAGTGGTCTAAATTATGTCGTCGGCGCATTAATCGACCCTCGCGCATACTGGGTGTCGTGTCGTTTGATAGGTTTATGTTTGGCGGCGGCGGCGATTTATTTTGCGAGCGGAGGTCGTTTAGGCGTCGTCGAGGGCTTCCCGACGATATCGCACAATTTCATGATTTTAATTATCCGTCGATCTAGTGATTAATTTTGATTAATTTATTTTAATATTTTGCGTTGCGGCGTCGAATCGATAAAGCGAATTTGATCGGTTTGATCGCGATTGAGGTGTTAAATCCACGTATTTATTTAATTTATGGTTAATAGTTGACAAATGCCCCCAAACAAACATGTGCGCATGGAGCGGGCCGTGTTTGTTTACTAGTTGACTGCGGATCTCGAGATTTGCTTGGATATGTCATTGTAATTTCAATTTTATCTTAATAATACGTCGTTGCCCTTTGATAGAAGTGGGTATAACTCTCGGGTTGGGCAAGCATTTGCATTTTATCGGTTCAATAATAGCTTCGTTGAGCGGTATTTGTTATCGTTAGTCAATGCTTTGTGCTTGATGGACTAGATGAAGGAGATGATTTGACTTGTCATCATCAACTTGTCGAAGAATTTGATGCATCTTGACCACATGCTTTACTTTGGCGGACTTGTTGAAGACTTCTTCACGAGAATTTGAAATTTATATTTTTCTCTGTCACGGCTTTGTGCATTGGTGGACTTGATGGAGTTGATGAGATGAGAATGTCTTGGTCCCGCTTTTGCTTTGTGGACTTGTTGAAGACTTCGGTCTCGAATTTGGAATTTGTATTTTCCTCTCACGGCTTTGTGCCTTGGTGGACTTGATGGAGTTGATGAGATAATGTCTTGGTCACTTTTGTCTTTGTGGACTTGTTGAAGATTTCATCTCGAGGATTTATCTTGCCTCCTTTTTCACGGCTTCATGCCTGTGATTTGATGGAGTAAAATCGAATTATCTTAGAGATTTGTCGGTGTCTGAAATACCTTCGCCGCTTTTACGCTTTGGGCTTGTAGAAGGATAAATCGACGACTCTCGAGCTTGTGTTGGATCAATGGCAAAATCGGTCATGTGCTTTGCACATGTAATATCTTGATGACAAAACTCCACTTAGTTGGCATTTAGCTTATCTGAACATTGGGATAACTTCTTGGTCCTCACTTTTTGCTTGATTGGACTTGAAGAAGAATTTCCTTGTCTTTGCTTTCTTTGATAGACTTCTTGAAGGAGTTGAGATTTTTTTTTGTATTTGATTCCAAACTTCGGCTTAGTGCCGCCGAGTAAGGATATCTTTGTTTGTTGTAGAATTTTGAGAAATGACCTTACCAATAGGGATAATTTCGTCAGGTCAAACTCACCAAGTTGGAGAGATTTGGGGATTTGGATGCTCTTGTCTTTGAGCTAACGAAGTAGGAGGATCACTACTACTTTGTGGCGTGTTGAGTAGCAGTCTGTCGGACTGCCATATTTTGGCGTGTTGAGTGACACCTACACCTTGAGTGCGTGGACTTGAGCAATTGATGAAGGATTTTATCCTCGGGTAGCAGATGGGGATGGGCGGTTGAGTAAGGCATCTGATTCAACACTCCCATTATTCATGGTTTGTCCGACCTTATACACCAACTCGAAGCCTTTAGATTTGAAGTGATGGAAAATATCCTTCCAACTTGGTTTGTTTGCACTTGAAAATTTTCTTGGTCAAGAAGACTTTAAATTTGAGCATTTGAACATAATTTTGAGTATGCGGATCTCAAGATCAGCACCCATGTCAACCCAAAGAGAAAGAAAGGCCTCCTACCAGAACGCCATACTTTACTATAAAATTTTAAAATGCCCCTGCCTAACGTGGGATTTTATTTTATTTTAAAATGCATTCTTGTGTTACAAGAGAATTTCCAATGAAAATTTTCATAAGTGTTCGACAATAAAGATTTTCAAATGCAGATTTGTCCAATCACACTTTCATGCATTATTTCTTTAAATGCAATCGCCGATCAGATTGGTCTTTCACCAAGTCCACGAAATAGCCTTCCTCGATATACCTTTTCAATAACAAAAGGTCCTTCCCAATTAGTTCAAATTTACCGCCAATCAAGGATGATTGGTCTTCAAAGACTGTGACCACCTCCTTCCTAAAAGCTCGAGGCGCATCAGATGATCGAATGCTCGACATTCTCGCCCGATACTTCTAGATTTTCGAGCTAACCCGCTGAGATCAAGCTCTTCCATCCGTAGACAGCATTCTCATCTGTAAGATTTTGAATGGCTGAGCTAAGGTAGTTCAACTTCGAAAAAATCCGCTTCAGCCCCAAACACTGCATGTGGGTGACTTTGTAGAGTTTTAAGTGGTCCCAAGCCCATAACGCCCACAAGTTTGGTATGCCACTCCCTTTATTTCTGTGAGAATTTTTCTAAGAATTTGACTAGTTTTATTAAATGCCTCAGCCATTTGTTTCTGATTATAAATCGACGAATATCGCCAATCAATCTTATGACGAAATTTATAAACTTTTGAAGACCCATTGTTCGAAATGATTCGGTACACCAAATCTATAAACATATCAGTAAAGAAGTTACTTGTTCACCAGAACTTCTTTAAATGGTGCGCCTTCCCACTTGGAGAAATAATCGGTCGCTAAGATGAAGTGACCAATGATGATGGGATCATCGTCCAATTACATCCGTCTCCCTCTCAAACGGCCAAGATGCTATCGGATGCAACGGATTTGAGGTCGATGAATTATGTTACCTGGACCCGCATTCATGGCATCTCGCATGACAATCTTTACCATGACGCCAATAAGATCCAATTCTTTAATTTTGAAAGCCATTTTAGACTCGATTGTGTGCACCACAAAGTCCTGATGGATTTCAACAATTACTTATTGGCTTCTTCTATTCCCAAACATCACATCTCCGTCAAGGATCTACGATACGTAGTATTGCCAACATAAGCATATAAGTTCTTTCAAGTTGTGCAAAATATCGACTTATTACTGCAATTTGCCTTCGAAGTAGTGACGGCGGGTCGCCTCTCCTTCTTCTACTATAAGATTTCATCATCAGAAGACTTGGAAGTTTCTTCTTGAATGGTTTGAAGCTTGTCTTGTTGACTTTGAGAAATAATTTGTGGAGTGTAAGGAGCAACATGAGTCGCACTCGCTGAGATTTTGATGACCCTCTTCCAAATGGGATCTTAAACTTATCGGACTGAATGATCGCACACACTAATTAGTGTATCATCCATACTTATTTTAGCTAATTTAGCTAATCTGCTATTCCTAGCTCGAGACTCGAGTCATAATGACATTTGGAATTTGCTTCATAAGCTCGAGAACTCGCTTGTGATAGTTCCCAAGCTTGATTTTGTAAAGGCCCAACACTTGAATGATGAAGGAGAATCGCCATAAATTTGCAAATTCTCGACTCGGAAATGGTTTCTAAACCCGCCACCAACGCTCATATTCTCGCTTCGGTTTGAAGATTTGAGGGTTGAGCGAGAATCTAATGGACTAAGCTCCATCAAAATACAATTCCCACATTTGTTGCTTTTCTTTTCATATATGTGCATGATTTGCTCATCGTGAAGATCATCATTAGCAATGAGTCAGATGGGATGAGCGGAAGAAAATCGCTGAATTTGCCCCTTCACCGCGTAACATATGTAATATCAAATCAAAGAAGGGTAAACATCGCGTGCTGCATTCAACGCTGGTCTTGTCATCAAGAACTTCAACGGATCGATCCTCGAGATAAGTGGTAATTTTATGAGATAAGATGTAATGACGAATTTTGGGAAAAATTAACGCCAAACAATGCTTCAATTGAGAATAACGCTTCGCTTCCTATTTCTTCTAATGTAAGAGATAGCATTCTCCTTTCCTTCCTCATTATATGCCAACAAAGCACCTGAGATTCACAAGGTACAAGATGAGAGGCTTTCCGGATGGAGCCGCAAGAATGGGTGGATTCAACAGATATTCGATAATCCGTCAAGGCCTCTCGACATTCTTCGTCCCACTGAAAGGAGTATCTTTCTTCATTAATTTTGCAAAGGTCGACATCCGCCCGACAGATTTGATATAAATCTTCTAATGAATGCTAGATGTCCTCAGATGGAGTGGTTGAAAGACTCGAGGAGGCATTTCGACAATCGCTTTGATTTTGTTGGGATCGATTTCAATCCTCCACTACGCACAACATATCCAAGGAACTTTCCGTAAGAGACTCCAAAAGCGCACTAGAGGATTCATCTGAGATCATATTTTCTCGATTCTTTCAAAGACAATCCTTAAATCATCGAGATGATTCATGATCTATACTGACAACGAGGTCATCAACATAAGACTCTACTTTTGATGAATCAACTCCAAAGATTCGTCAGCTCTTGGTATGTAGCCCAAAGATTCTTCGCCGGGCATGACTCGTAGCAATATATAATCATGCCCCGAATGATGTTCTCATCTTCGTGAGCCATCTTGATTTGATTGTAACCGACGATCCGCCCATAAATGAGAACATGTCGGTTTGAAGTGTTATCCACTCACAGAAGCGGAAAGTCATCCTTGACATGCTTATTTAAATCCTAAGTCGCATATAAATCACCATTCTTCTTTTTTTTCACGGACAATATTAGCTATCCGCCAGATTTTTTCTTCTCGAATAAAACCGCCTTCAATGAGTTTCTTGGTGCAATTACCTGCTCTTCAACCTCCAATCTCATTCGCAGAGAGGCTTGCTTGACCGGTGTCGCTTAATTGCTAGTTTGAACCGCTATATCGGGATAAGCGGCATTTCAAAGATATGTCCTGCAAAGCAATCAATTCAGAGAAGGTTTTTAATTCTTCCACTTTATCTTCGAAGAAGAGCACGATGAACGCAGGATCCTCCTCGCCAAATTAACTTCTTGTTCATCCATAAGAATGCCTCCCCACCATCTTCAAGCTCTTGCCGGCCGCTTCTACTTCTTCATTATTTGTGAGACTAACATTAAGAATGACATTCTCATCTTCATCATCACTCTCAACTTCTATTCCCTATATAAATAATGTATATCCTATGGACTGCCTTGATAAAACCAAGGCCTAGTGTGTTTATTTCTCTTACCAATGGTTTGAGAACCTTTGGGTACCACATCATTTCAAAGAGCTTAGTCCTTGCTTACTCCACTGACCCCATGTTTGCATGATTAGTTTTGCATCTGAGAGTAATATTTTGGTATCCTTGTGGCATAGCTTCTTCTTCGATAACAGATACCC
Organism: Cymbidium sinense; assembly: GCA_021442155.1. Classification (NCBI taxonomy): domain Eukaryota; kingdom Viridiplantae; phylum Streptophyta; class Magnoliopsida; order Asparagales; family Orchidaceae; genus Cymbidium; species Cymbidium sinense. The sequence goes on from CM038215.1 coordinate 23,904,866, forward strand.
AATCAGATCTTCTTCGACACCCCTCTGATTTATAAAACGTGCTTCCCCTGTTTTCCGTGGAGAGGAGGTACAAAGCCTCAATTTTGTGAGTTTCTAGGGTGATTTCTTTAAAATGTCTGAGGAACAGAGTGACTACGTGTATTCTCCCGATGGATCTATGATTGTTTTAAAGTAGTGCATTGCACCTACCTTCAAAAGCAGATTCAAACTCATAATCGAGTCAAATGATTTTCCTCAATCGCTTTTTACTCAAGAGTCATGGACCTTTGATTTAGAAGGAACACATTCATCTTCTTTTCAAGATCACCGATGAGGACAAGGTTATTGATTTTGACTGTTTTATATCCCTAGAATATTTGGAACAATCTTTCCTTTATTCATTTTATCTTCTCCCTTCTTCTTAACTTGTTCTTTATGGTTTTGAAGTAGATGCAGATTTGCTAGTTTGTTTTGATTCTAAGGAAATTGCATCTTGATAAATCTTCATTTCATGCACCAAAAGGTTGCATGTCACCCACAATTTGGCATTCTTCTCCATCCTTTGTATATTTCATACATCGCAATGTAGATGGGACAATGCCATACTTATGAAGCCATGGTCACCCGTATGGCTCAATGAAGTATCTGATCGATCACATGAAATTTAGCTTCGCAGAGGTCTCCAAATTTAAGAGGAAGGACTAATGACCCGATAGTTTTCTCCCCTTCTCATTGAAACCTTGAACCATGACTTTATCTCGTCCTGATGTTGTACATCTAGAGATACCATCTAAGAGTTCTCATTCATAAGATTCACCTGAGGAACCGGATCAATTAAGATCCATTATAATTTCATCACTTTCACAGAATACAGAGGGCGATCAGCTCGCACCAGCATTGGGATCATCTTCAAAATGTGATTGGAGGCTCTTGAACATGCAAGGTCTCCGTATGCTCAAAGAAAATATGCTTCAATTTTCCTACTTTTCGAGAGCTTCAATTAAGGTGTTACGAGATCTTCCGACATTAAGTGTTTCAGATACACTAAGTCGCTACCGAATTTTCCTTATGGGATAGAATATCAGAATGATCCCTTTGATGAAGGCTTTATTTGAATCCTGGATAACTTTTTCATCAATTTCTTTTCCTTTATCTTTATTCATTGGCTCTTTCCTCTGTAAAGACTGACCACTTCTCAACTGCATTGAAGCATTTCATTTGATCAATCTTCGATGACTCAGTTTTCAAAGATTCGCTTCGCCTCCTAATGATAGACTAAGATTCGTAATCACCGCCTACTTTTACATTTTATGTTTGATATGAGCTTGGTTCATCTTCTTCATCTGGAAACAGTTCCTCTAAGTTATCAACTTCATGCATCATCAAGCAAGACTCAGGAAGTTCTTCGATTCTTCCCCGCTTCTTCATCGATCCAAGATTTGAATGAATTCGCAAGCTGATAGTCGTTTCAGACATGTAATCTTCCATATTATCTTTTGTGTTACGTCACCATCCATAATAGTAGTAACATTTTGTGCTACCTTCTTCTTTTATTTAATTTATTTTTTGTGTTTCTTAGCCTTCCTCATGAGATTTGGCTTTCTTTCGTGAGATGAACTAGCCTTCCCATAACTAGTTTTGTCTCAACTCACGGCTCAAGTGGTGATTTAATCAATACCCGAACGCCTTCCAATTGCGCTTTAACATTTTACAAATTTTTAGATCAAGTTGCCATCCTTCATCATCACCGCCTTTCCTTTTATCATCGCTGATAAGATCGGAGATGAGTGATTACTTTGGTGGATTCTTTCTTCTGACGCACCAATACACCGTCCGATAATGTGAATTCACCGCTTTATATTTTCGCTAGCCAATTCAATATGTAGCAATCTTCAACAGATGGCCGAAGACCCATGATATGGACAAGAATTAGATTATCGCTTCAGCCTCTTTCGTCTTTTACACTCGTTGGAGACCTACTTGAGTGCATGTTTAAACACACACACTTTCCCTTTTAAAAGAATACTCTTTTTCGCCTTTTCGTCCATCGAAATATTCGCCCTTTTTTGCTTGGTCGCCGCCTTCAATCGTTTACCAGGTACATCATTACCTCCAAGTATGAGCGTCATGGAGCGTGATTGAACGACCGCTCGCTTTTTCGATAGCGTATTTTTCACGCTATGATTAATCGCGCTCAGATCCTTTCAGATGAGGTGAAATGTGTTTCACCTTTCGTCCTGAGCTTTTGCTCTTTTGATTTATCTTTCTATCGATAAATTTAATTTTTCAAATTTAGCCACCCTATCAAGCGAGTCTTGAAATGTGGTAATCAAGCCATGCAAAGATGCGCGCCATCTTATCATCGATGTTGCCCATCAAGAATTGATCAGATGCTCTTCTTCTAATTGTTGTTCACATTTCATATTTCGCCAACGCTGTAATATATATCGTAACTGACTCGCCTTTCTTCCTCTTCGCTAGGTCAAGAATCGCCTTTTCGATCATAACTCTTTAACGAACATATTTTCAAGTTCGAAAGTTTTGATCGAAATATTCAACTCAAAGATACCATTCAAAGCAAATGTTAAACCATCGACGAATAATAATAATGCATCATTCCCCTGTTACCGCAGATGCTTTGAATCGGGCCGATGTCGCTTGGGATTACCATTCCGCAATAGATTGAACTTTGCATTGAATATCCCTTTGATATGGAATTTGATCATACTCCGGATATGCACCTTTGCTCACCAATTTTTCTCGCCGCCCGCAATATATTGATCTTCTCATTCAATATAATATCAAGTTGAGATCACACGCCGATATAGTTTGTATATTCTCGAGAAGCAGTGTTGTCGAAATAACTCATTTATTTCAATCTCGCCAGCTCAATAACCCTCAAGCATGTGAGATCAAATTTATTGGAGGATTATGCATTGCTGAGGCTTTGATTATTTGGGGAGTGTTGACCCGAATATTTCTCTCGATTAATCAGATCATCGCTATTCAGATCATCATCATTTCGCCATTTTCACATTCAACTGAAGGATTTCTTTATCGGCTTTCATCTCGACCGAATTTGTCTCTACCGCCAAAGTGGTAGACGTGAAGGTGGGATTTTCTTCCCTTTCTTCTTCTTCTTCTTCTTGTTCCTCTCAAGACTCGAGGATGCTTCCTCTATTTGAACATTTTGTTGTTCTTCAGAGGTACCAGACGACGCCAGTTGATACGCGACACCAGATGGCTCACCGAATTGCACCATATACACTACTTCAACGTTGCCTCTCTTCTTCTTCGCCCTTCGACACGAATTTCGACGGTTGCTCCATTGAACTTCCGATTCCAAGTGTGGAATCGAAATTTCTTCGCCAGAGGGCTTCGATCGGTTAACCTCCTTCGATGGATGAATTGATGACGGATCCCCTGAGGATTCTCCGCGTGTCACCGCCGATATCTTATCATGGGGCCCTCTTTTAGCTCCCATCGCCGAGCAATTTGAGTCGGATCTCTGAATTCACACCGATGTCACGCCAATTTCTTTTGAGGCCTAGCCTCCATATTCTGCTTCCACCGGACCTTTCGCAGGATTCCTGACGGCCCAAGTGTCACACCCGATGTTCACCGTGGGACATGAATTCTGCCCCGATTGGGAGGTCTCGAGGAGCGCCTGGCATCCTTAATAACAGTGATTTTCTTTTCATCACTCTCCTCGCTACTTGAGAACCCGATGCACTCGGCAAATAGGCCGCTCGCAGAGGAGTCGAACCCGATGTTGTGGGTCCGTGACTTTGACCAAGAGTCGTTCGCTTAACCCACGGTTGTCAAAACCGATGGAACACTCACCGCTTCCCATAATCATTACATACAGACGCAGAGTGAGTATGTAAGATTTCTTTTTCCTTCCCCCAAGCCTTAGATGAAGAAGTTTTCGCATACGCCCCTGAATGGTTCACCGGATATTTCGAGGGACAAAGAGACCGCCAAGAATAACCCTCTTTCATGATTGGCTCGAGCCTCTCAAAGACCGATGATTTTGTGACCCTACACAGTCATAACTTCAAGCCTTTTCAGATATTGTCGCACGACGCAGACGAAGTTTGCACTTCAGCAAAGTCGATTCAAGAACTCTTCGCTCAAGATTGGGAAATCCACGCCACCAAACCTGATGGACCGGCTGCTTCCAAAGATAATACGGCCAAAACGGATCACGCCGAGAAAATGACAAATGTTCAGAATGCCATTCGAATTTAAAAAATTAAGAATTAAAAATAACTGACTATCACCTTACTTAAAATAATAATGATAAAGATAAAGCATACTAAGCATATGCACTAAATAAAATCTCATATAACTTAAGACTTTGAGTAGAAGTTTGTTGTCAAGTTTAACTTATCGCTTCTATTTCATTTCAATTTCATATTTCATTTATCTTTTCATTTTTTATACTAATCGCAATTATAACTTAGATTTGACTACCAAAGATGGAAAGAGAAACCGTCCCCGGAGTCGCCAGAATCTGGATCCAAAATTACACCGACATCTTTCGATAAAAAAAGAAAGAGTGTTGTTTTGATAATTTCGTAAGGCGATGAATAGTAGATAAGACACTACCAGAGATTTCGCTCTCATTTGGTGAGAACTTTTATACCCTGATTCGTTTCCTATAGGCAGCCCCTATAATACTACCCCTCCCAATACCGAGAGCACTTTCGACATGCTACAATGAATCGCTAAAGAACGAGTATATAATCGCAGCTGAATGGAGTTTAACTTATGAAATTTATTATTTTAACTTAAAACTTTTGGGGAACGACGACGCATCAAGATCCCATGGTTCCTATCCCGGCCGCGATCCCCGTCCGCTGAGGAGGTAATGACCCAACCCGACCGGGATCCTCAAAGAACACATCGCCGCCCAAGCGTGTCCTCAGACTAGTGTTCGGGGACAAATATAAGTCAACCTAACAACTAGGCTTTTGCCCAACCAAATACATTCTACATTTCACCAAAGAGCGCCGAACATACTGGCCGACTAATTTAATTTATATCGGCGAACCACCCTGGCCGAGGCTCGTCAGAACTGCTGCATTTAGCTATATCGCAGAAAACCACGCGACAGGACACGGCCACGCCCCACGCTGAATATTGAGCGAGAATTAATGACATCGCTTTTTCATGAAGAAAAGCTTAATTTGTCACCAAGACAAACAATCATGGATTAATTTTATTTTTTTATTTTAGTTTTAATTTAAATAATTCATTTTTTTTTTTATTTCCTTTTTTTATTTTTGAATTGATCATTTTTTATCGAGGATTTGAATATACGATCATTTATCATTGAAATTTTAATTATAATTACCCTTCTCGATCCTGTAATATCAATCGATAGACTGTCACCTGGCCGCTTTTCTACAGAGATTCATTATCTCAAGATAATCCTTCAAAACCCACCTAACATATGAGGATCTGCTGGACTTTTCTCGAGAATGAAATGTAGTAATGGTTCACGCTCAGATATATTATTAGCTCGATATTATTAATTAAATTTTATAATATCACATTTTAGGTTAAACCGACCTCACCAAAACCAAAGACGTGATTCTTTGTATTATTTTACTTAGTCCATTACAACATTTCAACATACATATCTGTTTTAAAATGTTGATACATTAAATTTCAAATATAATTTTTTTTTGATTTTTTTAAAACCCTGACCTCCCTAAGACCAAACCGATAAGAAGATTTCTTGTATTTTATTTACAGTTTGTTCAACATTTCAACATACATACAAAGATCTGCTCTTTTAAAATTTTGACATCGAATGTCAAATATGCTCATTGATTTTGAGTTTTAACGACCCCCAAGACCAAACCTAAGATGATCGTTGTATTTGTTTACTTACACATCTTTGAACATTTCAACATACACGAAGATTCTGCTCTTTTTTAAAATATCATATTATCAATGCCAAGAAATATGTCATTGATTTTGAGTTTTGTTAACCTGACGCCCTAAGACCAAACCGATAAGAAGATTTGATTTTTTTTGTTTTATTATGTCCCTACGTGTAAACAAGATATAAAATAATCGATTTGTATACCATACGATCATAAAGAGAAATAATGCCTAAAATGACTTAGAATTTGATTTGACACTCTCTTTATAAAATCCTAACATAAAGCCGAAAATAATTGATTTATGATATGATCATAAAGAAAAGAATAGCTAAAACGCAAAAATGATTGATATAAATTCTCTCTTATGATAAAATCAAGAAAGATAAACAAAAAATGGCATATGACCATAAATACCCATTTATTTCTGAAATAATATAATATTTCATTTAAGAGCAAGTGGATTAATTAAATCCACCTCCCTCACATGCAAGCTCACTGACACAAACCCATTAAATTTATTTATGACAAGAAAGACTTTACTTTTCAAAGAAAGGATGATGCGACATGCAGCAAGATGTCCATGATTAACATGACAAGGCATCACCTTAGATGGTTCCTGACGCATTATAATGCGACCTTACACAAGACGAAAATGATGAGAAAAAGAGGATTGAAAATCTATAACAAGAGGAATTCCTCATAAAATCACACTTTCTATCTCATTTCTTTCCTTCTCTCCCGATTTCACAATGAGTTCAAGAGAAGAGAGCCAAGGCCATAAAGATTGTAAGTTTTACCCTCCCTTCCTTTTTAATTTTCTATTTTTTTTACGATGATGTCATGTCAAAATGTTTCATTTCATGTATGTCTTTATCCCCTTTTTTTTTATCACCATGTGATCAATGAAATGGACATATGAGAAAAGATAACATGTTAAACATGTATTTAAGATGTTCTACATGATAAGATATCAAGTAGATAGAACCAAAGCCAACAATCATGTACATAAGATCATTCGCTTCCACACATGAAAAGACTAAAAGATTCAACATTCATCAAACCACAAATACATCATTGTTACAAAAGTCATATGACAAAAAAGTAAACACATAAAGATACATAAAAAATACTAATATTCTTTTTTCTTTTTTTTACAGCTCCCACACATCCCCATTTAAGGGGTCGCCGGAGACTGTCCCACCACGCCAAGAAAGGCAAGCAGAGGTCGAGACACCCTACCGAAAGTTTATTTCCCACCACAAGGCGTATTGGTTAAATACATATCAGATTTCGCCACGCCAACAACGAGCAAAGATTATCATATAGCTTCGCCACGAACACGCAATGCGACTTATAAGAAAGATATTTCCGCCACGAACAACGAACGGTGATTTATCACAAAGCTTGCCGCATAACAATGTAACAGTACTTATAAAGATATTCCGCCACGCCAACAACGCCAAGAGCATTATCCTTCCGCACAACAACGCAACGTACTTTATAAGAAAGATAGCCACGCCGAACAACGCTGGCAGATTATCATTGCCCGCATTGAACAATGCGAACGCTTTATAAGAAAGATATCGCCACGAGGAACAACGCAATGTACTTATCACAGTTTCCCTCCGCAAACAAGCAACGTACTTATAAGAAAGATATTTCTCCACGCCGGAACAACAAAGGCATCTTATCATAAGTTTCAGACGCATAACGAACGAATTATAACATATTTAAACTCGATAATAATATATTTGCATACATATTTAAACAAGACATAAGATCTTCTATAGCCATTTTCATCAATATTTCACCGAATTTGAAAACATTCAAATAAAGAATTGATTTCCCAGAAAGTTTAGCAAAGCCTTATACTCATCAAATAACAAATGATCGATTCCCAGTGAGAATAAGAAACATCTCACCATTAAATAACAAAAAATGACCGATTCCAGAGAAAGAAATTTTCAGATGTTTATGCCCATTAAACAGAAATGATTGATTCCCCAAAAGAAAAGAAATTTTAGCACATACCCATTACAACAAATTAATTCATTTTCCTTAGTAAAAGAAAATTTCAAAGAGAAATGTTGCAGAATTTTTCAAAAAAGTATTGATCATGCCTTTAGACAACAAAATGATCTAATTTCCTCTTAGAAAACCAATTTGATTTCCCATATGCAGAAATTTTTCAGCAAGCAACATACTAACTAATGAAACAATACAACTTCCACTTGATTTCAAAGAAGATAAATGCATGACATCCATAACATGAGCATCATGATATGGCCTGATTTAAGCCATGCAATAATTTGAAAACTCCTTTTTTTTTTTAATTTTAGATTTCAACTCAATCATGTGCAAGAGGCATAATATGTACCATTTCTCCGTAAGAAATCAATTTTGAAAAGATGAACAAATGAAATCTATAGAAACAAGAAGCAAGAAAATGGTGCCATACATTATCCCAAAGCATTTTCAAGATAAACACCATAAAATCTGTAGATAATAGGAAAATGAGATTTGGGCCATACATCATCCCAAATCCCTAAAGGAAACTCTTAAAGATGATCCCAAGCATAAGATATAGATATTCAAAGAAAACTCTAACTTCCAAAGAAGCTCAAATGCATAAAACAAGCTTAGAGAGAAACAACCTGGAGGTTTCAATGCTAAGAGGAAAGGAGGAAAAGGGTTTCTAGGGTTGTTTTATGTGATCCCGCTTCTGCTCTTCACTCGGCGTGACTGACTAAGGAAGGAAGAATCGTGAGAGGGAGAAGAGCAGAGAGAGAACGAGAGTTCTTCGGCGAGAGAGCTCACTGGTTCTGGAGCTCGACGGATCGAGAGCAGAACCAGAGCTTCTACCGAGAAGGGAGAGACCGAGGAGAGGAGAACGTGAGCTCACCGAGAGGAGACCGAGAGAAGCGGCCGAGAGAGGGAGAGTCGAGTGAGCTTCAGAAGGGAGAGGAGAGAGGGGGAAAATGAAGAATGGAGTCAACCTTCCTTCGGCTAGGGCGATTCTCCTTAATGGGAATGTGGGCGGCTGTGGGTTAGATGAGATTGGGATTTAAGAGGATTAGAGACAAACCATTAGTCCTTTAATTATAATTTAATATTATTTTATATGATATTAATTTATGCACCAAACCCTAATACGGGTGTCAATTTAGTTGTTCGCCGAACGCCGCTGATCAATTCGGATCGAGGTCGCGACAATGTCGACGGCCGGATGAAATTAGGTCTAAAGGCCGTCGCTTAAATTAATCGACCGCGATATTTCTCCGACTGACCGAAGGTGTCGCTTGATAGTTTCGACGTTTTCGACGACGGCATGATTTATTTTGCGAACGAATTTTAGACGCCGTCGGGCTTCCGACTTCGATATGACAATTTCATGATAATTTGATTTTAATTATCCGATCGATTCTTAATTGATTGAATTTTCGATTAATTTATTTTAATATTTTCGACGCTGCGTCAATCGTCAATTAAAACGAATTTGATCGGTTCGGATCGCGACAGGGGTGTTAAACTCATTATTTACTTGATTTTAAATGACACATAGTTGTAGGTCAACATAGATGTTCTTCAACGCAAGGTCGGCCATCCCTCAATGTCATAGATTCTTGTACAGGCTATTTCAACAAAAAAACACCTCTAACTACATCAATGTTTGAATGGTTTATCATGTCATCCTCAGCAATCAAATAAGATGCTAAGAGGGGTTTACCTTTTGTGTTTTATTATTATTGGCATTAACTTAATTGAGTTTAAGTGATCATCAGCTATGTTTAAACAAATGTGAAACATATTATCATGACAGTCTAACAGACTACCAAAGGCCACCACCATGTCATGGTCCTATTTTCTAATTAGTCTCTCTAAAAGTTCAATACCTTGATACTTGATGCATGTAATCAAAAACTATGTACTGGGGAAATCATCTTTTTGTTATTTCAATCTTTTATTTTTCATACATATATGTGACTGGCTATAACTATCTTATTGTTATTGTGAAGATCAAGGATCCAAAAACTGGAGCTGAGAAGGAGATTACAGTCTCGATGGATGAGGGAGTTCGCCCTGATACATCCCTGTCAGGTCTTGCAAAACTAAAGCCAGCATTTAAGAAGGGTGGAAGCACTACAGCAGGTACTGGAGGCTTTTTTGTTTTGTACTTTGATTACCTCTCTATGCTTTCTAGTGTTAATTCAATTTGTACAATTTTTCAGGTAATGCAAGTCAAGTTAGCGATGGTGCTGGGGCAGTTCTCCTCATGAGGAGAGATGTTGCAATGCGAAAGGGTCTTCCCATTCTTGGTATTTTCAGGTTTGGTCTTTACTTTATAATGGATTCAATTATTTCTTTTTGCTAAAAGGCCTTAAGATGCTGCTTTTTTAAAAAAAAATTCATCTGGTTATATATTTTTCTTTTATGTGAACATCTGCAATACATCGATGAGGTTGGGTATATTAATCTCTTCCATGAAATTGTATTGGTGGGGGCTTCATGCACTCAAATTTTAATACATATCAAGCTTGACCCATAAATACCTTCCATGTTCTTGGTGAAAATCGACATTATGATCTTGTGTTTGAATATCATAAATGGTAGTAGGATTAGAAACAACTGCATGTGCGTGGAAAAGATTGAAGTACCATAAAATCAAAATCTGTGGTAGTCTTATTTATGAAATTATGATATTGATAGAAAATGGCTATCTGAGAAGATGTTGTTTATGTGATTTCATTTAGGATGTACTGCAAACGGCTGCATTTTCTTCTTTTTTTCCCTGCATGTCAGATTTTTCTTTGCTGCTCAATCAATTTGACAATTTGGAATTTTTTTTTAGGAAGATTTACATACATACCAGACAATTCTTATGTATTTACATATCTAATACCGAAAGTTAGATATTTACTAATCTAATACTTTCTTATATTTAAAAAGGTGCATATGCTTTTAAAAAGTGAGTGATAATGGTATTTTTGATATGATATTGAAAATTGTGGTGTTATATATATATGTAAAAATTGAAGTTTAGGTATTAGATATGTAAATATATGTATGTAAATCCCCTTTTTTTAATGTTTGCAAGTCTTCAAAGATCCACTTCATTACCTTTGAGGCTCTGACGTCTCCTTGTGTTGAGTCAGGTGCCTTTGATATAGAAGCTTGTGCAAATCTATAATTATTTTTGCTTCTTATGGTTTCTGCAGTTTAGCTCTTCATCCTTGATAAATTCAACTAATTTCCATCTGTTTAACTCCCGAAAGGAAGGACTGCATCTTCCTAAAGGAAGCTTTGGGTAAGGGCTTTTGGTATCCTTCTGGGTTTTCTTAGTATCTGATCGCTATTGGAAGGTATTCTTGGAAAATGTCCAATCCACTTTGTAGTCTGTAGGGGCATAAGGTTTATGCTTGCCAATCTCTTCTCTGCACACAATTACGGATGCCACGTTTCTTATGCTCTATTATCTCTAAAGTAGCCATTCATCGTATATCTTCCTAGATTGTGTTATTTTACAACCATTCTGCTGAATCTCATTTATGGATATTTCTTAATAATAATGTCTTTATGGCATCATGCGAGACTACCATTATCATAAAATTTTCAACCGTGCTACTTGTAGGAGCTTTGTTGCTGCTGGGGTTGATCCTGCTGTAATGGGTATTGGTCCTGCTGTTGCAATACCTGCTGCCGTCAGAGCATCTGGTCTTCAAATTAAAGACATTGACCTATATGAAATAAACGAGGTAATAATTGAATTCCTGCTAAAATAATATTGGTTCTCTTGAAAACGCGTGCACGTATTTTCCTCCCAGAATTGACAACCTTGTTTGTGCTGCATTAGGCTTTTGCATCTCAGTATGTATACTGCATCAAAGAGTTGGGGCTTGATCCACAAAAAGTCAATGTTAATGGCGGTGCCATTGCTCTTGGCCATCCACTGGGTGCAACAGGTATTTTTAGGCTCTACTGTCAAGTATCCGAATATTGCAATAAAAAAATAAAAAAATGGTTACTTCTATCTTTTTTTTTTGTCATCGCCTTGTTTGGGTAATTTTGATGTGATGTTAATAGTAGTCGAGAATCTTTTTAATAGTAAGAATACATTATTCATTTGACGTGTTACAATGTTTTATGGCATTAAATATTGACCAGTAAAAGAGAAATATAAAATTAAGTGTTCTTGAGATGAGGATGCTCTGGTGGTTGATGGGATTAACTCTTAGAGGCAAAATGTGAAAGGAATATATATGTAAAAAAAGGTTAGAGTAGCTTTAATAGATAAGATTAGAGAAAGTTGTCTTAGATGATTTGATCACTTAAAACATTGGTTCGATGACCCTGTTACCCTGTTAGGAGAGTAGATATATTAAATTTGACCTATGTTAAAAAAGGTAGAGGTAGACCTAAAAAGACTTGCTTAAAAAATATAAAAATTAACTTTATTTTATTAGACTTAAATGAGAATATGATGCTAAATAGGACATAATGGAGAACAATGATTCATGTAGTTGACCCTACATAGTGGGATAAAGGCTTCTTGTTGTTGTATTGCCTGTGGGCATAAAAACAATTAGGAAATTTGTGCTGTTGTTCATGACATATTTATCTTTGTTTCTTGTTTATTGTTTTATTATTAAATTGACGGCTTAGTTGATATGGACTCCCATGGGTGGTTCCTGTAGCTATCACATATCATGCAGTTCATGGTGCATTCGGTCCTTGTATCCTTTTGATCATGTTGCAGGCTTTAACAATATTTTTCTTAGAAGAGGATATTTAACATAGATGGATGAGATTGTGGGCTCTGAAAATTCACCATCGACCTCTCGATGAAGTGTGTTTGGAATGATGTCGATTAAATTTTCAGAAAACAGAAGAAATAGTAGATAAGACACTACCTAGAGATTTCGCCCTCATTTTGTGAGGATTTTATATCTGTTTCGTGTTTTCTATAGAAACATAGTTAATTACCTCTCTGTTGAGAGAGAACTTTCGATTAAGGCCATAAGATGGGCCTTAAAATTCAAGTTTATGAAATTCATCATTCTTCAACTTGAAGCGGATGATTCGGAGAATGATGACGCGCTCGATCAAGATCTCATGGTTCATGGTAATGCCAGTCTACTTGGCCAGGAGGAGGCGGTGACCCAACAAGGATCCCTATCAGCAATCATGGGTTACGTCGTCCAAATAATCTTTGTAGACCTGGGTGTGTTTATCTAAGGAGACAAATTTAAGTCCACATACCGAGAGGGCTTTTGTTTCTCTATTTGGTTCACATCTCAAAAAAATAGCTATTGGGGAATATCGGGTTCCAACCATGTAATAATATATGTATCTTTAGAGCTGATAGCGTGAGATTGATTGAGAGTGAACATAATTGTGTACTTGACTTGACATTGATTTTTTTGTGAGCTAAAGATTTCTTGATTTGTCACCTCCGACAAATGATTGCGGAAGGTGGATGTATTATTTTTTCTTTAAATCTTGGATTGATGATTTTCATTTAGTCATTTTAAGCTTAATAATTAATGAGATGTTTCATTTAGATTGATATTTAATTTATATTAATTTGATTTGAAATTACAATCACATTTTGATGAAATATCCCCTCTGGTTGAAATCTCTATTCAATACAGTCGTCATCGAGTTATATGAGTTTGCTTGATTATTTAGTTTATTATTTAGATATTGTCGTATATTAATTTAATAATAGATGGTCGATTCTTATCGTATGATAAAATTTTCTCATATTTTCTTAAGTTGAAATTCTTATAATATTATTATTAGATTTTAGATTTTGTTACGGGACAGTCTAAGACCGACTTGGAATAAACTCGTGGTGATCATCTGACAATAAGTTGATTAATCATAGTGTTGGGGCGTCTTTGGTTAATTCAATATTGCTTTAAGCTTAAGCGATTTGAATAATGTTACTTATTTTGATTGAGTTTCATTACAACTTTTAAATTTTAAATAAAATTTTGACGACATTTGTGACCTCCGGCATTGTTCCGTATAAAGGACTACATGGGGCTGGTCAGTCATGCAAGAAAGATATGTATGGGTCTCAAACACATGTAACAGATTTTTTTCACGTCAAGAAAGACGTGTATAGATATTTATACATCTGTAATGTTAGTTTAAAATAATAATTATATATTTATGACTGACTTTACTTTGAGCTCAGATGTCTGTCAAAATTTGGCGACATCCGATCGTCTCATAGAGCGGGTATCTTGAGTATGCCCACCATGCCAAGAAAGGCATGTATGGGTGGTATAAACAGCACGGCTAAATGCACCATCTCACCATGCCAAGAAATGCATGTGTGGGTCTCAGAACGCGTGTAACGATTTTTTTTCCAGAAAAAGCGTAATGGTAATTTGGCGGCCGAAAGTCTTCTTCCCCACCACTCCAAAAAAGGCATCTATGGGTTTACCAGCTACAACGGCACAAGCATCACTTACCATTTTCCCATGCGTCTTCAAAGCGTCTGGGTTCCACTTGTCGCACGCAAACATCGGGTTTCAGGGACATCCATGTTTGAGAATTTCATACATGTAGGAGAAAGTAGAGACTTGATCTTTGCTTGACAGCATGTGAGCGAGGTCCCATAGCGAACCTGAGGAGTGTCTCAGCGTCTTGCCTACAGAACACCAGCGAGCTTCAGGCGAGCAGGGATCTGGCCCGGTAGGGCGAGCGAGCTCCGGGGTGTGTCGTCCAGTATTATGTGCGTGAGAGCTGTGACGAGGCTGGGCTGCCAGCGCTGTCTGAGACAGGGCCTTCCTTGAGGAAGATGGGGGATTAGGGCCGGTTGGATTTGGTGCTGTGGGTAATGGAGTTAGGGTTAGGTAAGGAAGGGTATTTATAGGAATTTTTTTTATTTAAATGAAAATTAATCATAATTGAGATTTTTGCGATATTATTACATGGACAGTATATATATATATATATGTCAATTTTAGGTTATTTTGATGTTCTGAATGCAACGGCATACTCCGTTTTGCGATCAGAGGCTGTTTGATTCAAGTCGGCAGAGAATCGGATCAATTTCAATTCAAAAACGCTCATTATCACTTTCGACGGCTCGATATTTTCCCAGACTTGTCCGAATTGAGCGTGGACCGACTCATTTGAAAGGTTTCGACATTTTGACGCTAACGGCATAATCAATTTGACGAACGGAGGTCGTTTGGGCATATCATCGTGGCTTCTCGACCTCGATATGCGTGTAGGCGCGTCGACAAATTTTCTTCTTGATCGGTCAATCGTCGAATTGTGCAATATGTATAGTTTTATCAATTTTGTTTTAAACGTGATGGCGAAGTCCGTTCATCGATTGGAGATTGTTTCGTCTGATTTTGGCGATGTCTGGTGCATTTCAGCCTTGATTTGCGAGTTGTTGCATCCGAAGTTGATCGACTTTGTCTTGTGAGCTCGACTCGACTTATGACACATGCATGGAGGTCAACAAAGATATTTTAATAACATTTCTAATAAAGGTTGTGAGAATATAATTAATTATAGCGACTTTAGTTTAGTACCCTAAATGTTAGTATAAATTTTTATTTTTATTGTCATTTTAGTAAAATTGAAGTTGGAGAGGCTAAAAGAAAATGAAGTGTGGAAAAACAGTAGGATCTCATGATATTATAATAGAAGTGTGGAAAAGCTTAGAGATCAAAAAAATTTTGGCTTACTAATCTTTTTAATATTATTTTAAAGATTAAAAAGATGTAAGATGAGTGGAGAAAGAGTTTGTTGGTTTTATTTTAAGAAAAAAGGTGATGCATAAGAGTGTGCAAATTATAGAGGAATTAAGTCAATGTATCTTACATTAAAATTATGAGAGAAAGTAATTAAGTATAAGTTTTGATGTGATACATAAGTTTTCAAAATCAGTTTAGTTTCATGTTGGATAGGTCTACTATGAATACTATACATTGATTGAGAAGTTTGATGGAGAAGTATAGACAGAGTAAGGAGGATCTACATATGATATTTGTTGATTTAATGATGTTCTAAGAGATGTACTTTGGGGAGTTCTAGAAAAAGAAATGTGTTAATTTTGCTCATATTCAAGTCATTAAGGATATCTATGCTAACTTGTGTTCAAACACAAGATGGATGGCCAAATATTTTCATTTTTTAGTTGGATTACATGAAGGATCGGATTTAAGCCCATATCTTTTTGCTTTAGTTATAAATGGTTTTACTAGACATTTATAGGAGGATGTATCTTGGTGTATGCTTTTTGTTGATGATATTCTTCTTGTTGATAAGACTAAAGAGGGAGTTCAAGAAACTTGAAATATGGAGGTCAACCTTAGAGTCTAAAGGCATTCATTTGAGTAGATCTAAAACTGAATATATGAAGTGTATTTTTCGTTGTAGAAA
Source organism: Cymbidium sinense (assembly GCA_021442155.1). Classification (NCBI taxonomy): domain Eukaryota; kingdom Viridiplantae; phylum Streptophyta; class Magnoliopsida; order Asparagales; family Orchidaceae; genus Cymbidium; species Cymbidium sinense. Next base: position 23,921,152 of record CM038215.1, read on the forward strand.
ATCCAATGGTGGTGCTGTGACAATGGGTGATAAAGTCATTAGAAAGAGTGAACATTTTAGATATCTCGAGTATATTGTTCAAAGTGATGGTGAAATAGATAGGGATGTTATTTGTATAATTTATGTTGGATGCTTGAAGTGGACGATTGCGGACAAGTACTTCATCCCATTCTTAGTCATCTAATATTGATAGGGACAGTGATACAACATTGTATGCCTATGATGTAGATACGGACCGCTAAAGATGACTTGATAGATATTAAACGAAACTGCCTTGCATTGTATTACATCAATGTAATAATTGATGATTACAAAGTTCTACTGGTATTGAGAATAACTTTGAACTCAATTCCCTTCTGAAACCATTACAAAGAGAAAACATTTAGATGTGGAATAGTCTCCAAACCCAATTCCTATATCAGCTCATTAGAGATTTAGTTCTTTAAGGTTCTTATCATCTCTTGTTTGACTTGTATCCTGGGATGAATAACTCTTCCTATGCGTCCACATATGATAACAACGTTGCTTTTGAAGAAAATTTCTTTTCTCCTTTAAAATATTTTTGGGGCTTATTTTCTCTTCTTGACTTTTTTCAATTGTCATAGACATAATATTTGCTTGACAAGTCAAGGTGAGAAAGAGGTAGAGTTCACTAGAGATTTAGGTGCAAAACTTTAAGTTGTACTTCATAAGTGTTTGTATATTCATAAAGTTAACTCCCAAAGTCATTTCTTATTTTATAAATGCAATGATATAATTTTTCAGAGATTATATTTGACTTTGTCTCAAGCTATCATTTGTTTCATTAATCATTAGCATAAATCATCAAGTAGAACTCATGACAAATAAAATGTTTGAACAACCCCTAGGTTATTTCTAGGAGTGTCAATAATTGACTCAACAAACCGACCCAAATTCAACTTGAAAAAATCGAGTTTGGGTTGACCCAATTAATTTTCGAGTTAAGTTTGGGTCAAAGTATTTGACCCGTCTAATTATTTGGGTCGGGTTCGAGTTATCCTACCAACTCGAAATTGGCTCGATTTTAACCTATGAACTTGAATTTAACATGATTTTGATCTAACAATTTGAGATTTATACAAAATTGACCTGATTTTGACCCACAAACTCAAATTTAAACCAAAATACATTTTAAACAACCAATGGGGTCAAGTTTGGGTTAGTTGGATTCGTGTCCAATCAGGTTCAAGTTAGATTTTTCAACCCGTATAATATTCGGGTTGGATTCGAGTCGAGCAGTTTCGGGTCGAGTCAATTTTGAGTCAGCCTTGAACCCGACTTGTGAACACAAATTGACACCCTAGGTTATTTCCCAATAATCATTTTATACCGAGTGAGAGTTTATTAAGCTAAAGGCTGGTACTTAATTTAAGTCAGACAAAAGCCATTTTATCATGAATATTATAACCATACAAAGTAAAGTATGTCTTTAATTGGTCAATCCACACATCCATTTTTCTGTGTCAATCTTTCCACCATAAGGATTTTACTTCCAGTTTTAAAGGTCTACTTTATCCTCCATTCATCACAATGATATTTTCCTCCTCATCCTCATAGTGATTTTTGCATATTGCCAATTGTAGCCTAACGAGCATTTGTTGGTGGGGAAATGGAAGCAGTGAGGAGAGTGTGGGTGAGATAGGTAGAATTCAATTCATCAACTAAATTTGCATCTTTTTTTTTGTTAATCTTATCACTTGATTGACTTAATTAGGAGATGATTTGTTTTCAACATTATTTTTTCTTATTTTTTTTGTTGTGAATCTACAACTAGAATGGTCTTTTAACTCTTTTCATTCCTAGATTCCTTTTTGTTTGTACCAAGCATCAAGGATCTATCCTATGATATCAATTTGATCCATAACCAAGTTCTCGATATTATTTCGTAAGCCCATAATGAGTGCTAATTTGATAGGCATTCTTTCAAAATAAACCATAAGACTTATGAATCAACATATGATTATCTCAATCAAGTCTTCTTGTTATAGATAGACTTTCCCTCTTTATTTCGGCCTTCTATTTCCTTAGTACAATAATTCCTCTTCTTGAATTCTAGTTTTCCACCTTATTGTAATGTGAAGAGAAATTCCTGATTGATTCCTGGCAAGAAATTAAATTAATTTATAAGCAATTAAATCAACGGCTAAGGTCTAATCCACTCATAAACAAACTTCTCAGGAGACAGGACCCATCTACAAATAACAAGCTAGTTAAGTTAAAAATATATTTATAATAGATGCCGTCATACTCTAGAATTTAAAATTGAAAAACAAACTTATCTAAAACAATTTCAAACTAATCATTATCTTGTTGTAATGTATTTTTCGATCCAATGGTCCAAACTGAGCTTTTGATTGATGATTCATCTTTACCAAAACTGGCTATTTGCAACATGGGTTAATTTCGTCTGCAAAGTTGGCTTATTCTTCCACCCAAAAAACAAAGTCACCCTTGAAATTTTTTTAATTCCATGCTCTCTCTCTCTCTCTCTCTCTCTCTCTCTGTTTTCAATAGCAATAGCAATGCAACATTCTTTTGGAGGAGTTACCACATGATTAGTTCTAACAGGTTTTCGTTCATTTGGCCAAGTTGTAATCTTCTTATATAAGTAGATTTGTATTTATGCGAGGCTTTAATCTGTATAAATATTGCCTTGTGTCTGAATCCCGTTTGTTTTATTAGTATCCTATGTGCTGTGCTCTCACATCAAAACTTAGCTGCAACACTGAATTGACTGCTTGTGATGCTCTGCAGGTGCGCGCTGTGTCAGTACTCTATTAAATGAAATGAAGCGCAGAGGCAATGATTGTCGATTTGGAATTATTTCTATGTGCATTGGTACCTCTCTCTCTCTCTCTAAATTGAACACAATTTTGTTGCCTTTGTTTTCAGTCCCAATGTTGTTTTGACCTGTTTCAATAATTTCGCTAAAAAAAACCTTAATAAGATTATCATAATCAAAATTTGGTTAACATGATTTCTAAAACTCTATTTTTATTTTGAGAATAGTGTAATATGAAAATTAATTATTTATTTATATATTTTTTTGAGACATTTGAGCGAATTTAATCTCAAGAACTTGAACCTAATACCTCTTAATTGAAAATCTAAGCTCTCAACCACTGGACTAAGATACATCATCCCTTGCACATTAATATAAAATTTTTAAAATTCAAGCTAACAAAGCTATCATTATTTCGATGAAATTCAACAAGAACTTATGAAATTAGACCCAAAGTAACAAACTCAACCTTCTAATTATTAAATTACACAACATTCTACTCTAATATTCCATTTATCATAATAAATAATTGAAACCAGACACTTAAATGTAAAAGTGAAACTATCAAAACTACTTGAAAGATCAAAGCTTCTGCCATAAAATTAAAGCTGTGACAAATTTAATTTTGATTTTCAGGCTCTGGGATGGGAGCTGCTGCTGTTTTTGAAAGAGGAGACAGCTGATCGGTTGAGTAATGTGCAGATTACTCATTCTTAAATATCTGCTATTTAAATTTAATTGTTCCATTAAAACTCTTCTTTTTTTTGTTAAGTCTTGAGTTAATATAGACTATGCCTTTTCCCTAATCAGCAATAAAGCAGTCTGTCTTATTTAAGCTTCTCTTCTAATTGCACTGAGGATTAGTAATCATTTGTTCTTGAATTGTACAATATGCTTTGTATTTGAATGATCCTCCCAATGTTTTTTTTAATTATTATATTTAAATGAAGTGAAATCATTTTATTTTGATTTGTGGATAGTATATGAATAATGAAGATATTTGATGTAAAATTTATGATTAAATGGTAAGATGTTAAGTCATTTGTATATAAAGTATAAAATAATTGTATTGAATAGAAATTATATTGATGCATATATTAATTTTATAAATAAGTTTTAGTTAGTGGAGATATTTATTATGCAATTTACAATAGAATATCAAAATATTAAGGCATGAATTATTATTTTTGAAGTGTTTTATGATACCAACTATATATTTTTATTTCACATGAAATTTAGTCTATGTTGGTTGGAATTAGGTTAATTTTTTATTATTTTTTTAGTCCTCTTGTTCTTAAATGATATAATACAAGTACTTTTTGGCTTGGTTTTATCAATCCTATTTTAATTGATGCTTAAAGATACTCTCATTGTTATCTAATTAATATTATTTCATGCTTTCAAAATTATTTAATATGATAAATGGTATATTAAATTAATAAATAATTGATTGATATAAGTAAATTTATGACATAAGTTTGATATGTGGTTAATATGAAATTATTAAATCTAAATATCTTATAAATATGTAAGTATATGGAGAATTATTAATGAGCCCTAAATGAATGATAAGAAAAGTCTCCAATGAGATCATTCTTAGGTTGCGAGTAGGCTTTTTATAGTTTGCGCGATGATCGAGTTTTGCAAGCAAGTTAATGAGCAAGTTGACCTTTTTATAAGGTAACTTGAATGCTATCTAATTCATTGTATGTTATCTTTAATTATTATAATTTAACACTTCATGATTATGTATGTATTAATTGGTTCAATGGGATGTTTAAATCTTTTAAAAATCATCTCTTTCAAAATATATCTAAAATCAATAAAATAAATTCTAATTTTTTCTAAAAAAAGTAGAAGAATATTAAAAAAGTTATTTTATTTCATTATTCTAGTGATTACTCATAAATTATTTAAGTATTAAAAATCATAAACACTGCATGACAACTTAAAATTTTTCAAAATTACTTTTAAAGTTGATTAATGTTTTGATTAATTTGTGCTAGTTCTTTTGGATGATATTTAGTTTTTGTTAATTTTATTGAAGGCTTAAACTTTTTATATTTTAAAGTGGTATAAAATATTTAAATTTAAATTGTATTCAAATCATCTAAAATATACCTTGATCGTGTCTTTGACCCATCCTAATTGAACTTAGGTGATTTAATGCTCTGCCTTGGTTGATTCTAAATAAGTTAGCGGCTTAACTCAAAGTGATCTAGCATACCATATGTAATTTAGTGTAGCATTTGATTAACATTAATGTGTTTTAGTTAAACCCGAGTGATATGCTAGTTTACCCTAATTTATGTAATTGATCGTATATAGCTTTAAGCTATCTAGTGGTCTTTCTATACTTAAACATCGCCTTCATTAATGGACATATTAAGTGGACTACTACCTTGTTTGAGTGGTTTAGTAGCCTAACATAGTCAATTCAAATAGATGCTATATTGACTAGAACATTATTTCGTGTGACATTAGATGATCTTAAATTATATGATGACCATTTTATGCTTGGTCTAATCTTTCTTAGTTGAGCATAGGTCGATCATCAACTAGCTTTAAATCCTTTTAGATGATCTAGGTGGTTGATAAACCCTAATGTACCCTAGAGTTTTTGTTTAATTCACCCATATAAGTCACTTTAACTTGACACCTTGCCATCTAAAGGAGTTTTTACATCATTAGATCCTAAGACTTTAGGTAGCATAGTTTAGTGTGTGATGAACTATGTTTACTTGTCGATCACTTAAATAGTTTAATCTCCTTATACATGGGATCTAAGACTTTGGGATGGATTGTCCCATTTCCTTGATTCCTCTAAAACATTGGGAACTAAGATATTGTGATGGGCTATTCCTTTTTCGTTGGCTCATTTACTCATTTATTTATTTTAATCATATGAACATAAGATTCCATTTCCTTAAAGCTTATTAAACTTAGTTTAGTCATAAGATCCAGATTATGGATTTAGGCCACCTTCATCTCTTTTAATCTCAACATAGGATTACATGACCTAGAAAAAGTGATTTTCCCATCTTTGGCTTCTTTTGGTTAAGCTTTTCGGATTCCTGAAAACCTGCTTTAAAAGTATTTCCTGAAAAATTATTTGTCTTTTGCTTTTTAAAAAGGAGCTAAAACAGAGCTTTCAGTGAAATGGAGCTAAAATGCAGTTTCAAAAAGCACATTATTCAAACGGGTATCAAAATTAAAAATTCACGCTCTCAAAAGCAAAATGCACTAAAAAAGCTTAGTCAAAACGAAACCTTAGGGTCTTAATAAGCCTTAAAAGTCAATTCCAAAGTCATGTGATGTATTAGTAAATCATTTAAATAATTAATTTATTAAATTAAAATTTATCCTAACTTACTTATATCTTGAACATCAAACACTTTTTTAAATGTCTATATACAATATCATGCAATATACTAGAGACTGAGATAAACACAACCTTAGAAATCATAGTATTATGGTGTAGTTAGGATTGCATTTTTTTATCGCTTAGTTTTATGATGTAATAATAGGATAATATGTTATTTAATTATATTTATGTGCAACAATATAAATATATTTTTTCATACAAATCAATAATTTTTATAGTATATTTTATTTATCTTATAAATTACATTGTGAAATCTCTCTATTATATTATAATTTTTGAATTTCATCCTATTGTAAATATCTTATAATCTATTATAATTGCATAATATTGTATCAATAACAATAATAGTTTTAGAATCCTATTCGAGTATTATTTGTCATATTTGAGCTATGTACAAACAATGCTCAAATCTTATTTATACATTATTTGAATCCTATTGCAATAACATTTAATCACTATTATAACCTCATTTTGAAAGAAATTAAGGTTCAAATGTAATTAAAAATGATTCAAATATAAGTTAAACGTTTTAAAATATTTTTTTTTTGAAATGTGATTTCAATTATGTTCAAATCTAGGTCAAATTTAGTTAAATGTTATTCAATAAATAAAAAATATAGGAGACTTTAATTAAGTACTCTAGAAAAAATATTAATATATTTTTAAAAATAAATTTTTAGTTATAATTTTTTATAAAATATTAAATGATTTAATGTGTTTTTACCATATTTATTATTATGAGTTATAAAGTCCAGTTTTTATTTAAAAGATTCCAACTCATAAACCAGTTTCATCGACACAAAGCACACAGTCTCTCCAAATTCCTTTTCCCGAATGGCGCCGGTGAAAATGAAAATCCAAAGCGAAGGTGCTCTCCTCGAAGGGACTTTACTCTTTTAGGTACACAATGTCCGATTCCGCTGGTTCCGAACCCTAGCTCCATTCATGTAACAATGCTTTCCTAACCCTAGATCCAAATCGATAGAAGCCTCTCAACTGCTACTTTTCCACCATTTTTTATTTTTTGCATGATCGTCAGTTTCTTTTAGATGGTTTAGTTGCAATGGGCGTCGGATTTGCGTCGGTTGGAGATTCAGTTGTTCCGAGGCAGTCGAATTTGATGGAGATATGTTGGGTTTTGGTTTGTTGATTCTCTTCTTGTTATGTCGTGTTGCGGCCTTTATTTCAGGCTTGATGGATCGAATGTGGGATTTTTGCTAGTTACTTAATTCTCTTTCTTGTTGATATCTGAAGCCGTTGTTTAGCGTCGTTTTTATAACATAGCTCCGGGTTGTTTGAGAATTCAAACTTGGTGTTTGAAAATAGGACACTGATGAGCGTCGTTTGGAGATGCAATTGTTTCCTCTTGGAGGATACTCACATTAGATTGAAATATATAGGGTTTTGGAGTTGCTTTTTGAGATTTGACATGTTATGGCCGTTATTGTACTTTTGATGCATTAAAGAGGGGTTTTCTGTTGAGTAGTTTTTGATCTTTCTCAACTTGGATTACTTTGAAATATAACATTTGAACTGTTATTCATTGAATTTCCCAAATCACACTAAATGACCTTTTAAGCTTAGATTGTTTGAGATGGCAATCCAATAATGTTTTTCACAGGAATTGATTGGAACTCAAGATTTGGATGTGAACTGTGGGAATATTTATGTCAAAATGATTGTGGCATGGACAAACACTTCAAAATAGGTTTCATTCAAAGACTTGTGCTTTGGTTAATGTTGAGAAATTTTATGATTTTTGGAGTGGTTTTTATTTTAGACTCCCACTTGGATCAATATTGACATTGGAGATCTTTGTTTATTTTTTTCTTTAATACGTGAAGAATATCGCATACACACACTTAATGCATGTGATCTCAATTACTAGATTTATGAAAACATCAATTTGAGATGGACGGATGTGGGTAAAGAAGTTGGTCCATGAAACTAGAATTATGTTAGAAATTGAAAATATAGGTACTCTTACAGGTAATTTAATGAAATTACTGGACATTATGATTAATAGGAAGATAAATATCTTATTATTCAATAAACTAAATGGGCGGGGAGAAGACCAAGATGATTGATAGTTTAGGTTTTAAATTTTGTTATTCAGGTAGGAGTTGAACTTGAAATAGTGTAGGTGTGATTATAGTCAAAAGTTTGAAGGATAATGTTGTAGTTATTAATAGGATTGAATATAGAATTATAGCTTCAAAGATTATTAATGTTATAAGTGTTTATGTTTCATCAAGTGGTTTTAGATGTAGGCTAAAAAAAAAATTTGGAATGACTTAGAGGGATTAATATAAATAATACATTTTGAAGAAAGATTATTTATTAGAGGAGATTTAAATGAACATGTTGGTAGAGTGGTAGAAGATTTTAAAAGCATTCATGATCGTTATGAGTTTTGAGTAACTAATGAAGAAGATAAGACTGTATTATATTTTATTTTAACTTATAGTTGCTAGTATTTTATTTAAGAAAAGAGATGAACATATTATTACTTAAAAGAACATAGATTGATTATTTTTTGATAAGAAAAATAAACCGTTTAGATTATAAAGATTGCAATGTCATTTTGGACGAAAGTTTAAGTACTCAGTATCGACTATTAATTTTAGATTTTAAGATGAAGGGTTGAAAGTAAAAAAATAAATTAAAACATTGTTCTAGGATTAGATTGAGGTACTTAAAAAGAACATTAATAAAAATATTTTTAAGAATAAGCTATAAGATTTTAGAAATTGTAATGTTCATGAGAATGCTAATGTTATGCAAGAAAAATAGCAATTGAGATTAAACAAGTTGCAAAAAATGTGTTTGGAAATTTAAAATGAAATTTTTTTTACATAAAAAATATTTGGTGGAGTTAAAATGTGTAAGACAAGATAAAAATTAAGAAGCTTTGTTATAATACTTGGGTTTAAATGTAAAAACTTAGAGAATTAAGAAGATATAAAATAACACGAAGAGATTCTAAGAAAACAATATGCGATGTAAAAAATTGAGCTTTTAGTGATTTATACAAAATATGTGATGCAAAAAATTCAGCTTTTAGTGATTTATACAATAGATTGGATGCCAAAGAGGGTGAAAGATATATGTATAAATTAGCTGAACCAAAGAGATAGAAGAAATAAAAATTTAATTCAAGTGATTTGCATTAAGGATGAAAATCATAAAGTAATTTTCTTAGAGGTGGATATTAAACATATGTGGATGAAATATTTGATAAAATTTGTAATGAACGTTGTGAGAGTATGATTGGCTTTAGTGATCTTAGTACCCTAAATGATAATAGAAAATTTTATTTTTATCTTCGTATTAGTAAAATTGAAGTTGAAGAGGCTTTAAAGAAAATGAAGTATGAAAAAGAAGTAGTACTTGATAATATTCTATAGAAGTGGCTTACTAATTTTTTAATATTATTTTAAAGACAAAAAAATGTTGGATGAGTGGAAAAGAATTTGTTGGTTTCTCTTTTTAAGAATAAAGGTGACGCACAAGAGTGTGCAACTTATAGATGAATTAAGTTAATGTGTCAAACATTAAAACTATGAGAGAGAGTAATTGAGCATATGTTGCGATGTGATACAAAAGTTTCTCAAAACCAATTTGGTTTCATGCCAAGTAGGTCTACTATGGATACCATACATTTGGTGAGAGATTTGGTAGAGAAGTATAGATAAAGTAAGGAGGATCTACATATGATATTTGTTGATTTAGAGAAAATATATGCTAAGATTCTAAGAGAAGTGCTTTGGAGATTTCTAGAAAAGAAAGGAGTTAGTATTGGCTATATTTAAGTCATTAAGGATATATATGCTGAAGTTGTTACTTGTGTTCAAATACAAGGAGGATTGACCAAATATTTTTCTATTCCAGTTGGATTACATTAAGGATTGGCTTTAAGTCAATATCTTTTTGCTTTAGTTATTGGTTGTTTTGACTTGGTATTTACAAGAGGATATACGTTGGTGTATTATTTTTGTTGATGATATTCTTCTTGTTGATAAGACTAGAGAGGGAGTTCAAGATAAATTTGAATTATGGAGGTCAACCTTAGAGTCTAAAGGTTTTCGTTTATGTAGATCTAAAATTGAATATATGAAGTGTAATTTTAGTTGTAGAAGCTCAAATGGCGGCGTTGTGACATTGGGTGATCAAGTCATTTAAAAGAGTGAATGTTTCAGATATCCTGAGTTTATTGTTCAAAATGATGGTGAAATAGATGGGGATGTTATTAGTAGAATTCAAGTTGGAGGGTTGAAGCTGAGGAATGCATCTGGTCTGCTGCGTGATAGAAAGTACCGCTTCGTTTTAAGGGAAAGTTTTATAAGATGGTGGTAAGACTTGTGATGATTAATGGTGCAGAATGTTGGCCAACAAAAGAGAAGCATAAAATTAAGTTAGGTGTTGCAGAGATAACGATGCTCAGGTGAATGAGTGGCTTTATGTTTAGTGATAAAATGCAAAATGAATATATACATGATAAGGTTGGAGTAGCTCCAATGATAGATAAGATGAGAGAGAGTCGTCTTAGATGATTTGGCAACATAAAACGTCGGTTGTTTGATGACCCATTTAAGAGAATAGATGTATTAAATGTGCTTTATGTTAAGAAAAGAAGAGGTAGATCTAAAAAGACTTGGTTAGTATGTATAAAAATGATCTTAGTTTATTATAATTAAATGAGAATTTGACACTTAATAGGACACAATGGTGAAAAAGGATTCATGTAGTCGACCACACATAGTGGGATAATGGCTTGTTGTTGTTGTGCTAATCTGATATGATTCTAGGGCATATTTTCATTACACTTTCATGCATTTTTTTCAGAAGAATTAATCCATCAATATTTTTAGTTCCTTCTTAATCCATCAATATTAATTTTATTTATTCGCCATTTTGGTTAATCTTATACAATTTATTATTCTTACTTTGACCATCTACCACTTTTTGTTATCTTATCTTCAGCATATGGTACTCCTTCCATCTATTTACTATAATTAGTTATTTATCTATTTTTTTTTAGTTTTGCAACTCATTTATCTTGGCATTCTTTTCCAGTAATTTATCTATGGAATACTTTTTATTGCCTAGGGTTTAGATTTATACAAGACAACTAACCTAATAATAGCTTTTTTTATCTCCATGATGTTCTCTTTTCAATGGTTCTCTTGAGGCACTTAATTTTTTTAAACAGTATATTTTTAAAATATCCTCATTTAAAGTGCCATTTTTTCCTAGAATAGATCCAAGATATTCAACGCTACCACACCTTAGTATCATATTCTTTTTTTTATTAAATATTGGTAGATAATTAGTAAAATCACACCCACTAAAGTTATTTATAATATATTCAGTCTTTTTTTCTATTGATGCAAGGCTTTTATCTTTCAAACACTTTCTCCGTTCTTTTAACTTATTGTAACAAAGGTCTTGTTAATAAAAACTGTCATTTGTATAAAGTATGCGCCAATACTTTTCACATAACTATCCTTTGGAAATGTCTTATATCTATTACAGAAGGGTATTGACTTAATGCTAATCTTTGATGTGAAAAATATCATGACTAGCAACCACTTTGTCACTCATACATATCTTTAATAACTTCAACGTTTCTCGACATATATATACACACACACACACACACACACACACACACACACACACACACACACACACACACACATTAATGAGCACCAAATCAAGTCGTATGGGACTTGGTTGTATGCCTTCTCAGGGACAAGGGTGAATAAAAGTCAATATGAAAATCTATTCCTGCTATTTATGTTTTTCTATTGATTGATTTAAAATAAAATTCACATCCATGGTGAATTATTTTGGCATAAAACCATATTTATTCTTTGATGGTTGGTATAAAGCTGATGGTGATGATGATGATGATGACTCATTTCCTTGATATGAAAAGTAATTAAATATTTTTTGATTTTGCAGGTGGGATATTAGTAGCTAGTAAGGGGAACTAAGAGAGAATGGAGAATGGGGAAGGTTTTAAGAAAGTCACAGGAGAGAAAAATAAGGGCTCATGTAATTTGGATTACCAAATGAAAGAACGAAGTGTACAGATAAATGCTCTAAAAGCTGTGAAGAGTGACCAAATTGATACTTATAGAATTAACACTATTGATCTTGATATAAAGAATTCTGAAAATATAGCTGATGCTATTGTTGGAAATGATTCTCTAAGGCTTGATGAAGCTTTAAAGTTAGAAGGATTGAATGGTATTTCAGATGATAGTGAGAGTGATTCTATTGCCTTGTTCAGTGATGATTTGGATATTGAAGAAACGTCATCATCAGGGAATGATGATGAGAGTATTTCTGAGGTCAGCAAGATAATATCTACTTAGCAATATATGCATGCTAATCTTTTTCCCATTGCCATTATTTAAGCATGCTAATTATACTATAATTTGTGCTAAATATTAGGCTTTTTTTTGGCTGCAATCACCCTTTAGTTTATTAAAACTCTGACTTCTCATGTATTATTATTGGATGATTGCAGATCACTATATTGGTTGTATATATACAATTATTTTTTATTTGGTGTCATGGTCTACGTATAATGTGGTAGGTGTTGGCCATTTACTTCAAATGAGTGCCACATGGGCTGATGGTTTTTTGCTTTCAATAAGATTGCTAGTATTTAAAATTGTTTTTAATTAAGCCAAAACTATGTTGGCTATCTATTTAAAATTATCCATTTGTAAGTTTATAATCTTCATTTAATAATTGTTATTTTTTAGGTCTTTAAATGATTAATATGATTATTTAATCACAATAAACAAAAAAGAGCCTTAATAGATGGGATTCAATTTGGCAACTATAGCCTTTGTTTACCTTTTGACATGCATGTTACTGCAATACCTTTGTCTCAACATTATTGTTACCTCAAACAAAATGTTGAGACTTTTGACTACCACTAGCATGTCATCATATGCCTCTAGCTACCAACAACCATGGTCTTTTTGACATCTTTAAGCCTTCCATAGGCCATAGATAGCCTAGGGAATGCCAATTAAAACAAAGCTAAATAAGGATGCCATAAGTTATTAGGATATGCTAGGAATTTGTTACTCCACATTGTAATTGTCTGAGCTTTGCCTTTACATATTGCAGGCAGTTAGTGAGTTCAATTACCTATAATTTCCATTTTCAATTTGTCATCCCTTGACCACCTCTGTGTTGCCTTTGGCCAAATCTTCCAAGAACTCTATGGCCATCACCATTCTATAAGGAGCCTCCCTTGACTATTCATCGACCTATTTGTTGTTGGGAATAATTGTTGTTACTTGAAAATGTTTTTTTTGGACTTTTGGCCTAATTATGATTTACAACGAGGTTCAACTAAGGCTTAAGAACAAGTCATGTCAACTAAAAATCTCACTTATCCGATACATCATTAGGTGGTAGGATGTAGACAAAACATGTGTCAACTAGAAATCTTAAATTTTGGCCTTGCCATATCAATAGAGATATCTCATTGGTTGGATTCAAACAAAATATGTGCCCTTTTTTAGATAAATCATGTTAGCCGTTCTTTTTTTAAATGCAAAATACTTCTTGGTTGGACATCAAAACATTTGTTAATTATATATTTCTCTACTTTGTTATGAAATTTAAGAAAATAGTTTCAAAATTGCTAAAAAAAATTATAACTCAAATCCAAAAAAGCCTTAAAAATTTATTAAAATTCTAAAAAATCATGATATATGTTTTATTTGTACATTGTTTTATTTAAATTTAATTTAAAAATTAGTTGAATTACTTAAACAAAATAGAGAAATTAGTAAACAATCTAGATAAAGGCATAAAATATGGGAAAAATCAAGGGTGCTTAAATCAACTTCATTTAGAAATATCTAGGCATTAGCACCGTTGCAAGAACAATGTAAACTTTGCCCATGGAACAATCGTTAAGTTATTAATAGTGACTTTAATTCTAAGGGATATCACAAATGTACTTTAAGTTCTACCCTAAGGGGTGATGTATAGCTTCATCCCAAATGGGTGATATAAATTCTTACTGGTCTCCACTCTAAGTAGTGGTATGAAACCTATCACACCCCAAATGACCCCTATTCAGGGTCGGTCAGGTGAGAATAGGATGACGATTAGATCTGATTCCAACACGCGTTAACGTGTGATATTGCGAAATAAAATTGAATTTTGTATCTCATCAAATCATCACAAATAAATATATTGATTTTCTTAATTAATTATATCATATCACAAAATTGGAAGCGTGAGAATCTTCAAGTTTTATGTAATCTGAGCATTAAAGACATCAGTTAAAATTTTTGTGCATTAAAAATCTTTATAATCTTCCAAAATTATCGTATCTAATCAATAGCCCAAACTACACTCGCCCGTCCTGCAGAATTATTAACGATATCATTATAAAAATTTAAAAAGGTAAGACAAATAATCTTAAAGTAAGCTCAAACAACTGAAATAAGCGTCATTATACATTTGAAATTTGCAAGAAAGTAAGAGTGGTAAAATATGCTGCAAAAATGTAATTGAACAATATTTTGTAAAGTAGTACTGTATAAATAATTTGTCATTTCATAGGTGTCGATTATTTATTCAGTTATTTAATGAAAGCAATTTCAATTCTATATTAAATCTTTTTTCTAGAAATGTTATTTATAATTGCATAAGTTTTGACTTCCATAACATAAGTCACGGCCTGACAAAATGCAAGGTAAAGCGGTGCATATACTTCTAACAATCGCCCCACACCAATTGGTGCGCCCAAGACCCCAATCTCTGATGAGTCGGGAATCTTAAGATCCTCTTAAAGGCCATCTCGTAGTTAAGAACTTTCTTTTATCTCGATTTTATAACGTAGTCTTTCCTTTTTCGACATTTCTGCTTATCACATTACTTATTTAACAATTAATAATGCGTGTGTTAAAAATTTCAATATGCATAACAAGATCATATGATATTAAGGCAATTGATTAACTGGCTTATAATCATTATAAATCAGTAGTAAGCATTTGTATTTGCATAAAATATAACAGGAATATCTATATGTTATTCATATAATATTAAGAAAATTTGTAAGAATTGGTAGGAACAGTGACATACATTAGGGCTATAGAAATTGAATTTAAATTATCAATTATGTCACCATTAAATGTGTTCGGCGCTTTTTTTGAGTCACACATAATGGAATAACTTTCTTCAATACATGAAATTCATAAATAAATTTAACGTTAGCGGTGTCCCAAGCTTAAACTTCATTCTTACCGAGTTGATGTCTCATATAATCTTTCAGATACACAAAGTATGATCCGTCTTTCTTAACTAATGTCAATATTATTTACCTGATTAAATTAGCATAATAAAATTAACAAAATATAATATTTACATAACTATACTTAACATAACTATAATTAAAGAAGCCAACAGAAATTTTCTCCATTCTAATTCACAAACCAATATCGATCCTAGTAGGAAATGAGAACAAGAAAATTCTGCATACTCACCTAACAGCCAAAAGCAATCATCCGCCAACAATTTACGGAACTCCAATCCCGTGCACAAACATAGGAGGGTTGTTGCCATGCAAAACCAAAAGCAGGAGAAGGAAAGCACCTAACAGCCAGAAAACATTTCCTCTAACAGATTTCTAACAGATTTCGAAACTCCCTAGCAGATTACGGAACTCCCTATCACGTTCACTGCAGGAAGGTGCGGTGGAATTGGAAAGAAAGTCACGGAACTCCCCAGGGCTACCCTCCTATCGGCCAGGACCCGAAACTGCAATCACGAGCCAGCCGACTCACGGGACTACTCATCTCGTGCGATTTGCCTCACGGACGGTTGCGGTTCTAGGCGAATCCGAAGGCGAGAAAAAAAGAAGGAAATTACCGCTGCGGCCTGGAGGAAATGAAATAAGAAAGCTGCGGGGGTATACCTTTCCTTTGATCCCATCCATACACGCGTCTAATATCTTAATCCAGCCGGTGCATGCCAAATAAAATGGATTTTGGTGCTACAGTAACATTGCTACAATACTCTGGATTAATTAGATTTTTTTTTTTTTTTGAAATTTTGGATATTACAAAACCTATGTGACCATTGCCTAAATAGGTTATTTAAGATAAACTACATTGAAATATGTGTCCAAACACTTAGTGTATGATACCAAGGGAAAGTTGATCTCGTGGACAAGGCTTGAATTTCAACTTCGTATGATATCAAGCTATCTAATCACTTCACCCTCGATTTTTGGAGGATTGCCTTGAAAGGGTTACTCATGATTGTTAACAAGGTTCTAATAGTCACAACTATGACTCACTGATTCAATGGCTCTAAAGTCATAATAGTTGAATGGCTAATTGCTAATGATCACAAGTAGCTTGATCTAATGCCCATAATTGCAATACTAGCTTTTTCCTTAAAGTTATATTGTCACAGCCACAACTCCTTAATTCATTGGATTGGCGCCCACTACAATGTAATTATGAATTTTAATGAGCGTCCATGCCAAAGCACAAAACACAGTAGAGGGACATATTTGAGAACACTATCATAGTGAAATGAGCGTTTAAAAACTAAAGCTTAATTTCTTAAATGAAGATTGCTTTTCCAATGGGAATTGCAATTGACTATGTTGGCTTGTGATTGTAGGATTCCTTGATCCCTATATTTAATTAAACCCTATCGTATTCTTTAGAGAAGAAATTTATTTATACGAATCCATTTGTTAAAAAAATTATCATATTTTTCCTCCTCATCAAGAGCATAAATGAGATAGTTTTTTCTTAAGTAGCGTATAGGTTTCAGGCACTTCCATTAGGTTACATTCTTTATATCTTTGGATAATTGGCCAAGCTTTAAATAAAGTGTTTAGTGTGTCTACATTAATGTACTATACTCCATTTAGTGCTGATTTTCATACTATCTATACTTGTTTCAAAAAGGCTATGAGTTTTCTTTATGCATAATATTGACTCTGTGCTTTTCCAAAGCACAAAACACAGTAGAGGGACATATTTGAGAACACTATCATAGTGAAATGAGCGTTTAAAAACTAAAGCTTAATTTCTTAAATGAAGATTGCTTTTCCAATGGGAATTGCAATTGACTATGTTGGCTTGTGATTGTAGGATTCCTTGATCCCTATATTTAATTAAACCCTATCGTATTCTTTAGAGAAGAAATTTATTTATAATGAATCCATTTGTTAAAAAAAATTATCATATTTTTCCTCCTCATCAAGAGCATAAATGAGATAGTTTTTTCTTAAGTAGCATAGGTTTCAGGCACTTCCATTAGGTTACATTCTTTATATCTTTGGATAATTGGCCAAGCTTTAAATAAAGTGTTTAGTGTGTCTACATTAATGTACTATACTCCATTTAGTGCTGATTTTCATACTATCTATACTTGTTTCAAAAAGGCTATGATTTTTCTTTATGCATAATATTGACTCTGTGCTTTTTTGGTGCAACAACTTATACATTTTTATTCACAAAACATCATAACCTTGAAGTGTAGGGGGGATTAATCATTCGCATCTCGTAATCTGTCATCAACATAAATGCTGTTATGGCTATCTTCCAATTTGGTATAATCCTAAAGGCATTTTACTTTATCTTCACTACTTTTGACGTATGATGTCATCTCAGTCAAGAGAGCCCTAATTTAAGTTGTTATCATTCCTACAACTTAGTATTATCTCCCACCTAAGGGGAGGAGGCCCAATGTGACTATTGTTAATGATCTAAACTACTAGCCTGCCAATGCTTCTCATGCTATTGAGATTGAAGTGCCTCTTAAGAAGGCTTTAGTCTTCTGAAAGACTTGTCGCTGCTATTGTGTCCATGAAATAAATTGGCTTCTGAGTCCAAATTCAATATTTCCATGAAAGAGAGGGAGAAATTAAGGCTACCACCTATCATTCTTAACATAATTTCGACAAGTGCATTAGCTCCATTTAGGGGATTAGGATGTCATCCAATTTCATGCACAAATTAGTGAGATACATGACAACACAATCGGCTTCTAATCAATTGAGCTTATTGGCATCAGTCTTGTAACAATATTGGCTAGAGAATCGTCCAGTTGTTTTAGACCCATTAGTAGTGGCAAGTGGTGCTTAGGCTTGTCCCTCAAAAATTGTACTAACATCCAGCCTTAAGTCAAATATCTTAGCCTTCATAAAATGGAACTAACTCCAGATAAAAATCTTACGGAGAAAGTCACAAAGAAACATATGGAAGATTTGATTAACCAAAAAATTATGGAGGTGCCATGAAAATGTCATGTGGCGATGTTTGTGGTGCTATGCCACCAAACTAGATCCACGTGATCATGTGTAAGGTGTAGAATATGAACAAAACTGACAAAATTGATTGATTTTGTAAGGTTTGACATTTTGTATAAACAAATATATTTGGTTTGGCTTAAGTTTTGCAGATTAAGTAAACCGATTAAGCATATATATATATATATATATATTATCTAGCCTTTGCTTAATTAATCTATGTGCAATCAGAACCCTTTTTTGATTTATTTTTATGAAACTTTATAGTTGTTACTTGCTTTAATTATTCTTGAATTTAGAGGAAACTAGCGAAACTAATCTAAATCAGACCAATCAAAACCCTTTAAATCAAACTGAACCAAATTGAATTGAATAGAAATTGAAAAATTGATTTTCTTAACAAAAAAAAAAACTGTATTTCGATAATAGTAGAATATGCTTCATTCTGTCAAATTTCCTAGCGGAAATAATAGTGGTGTGCGTTTTGAAATTGTTTTCTTTATCAAATTTTGTTTGGTTTTCTATCTTTTACCAGAGTTAACTATGTTTACTGATGTATGTCTATTTACTTGTTTACCACATAGATTTCCCCATAGTAAATGTTTACTTTTCAAAAATATGACTTGAGAGTATGGTTTATTTAGGCATGCTATGTTTATCTTTTAGGCACCTTTAACTGATCTGGAGATTGAAGAATTAGTTGCTGAGTTTCTTGAAACTGAGAGCAAGGTATTTTTTTTCGTCGTTTTGTTTCTTTGTTTCTTGCATCATTTTTTGTCTCTCTTGTCCTTTTCTCATCCTACTTTTTAGGCAGCAGAAGCTCAAGAATCACTTGAGAAGGAGTCTCTTGCTCAAGTTGAGAAAGAAGTTAGAGAAGAGCTCTCACATAATCTTCATGGGGATGCGGTTGGTCCCTTTGCCTGAACTTATATTTTCATAATTTATATCAATATGAATTTTGTATAAATGCAATATTGATGAAACTTTTCATGCTTTTGTGTGTAGCTTGATCTTGCGGTGTCAACTGAAATGCAAACATTCAGAGAAGAATGGATGGCTGTGCTTGATGATCTTGAGACGAAGAGTGCTCTGTTATTGGTGTGTATCTGCTGCTTCTGCTATTGCTATTTTTAGTGAAACTTTATTGCTTATATGCATACAAATATGTTTCTTTTTGGTTTCAGTAAATAGGAACTTGGTTTTACTGTTAGATAATGTAACCTAACAAAATATAAATGCATCATAGATTCACATATGTTTGTAACAAGCCAAGCTTGACTGATCTTTAATTTATTAAGATTCAATAAATCCTATTCAAGCCAGGATCATTTGCTATCATACTGAATATTTGTCCTTCATGAATAATAAGCCAAATCAACGATTATTCATGGGATGCTTTTTGTTGGATTATTATAATGTTTTATGCATAGTTTGTCCACACTTTAGAAAGCATATTGAATATTTTTGATTTGGCGAAATACACGAGTAATAACTTTTTTTTTCTATTCTTCTATAACATATGGGATCTTTTTCATTTTTTCAGTATGTGTCTATGTTTGTGTGTTTTTTGTTCTCATGTGAGAAAAAATGACCATTATTCTCTCATTTAAAATTTAATTTTATTGCCATCAAATTTGAGATCAATGCCTACCAATTCCTCAGACATTATTAAATTATTGGCATAAATTTTTAAGATTGTTTGATTATAAATTAGCTGCAGTAAAGTTTTCTTAGTAAATGATATTCATTTTATGAGTAGATAACTGCTTATGTGTAGAATCTTTCGAATTGCTTGGAACTAAATACTTGGGTTATTGATATAGTTAGCATAATTGATTGTTTTGGTTGGTGAAATACATGGATAAAATTATATTTTCAGTAAGCCTTTTTGTCATCTGATCTACCTCTTTCTTTCACTTTTTTTGATTGATTGTTAAACTATAATGAAAATTGGTGAAACCTGCCCATTGAATTATTTTCATGGCATAGATGATGATTAACAGTGTGATCTTTAATTTGAAAATTTTTGAAGTACAAGATCTATATATGTATCATATGTGAACATATACATTTGTGTGCTTCCACTCACATACATGTATGTGCACACAAACGTATGAATGGACTTTTTATGTGGAAGTAGAAAATTTTTCCACAACTTTTTGACTCATTTTTCAACTTAATTACATTCAAATGTTAAATCAAGGCTATTTACTTTAAATTTCATCTTGAATATTAACAATATGCTAAATTTATGAAATTTTATGATGATTTGATAATGCATAAATAAATAAAAAATAATATTATAATTGGATGGTTTAGATTGTGAGATAAATGATTCATTTATATCATATGGTTCTTTAGGCACATTTAAAAAGTCATCTAGAAAAATTTTAATGGATTTTATTTAAAAAATATTTAGAAGTAGTGCTTTTGGTGAGGGCTGTTCATTTATCAATTGCAAGCTATGGGTTCATATTTATAGCAGCAGTATTACAAGTGTAAATTCAAGCAATCTAAATTCAAATTATATCCTATTTAAATCAAAATCTTAAATAATCAAAAGGGATTATTCAAATTAATAAAATTATTTTGATGGAACTAAGAGAAAATTTGACATGAATGGATGAGCCTAAGAAGCATTAAATGTGCCCGATTTAAGTTCTCTGTAGCTTGATTTGACTTATTTTTGCTGGCCTATGAAATATGATTTTTTCACTAAATTAGTCAACTTATGTTGCATCATGATTGCAATAGCCAATTTATTTGTTGCTTATTATTATTAGATATAGAGGCTTGTGTAAGTTTTCCTTTTCTCTTTGTGTAAGTTTTCATTTTTTTGGTTGGCTATATTAATCTGTATTTTTTTAATGTACCAATTTATGTTTGTTGGTTTTATCTAACTTTGATATGCTTGAAGATTTTTTATATTTTTAAAAGTTTTTTAATTGACAAGGTATGGTTATTTTTTATTGTATATAAAATCTGATAGAATTTCTTGTGATATACCCATCTTTCTTTGTTGAATATCGAATTATTCTTTTGATTGTAAAATGCATGTTTTCTACTGTGTTATCTACAAATGTCGAAATCGAATTATTCTTGTAATATAGCCATCTTTCTTTGTACTGGTATTCTTAAGATGCTTAGACTTGGCACTTCTTATGCTTAGATCTCAAGATAAATTTTCACATACATAGGAGAATAAAAGGTGAACTCTTTACCAACAATAAAAAGAGTTTTGATGACAACGAAAACAACATTATGAAGAAGATAGAGCCTATTTTCATAGCTAGTTTATCTAATTTCATGACTACCTACATTTTTTGGAGCTCGATCAAGGCCTGTCAGATGTTGAGTATATGTGCTACTTGACTTTCATTTCTATTTTTAGGTGTTCTCCTTTTTGATATGCCCAAACCCAAAATGGGAGTAGATAGTTTGGTTGTTTTATTGTGTTTCTCATTTGTGTGTTTTTCTATTTTTATGTACATTGAATGTTTTGGGCTGATGTATTTTTATTATACCTTTGTTTTTTGATGCACTTTGTACTTCACATGTTTGTTTTGCTTTTTAATTAAAGTAAAAAAGTTTGTACTTTGCATGTTTGTTTTGATTTTTTATAAAAATAAATTGTTTGTGAAAATTTTTGGAAATCTTTGCAATTTTTTTATTCTCATTGTTTATACTTATTTCAAGACTGATTACACTGCCAATTAAAACTAAAATTTAATAAGGCTTAAATTTATGAGTTATGTAAACACCCATATTTCTATACACAACCAAAGTATATGTGCTATCATAAAATTTGGGGGATTGTTAGCACCATGAACCTATAGTTGCACATAGTGTTTTGATTATTACAATCATAATATAGTTGAACTAATCTTATAGATGTATTTTTATATTGGTTGTAGTACTATTATTGCAGGTATACATTGGAAAAGCAATATGTTGAGATGTACTCAAACAATGATATGCAAGACTCTAAGATAAAGCATAGCTTAAAATTACAAGTCTAACTTATGTACACTAATTTGAGAAGTCCAACAACTCAAGATGGTTAAGCTAGTAAGGAAAAATCAAAGCTGGAATTGCAACTATCATAAATGAATTTTTATTTTTTGAATATTTTTTGTAGGTGTTTCAGGTATAGAGGTTGTTAAGATAATCGATATGCATACACATTAGGTTTTAAGAAAAAAACAATAAATAGTTAATTCAAAGATCGTAATAGATCGTACTATATGATATAGGTCACACTGTATGATATGCCCTCATCTTTTTTTTTTTTTAAATTTTATTTTTATTTATTTATTTATTTTTTTCTATGATATGCCCTCATCTTTAAAATCATTATTAGAGCAATTTACATTACTTTGGTTTTTCCAAAATTAGAACTAATTGTACTGTATGATGAGAGTCATGCCAATGATTTGCTTTATTTCAATTGGCTAAACTGCTTAACTAAATTTTTTAGTTAGATTAAATTAAAATTTTGAACTAATCGTACTATATGATATATATTGTTTTGTAGGGGTGTCAATTCGGGTCAGCTGATCGGGTTTGAATCCGACCCAAAACTGACCCGACTCGAAAAAGTTGACCCGAACCCGACCCGGTTTTGGAAACGGGTCAAAAACTTCAACTCGAACCCGACCCGATTTCAACCCGATTGACCCGAAATGACCCGAACCTGATTTCGGGTCAATTTCAGGCCGATTCGAAGGAGGGTCAAAAGTCAATTTCGGGTTAAAGGGTCAATCAACCCAACGAAAATTTTCAATTTCTTCAACAACCCGACCAAAATTTTTGGTCAACCCAAATAATTTTTCGAGTCGGTTTATCGAGTCGGGTCAATTTTTGACACCCCTATTGTTTTGTACAACAGGTTTCTTTAATTAATCTAATTAATCAATTAAAAATAAGGGTTAACAAATACTAGTTTGATATAACTGATTGTCCTATATGATTTGGATTGTATTGTATGCTCAATCAATTCTCTGTTTTATTCAGAGATTTAGGGTTTTAAGCTTAATGCACTTAATGTAAATGGATTTTTTTAGACCTTGAATGACTAGGAGTGAGAGAACTTAGAGAGAAGTTTTTTTTGAGATTGGATTTGAAAAATCTAAAGGGGAGTTTTTCACATGAGTGTGCGCAAAGAGATTAACTTCTTTTTCTATCCATCTTGCTATCCATCCAGGTAAAATTATGTCTGTCGTTAGAGCTATAGATTTGTGCTTGTGAGAGGTCTCACGATCTTCTTAATTTCAGTTGCAGGCAACCTCAAATTGCTGTTTATTGTCGTGGTTTGTGACAGAGTGCTTATGGGCATCTCTCATTTTTTGTTTGGCTTGGAAATGAGTTATTTTATCTGTAACATGGTAGCTGTATTCGCTTGCATCATGGTTGAATTTTTTGATGAACCATTGTTTTTAAGTGACACCTTTGGCTTGTCACTGAGATTTTCAGTTATACTACCCAATTAGAATTAGGACTTTAGTGGGATCTCTCTCTTAAGTTGACTTTGATCTTTTTTGGTTTTAAGTTTCTTGAGAATAAGTCTAGGAACTCGGAAGACATATTCTCTTTGCATAGTAAAGCTAGCATGCAAACTGAGTTGGTCTAGCAGCTTTGTTGGAATTGAAACAGTTTAGATTGCTTTTCAGTTGACTTGGCTATTTGCAAGAATTTGGCATGACGTAATTGGTTTGAGTCTGAGACTTCATGAGGAGTTTGTTAAATTTCTTGAATTCTTCTGGGAACCCGGTTTCTTTTGATGTTGTATTTCTTTGCCATGAATTGATTTTTTAGCAATGCAACTTCTTGCAGGAGCAACTTGATGGTGCTGGAATTGAGCTCCCTGCTTTGTATAGGTGGATTGAAAGTCAAGCTCCTAATGGTTGTTGCACTGAAGCTTGGAAGGAGAGGGCACATTGGGTTGGTTCTCAGGTTTCCAATGAAGTCAATCAATCAGTTAGGGAAGCTGAAGAATACCTCCAATCCTGTCATCCTTTACTGAAGTATGTCTTTTTGTTACATTTTCCCATGGTTTGTATTTGTACCCATTTCCCACCTCTCTAATTTTTTCTCTTGGCCAGGCAACATGGTAGACTGTTGGAGGTTGGTGCTAGTGGATTTCTTGCAAGAAAGTTCTCTGTTGGAGATGGGAATCACATAACAGATTGGAATTCATTCAATGAGCTTATTCAGTCTCAGAGATGCTCCGAGGGTACTTCATTTGGCAATAAGAACTGGGCATCTGTTTATCTTGCAGAGACACCCCAACAAGCTGCTAGCTTGGGCCTAAATTTTCCTGGTGTTGATGAGGTAGCTTCATACGTACTAACATATTTCTGTTTATTGTTTACAATCTGACCTGCCTTGGTATGTCAATGTTTACTTGCTATTATTCTCGTTTACTTTTTGTCCTTGAGTGGATCACTGGAAATTCATTCATGTTATTTTTCTATAGCTTGGGTGATGGTTACAAATTGTCCCAATTAAACCTTTTTATTGGCATTATTTTGTTAATGCTCTTTCATTTTTGTCTAAATATTATGGATGAGTGGATGGGAGGTTTTGAACCATTGTAGTGGCCCAAAATATTGGACATTTTGTGTGTGACGCAGTGGTTTCTCTTTATTGTGGAGACATTTGTTTTTCTTTAGAAGTTCGGATGAGGTTGATAACTGTGACGTGGAGATGCTGATTAATAAGTCATACATAATAATTGTTCCGAAATGATTATCTGTTTGGTCCTTCATTACCATTTCAAAATCTACTGATAGTGCTACTAAATCGATCTGCTATTTTTAAATGGCATAACTCTTTTATCTGCCTTTTAAAATTGATATTATATTATTTTTTCCTGTGATGCATTGGCTACCATGGAAGTTTTTTATCTCAAGTTAAGGTTCCTTGCTGTTGCACTTTGTATTCATTGTTATTACTTAATTTAAGTCGCACCATGCTGCTTTGTAGGTAGAGGAGATTGGAGACATTGACTTTGATTCAAGAGATCCATTTTTTTCTGATGCAATTGCAAATGAAAAAGAAATTGACCTTACTGAAGAGCAAAGGAGAAATTTCATAAAGGTTGTGCTCATCACTTTTTTTTAGAAAAAATCAGTAAAAATGCCCATGCACATGGTCAATTTTTTTTCAAGATTTTTTAAAAATTTATAATTATGATTTAATTTGATTATTTAAATAAGTAATGTTTTAATGCTTTAATATCATCATCCTTTAATAATTAAATCTAAAATGAAGTACAGTTCATGTTCGTAAGTTTTTAAATGTAGTTTAACATTTCCGATTCATAAATAATATTGTATTAGTTATGATATAGTTTGATTATTTATATTTATGATACTTTAATATCATTAATCTTGAAAATAATGTCTAAAATATGGTGCAGTTTATGTTCATATGTTTTTGATAGACAGGTTAACATTTTCAATTTACAAATACTATCATATTAATTGTTTAAAAATACTAGACATACAATTCGTAGTTATATTTTTTTAAAATACAGATCATAAATTTCATTATTATACTTTTAATAATTATGAAACAGTATATATACTTTTAAAAATTCACTTGTTCGTTTTAGCGTTTTCAGTTAATTAGTAGCTTAAATTGAATGCACTTTATGTTTTTTTGATAAATTTACAGAATGTGACGTTATAACTTTTTAGGAGCAATAAATGTGCACGTTTATGGTATGATCAAAATTCAATTAAAGTTAAATTCAAGAAAATTGAAGTAAAATTTTCCAACAGTAGTACAACAACAATCATGTGGTAAAGAACATTTGATTAAGATTTGTAAATTGCTATGAAATAATATCTTTATTGATTCTAACTTTGTGAGTAGAAACCAGTTGATCAATAATCATCATGATTGCAACTTTATTACTCTTTTGTAAAACCTTTCTTGCTTGGAGACATGTTTATATTAGTTGTAGATTTCCTCTTCTACCTTGATTGTTCACATGTCTTAATGGAGAATTTGTTTGATATGATAAAGATATGATATGTGGAGAAGAATTCATTTGGAACCTAAAGGTGAGTTAATTAGACTTTTTTTTTTCTTTTGTATCGCTATTTGTTCTTGTTATTCTAAATTATAAACTGTAACGTCTGAACAATAAATGAGGTGTTCATTTAATAACAAAAATTAATACAAACAGTTAATGCGGTGACATCGAATGAGAGGGATTTGAAGCATATGACTACGTGCTAATCCAATGCAAGATTAAGAAGGTGAGAATCTATAACATAAGAAAGAAATTTAAATGTAATGAAAATTATCATTAAATTAAAACAAAAATGGTAACAAAAGAAATGTTTTAGTCCCATTGTATTGCAGCTGTTTTGTCGATGGAACTGATTTCAATAATTTGGCTTAGTAGAACATAAGTTTACTTCTATTTTTAAGAAATTAGGTGGAAAGAAGTGCTTCGAGATGGGTGTGAAATAAATTGCAGTAAATTATATGGCATATAAATTAATCATTTGCCAATTTTTTGTGTTTCATTAAAAATATAATAACATTTAAAATTGGAAACGTATTATAAATTAGCCAACTCATATTAATTAGATGATAAACATTGAAATTAAATTGGTGTCAACATTTTTTTGCTTATCATGTTAGTTAGATGATAAACATTGACATCAAATTGGTATCATAGCATAAATATCAAAATGAAAAAGTGTTTCGAATTAGTTTTTTATTTAATGAATATCAAAATGAAAAATGTAAATGAATATGAAAATGGAGTTATAAAATGCCAAAGGCATACATATCAAAATATTTTATAATACATTTAAATAATGAAATATTTGATGGTTAACATTTAAGAAGCTCCCAAACAAATGAATAGCTAAGATCTTAAATAATTGAATGCTCATGTATTCTTAAGATCTAAAATAAATGAAATGCTGTGATTTTGTTGTGGTAGTGTCAAGTGCATTTCTATAGTATAATAAATAATTTGATACTGTTTACCAAATCTCATTGGACAGCATGGAGATTTATGCATGTTCAGTTGTTAAATTTGATAGATTAGTGGTATGCCACATTCAGAATTATCTAATTTATTGTTAACAATGATTAACCACATTGATACTTTTCTTTAAACTTTCCACATATTTTACTGAATATTTTGTTTATAAGAGACTATTTGTGGTGCTGTAGGTTACTAGGTTTCTTATGTTCGATAAATGCAAATAAGTAGATATGATTTATTTTGTCGCAATGTATACACCAGTTCATTGAATTTGCTGACAGCATTTTACTTATGAAGATGTAATGAATGGATTAACAGCTTGAAGATAACATTTGAGAGTCCGTCTCCATTGACAACATATATGTGATGTGTGTATGTTTATATATATATTCACTGTGTTGATGTTTTTTTTTAAAGAATAAACTAATAAATATGTATTAAAGATATTTAACTGTAACTTAGTTGAAATAGTTCTCTCTTTTTTCATCCCTTAAAGAGATTCATATTACTGTTTAATTTCAGTGCAAATGTTATGTAGATGATTCACACTGCATCTTAATGTTATATGGGTTCACTTTTTCTCTACCTTAGTAATTTTTATTTGCCCCAATGTGAAGCTTTTCTATATTAACTGATGCTAATGATGGTTTCTCTATCTTTGCAGCATTTTTTTTGTGGGATATATTTATCTCTGCACAATTTTCATGATTTGTCTCAGTTTTATGCACTTATTGATATGATGTTTAAAACAAGTATTTAGATTTAGATTTAGATTTTGGAACTTCTAAAGTTTTTTTTAATTACTTCACTTTATTAATAGAACACAGCTTTGTCAGTTATTCTGAAGTTAATGAAAGAAGCTGTAGCATATTTGCCAAGAATCATAGTTCTAATATTTGCTTCTTCGACGCCCTATTATAGGGATAAGGCTTGGCTATCTTCTTAGGAACTTATTTAATAATAAGTGCATTTTGAGTGCGAGCCTAGAGTGGTAGTTAAGCTGCTCTATTGTGAGTTGGAGGTCATGAGTTCAATGCATTGCTAGGGGAAGGTTGCTTACGTCAATCCCTCCACATACACTTACATTGATCAGAGCTTCATGCATTTGGTTATGACTTCTTTACTTCTTATAATTGTGATAATGCATGCTGGAAAATTTTCATTTCCTGTAATCATAATAAAAAAATTGTGTTGATTTGCTTGTCGCTATTTTTGAGTTTTACAATATTAGTACATGTAGGTTATTTACTCTTAGACTTTGATCAATAGGTGTAGTGTCTGTTTGGCTGACCTAGATTTTGTGCATGGTCTAAAAATTTGACTTAGTAATCCTATAAGGCCAAAAATTGTCCCAGATAAAAAAAAAAATGTTTTTTGCAATGGCCTCAGAGGCTTCCTGTTTTTAAGATGAAGCGTTTATTTTTGATTCAGACTAAAGAAACAACTGCATTTCTGTCATATTTATTTGGATTGTAGTACTATGGTCTTTTGTTCTTTTTGTTTTAATTAAAATTCTAGTTCTAAGTAGTATTATTTTGACTAGGTACGGGAAGATGATGATGCCATTTTCACGCATAAATTGCAACAATGCCTGAGGCGGCAACGACGAAAAAGCAAAAGATGCAGGGTAAATGAGCTTTAACTAAAATTTTCTGTTAAAGGTTCAAGAAGTACAGGGAAATTCTTTTCTGTTTTACTTTGTTGCCATTCCTATGCTAGGTTTCGTGAGGTTTTCAGATCTATTTAGCTAATCTTATGGACCCTTCCATGCAAAATTTTTGTTTTGTCTGCTAAAGGTTACAAATCCATCAAACTAAACTAATATTCTATAACAGGTGCTAGTTGATAAAGATGCCCTCGCTGGTGTTTCTTCAAATGAATGCCCTCAAGTAGATTCCATGTCGCAAATCCATTCTGAAAATGGTTTTTTGGATGTTAATGATGGTGATATATCCGCAAAAGCTATTGGAAATAGTATGAATATTACAAAGCTAACTGAAAGTTCTGCCCACAGTTTTAATGGTGACTGTAATCATTCACCTGATATTGAGGAACTCGAAAGAATGAGCAAGTGTTGCAAGACTGTTTTGGTGGACTGTGATGTTGAAGTCGTGGAAATGGAGAATGGAGTCATTCCTAGTGCTGATGGTGCGAACACCGCACTTCACTCACCAAAGCAAGTTAAAACCATTGATGTTATTGATATTGATAATATGCCATCACCAGATCAAAGAAACCATAAAACTTTTGAAAAAGAGTTTCTGTGTACTGCTTGCTATGATACTCTAAACGCTCCTCTAGTGAACAGGCATCCACTTTTGGGAGTTGCTGTTTGTGGGCGTTGCAAATCCTTCATTGAAGAAAAGATGCAAGTCAAGGTGGGGTATGGTCTTAAAATTTACCATGTTACTATTAACCGCTACATCATTTTTATTTTTTTTAGAGTTTAAAGGCACCCCCAATGACTTCAAACTATAGGAATACTATTCATACATTGTGGGATCAACCTTCCTGGTTTTTTTTTTTCTTTTAAATTTGTCTCATATGGTCATGCATGGTCATGCAGTGTAAGTTGAAACTAGGAATATTTAATAAAGATACTAAACCTTTATATTCTCTAATCTAAATTTTGTTATCCAACTTGGATGAATATTTCTAATAGCAGCGATTAATTTTTTGAGTTAATTTGAGAAATTGGTCCGTTGCAGTCCATGGAAAGTTTTCATTTGGTGTATATGACAGCTGTGAGGATGAGGGAGGCGGGGAGTATTTTGTGTCTGCTTGCATATCTGTTTTCCAGTTTTCATTAATCTATGACCAAATCCAATCAACAGGATTTAAAAATAATAAAAATGGTATGTAGGGCTACTGGTTATACTAATGCTCCTGTGGTCTGAATATTGCCAGAGAGCTAGGACGATTAATTCATAAGTCTGCACTAATAGTTCAATTCTTTCTCATTTTAAACTGTTTTTAATGCGCTTCATTGCTGCAGGGTACTGTCTCAGGTGAATTTTGTGCATGGTGTGGAAAGTGTGATGACTTGGTGAACTGCAGTACTTGTAAGATGTTTTTCTGTGAAACATGTATATCAAGGAATTTTGGTGAAGAAAACTTATCAGAAGCTAAGGCCATTAATTGGCGTTGTTACTGTTGTTTACCTGTTTTATTGCATCGGCTCATAATTGACTGTGATAAGGCCCTTGGAGTTTTGCCTGCATCAAGCTCTGAGAGTGATTCAGTATTTTCAGATGTTGACATCGATGTATCAATAAGGTATTGAATGTTCCTGTGATGCCGTAACATTATGTCATCCGGGTGTTTCTTACACTATTAATTTTGGTATTAAAATAAGAAAATGTTTGTTTTTGCTTTTGTTTAGTTCTTTCTTCTTTTTTCTTTCATTACCAGGAAGAGGCGGAAGAAAAAGATAAGGAGAATCCTGGATGACACTGAGCTTGGGGAAGAAACGAAGGAAAAAATAGCTATCGAGAAGGTTGTTTATTGGGTTTTTCCGTTTAGCAATTTTGTTTCCTCTATTTCTTACTTGTTTTGCTTCCTGTTGTAGGCTCGGCAAGAATATCTAAAATCAATGCAAGTACAGGCTGCTAAGAAATCTTATGTTAAAACTCTGGCAGAAATTAACAGGAGCACTTCAGCGATTGAAACTATCAGAATGCTTGATGATCCAAGAGAAGGCTATGTAGTTAATGTTGCCAGGGAGGATGACGAGGATCCAGTTAGAATTGCTCCTAGCCTATCTTTGAGGTTAAAGCCGCATCAGGTGGTTTGCCAATTTCTTATATATTTGTTGAATATGTTAGTGTACGATTACCCCTGTCATTTTCCATGTCTGTGCACTTCTGAAACTCTTCTCTGTTTTATTTACAAATTTCTCAAGTATTGTGAATTTATTGTGGACCATGCTGTTTCTCTTGACTATATTACTATTTTCCAGGTTGAAGGTATACGATTTATGTGGGAGAACATTATACAGTCTGTAAAAAAGGTTAAATCAGGGGATAAAGGCCTTGGATGTATTTTAGCCCATACCATGGGCCTTGGGAAAACTTTTCAGGTTTGCTATCACAATCACATGTTCAACATGCAATCGTTTTTCTCTTGTTCAAATTGGTGATCGGAATAAACCTATTTTTTGTGGTTATTGGGTATGCAATGCCTTCTTTGATGTCACTTGTGCTACTTAGTTGTAGGGTTCTGTGTTGAAGGGAAAGATTTAGGGTGCGTTTAGGGTGGGTGTGCGGTGCAAAAATACATCACAGGTGCCGTTTGGAAATTATGTTCTCGCCACGTTTTGGAGAATTTGTGATATAAAATATGTATTTTCCAACCTGACCTGATAGAGTGCTGTGGCTATTAAAAAAATTGTTGTCTATTTTTTCAAACTAAATTTTTTTTGTAATACTCACATCTTTTCCTGCATAGCTTCACAATTGTGTTTTAGATAGTTGCAACTATCCTAAATGGAATTAATTTTAGGCTTCATTAGTATCCTTGTGTTGTATGCTGTTATTAATGAAACAAGATCATATTCGCTCGTATAGAAATGGATGAGTTGCTCTACATGCACATTCCTTATGATTTGGAATCCGTTTGATTTTGTATGTTCTACCGTAAAATAAAAATTTAATTCCTTGTGTTGTATGCATTTATTATTTTCAAAACAAAAAATAGATTTGATTTTCTAAATTATTTTAACCATTCTCAATAATGATACTAATTTAGATATTTAAAATATGTATGTGGAATGAGTGAATTAAATGAGAGCAAGGCCAATATTATCAAAAGACTATTACTAATCATTTAAATTTTTTTTTTTATGAAATGTTTTAACACAACATAATTTTATGATGCATATCATTTGACTAGTGATATTCTAAATTTTATTATGTGCATGATTCCAAATTTTTTTTATTCTAATCATGAAAGAGAGCCATGAATTGTAATTGAGAATGTGTAGCATTATGGTTAATAATATTGTGTGAAGCACCTTTGAAAAAATTTCGAATTTTTGGCTGCTTGGAGCTAAGAAATAGAACTTGGGTGGCTCACCCATTTCTCTATTCTTTGAATCGACAAAGCTTTTCCTACTATGTTCAACAATAAGGCACAACTTGAGTTTTGAGCACTTAGTGGTATATCTTAACTAGAATTTCTATTAAAAATATTAGAATAAATAATGAGTGAACAGAGCTCATGGATTCATGTGCTTAATATAGAAAGAAAGGTGCAATATATTCATGTACTCAATATAAAAAGAGGAGTGCCATAGATTCATGTGTTTAACATGTGAAAGAGAGTGCCATAGCCCCCACCCGCTGGCTAAGGTAGGATGTTTTGGATATCAATTTATTTTTAAAAGTCTTTGTAATTAGTGGTTTCTATTAATGATCTAGATGATTGTGTATAAATACTCATTAAGGGAATGAACAAAGCAAACTTTACTAGCCACTTCTTCCTTTTCTATATGGTATTATAGTAAAGGTTAGTATCTTTTTTCTAACCTTTGTTTTTCTCTCTTTCATTTTTGCTCTTCAACATGTTAGGTTTTTTTGATGTTCCTTCCAATGAGGTGACAACCATGGATGGTGAAAATTAGACTTAAAAAAGAATTTTAGGGGCTATAAACTTAATATCATTTTATTTAGAAAAAAAGTACTTGAAGGGGTATCATATTGTGAAGACCTTTTTGAAAGGATAGATAGAAATCCATCATCTTGTTGATTCTTTGGATTTGAAGACCAAAAGTTTTAACTCTGGGATGAAATATATTACACGATCATGTCATGATTATGTAATATCTTGACGCCTGAAATGTGTGACTATACATGTTTTTAATAAATACAAAGGTTGTTTGGGAAGTAATCAAATACTCTTGCTCAAATGATAAAGATGTTACTCTTATCTATAAGATCAAGACAAAATTCTCAACGACCAAAAACAAGGTAATGTATCTATTATTGAGTATTATAATGCAATGAAGGTTTATTGGCACCAAGATGTCAAGATGGAGTGCATTGATGATGTTGTGATTCTTAAACATGTTATAGGAAGATAATATGCATTTGAGTTTTTTGTAGGACTCAATAATGAATTTGACTAAGTTCGAATTTAAATTATGAGCAGAGAAAGCTACCATCGCTAATTGAGGTATTCTCACTCATGTAAATCAAGTTAGAAGAAGGATGGTAATCTTTGACGTTGTTGAATCTAAAACATCTACATGACAACCTTAGAACTCAAAGAAAGGGACTTGTTGTCACTTATTCTCCATAAAAAGGATAAAAGCTTTTCTCTGAGAGTAACCTATGACGCAATTATTGCAGGAAAAAGGAGCATATTAAAATGAAATATTAGAATTTCTATAGAATGTCCTAAGGTCATGGTGGAAACAATGAAGACCAATCAAGAGGGAAATCTTATCTTGTTGAGCCAAAAAGGCTTAAAAAAAAGGCAAGTAACTTAATTTTTCTTAAAAAAATCTTCTTGAGTATGCTCACTAGTTCAATATGGTATATATTCTAACTCTTGTACTTTCAATACCTCAAGTAGTTCCCTTGAAACCTATATAATAGATTGAAGAGCCACTGATCACATGAGAAATTTTACCAACATTTTTTTAAACCTACAAATCTTGTTCCTGCAATTAAAAAATAAAGTTCCTAATGGCTTTCTAAACTATATTGTAGGTTAAGGGAATATTCCTATTTCTTCTACATTTGTTCTCTACATTGTGCTACATATTGGAAACTTAGTAGTAAATCTTTTTGTTTATTCATAAATTCACCAAAGACTATAATTACATGATGACATCTTTTACTAGTTATTGTTTATTTTATGATCTCGCTTGGGGGAGGATTATTGAGCATGTTAGATAAAAGGATGGGTTATACCTATTTGAAGATAATAATAATTTATTTTGCTCATTTATATCTATTTTAAATAAAGACACATAAAGGATTGACAAAATATTTTCTATTTCAGTTGAGTTACATCAAGGATCAGCTTTAAGCCCTTATCTTCTTGCTTTAGTTATGGATGTTCTTACTAGGCATTTACAGGAAGATGTATCTTGGTGTATGCTTTTTGCTGATGACATTCTTCTTGTTGATAAAACTAGAGAAGGAGTCCAAGAGAAACGTTAGAGTCTAAAGATTTTTGTTTAAGTAGATCTAAAACTAAATATATGGAGTGTAATTTT
This sequence comes from Cymbidium sinense, assembly GCA_021442155.1. Taxonomy (NCBI): domain Eukaryota; kingdom Viridiplantae; phylum Streptophyta; class Magnoliopsida; order Asparagales; family Orchidaceae; genus Cymbidium; species Cymbidium sinense. The sequence goes on from CM038215.1 coordinate 23,955,891, forward strand.
AGTTGTAGAAGTTCTAGTGGTAGTGTTGTGACATTACGTGAATAAGTCATTAAAAAGAGTGAGCGATTAAGATATTTATGATCTATTGTTCAAAATGATGGTGAAATAGATGGAGATGTTATTAGTAGAATTCAAGTTGGATGGTTGAAGTGGAGGAATGCATTTGGCCTCTGTGTGTGTGTACCGCTTAAACTTAAAGAAAAATTTTATAAATGGTGGTAAGACCAATGATTTATATGGTGCGAATATGGGCTAATAAAAGAGAAGCATAAGACTAAGTGCAGATGAGTATGCTCGTGGATGAGTGGCTTTACTCTTAGAGATAAAATGCGAAATGAGTATGCTTAAAAAAGTTGGAGTAGCTCTTGTGGCGAGATAAGATTAGAGAGAGCCTTAGATGGTTTGACCACATATCGGTGTCCGATGACTGTTAGAGAGAGAGAGATTTGCCTTATGTTAAGAAAGGTAGGTAGATCTAAAAGACTTGATTAAGATGTAAAAAAATGATCTTAGTATACTTGATTTAAATGAGAATTTGACACATAATAGGACACAATGGAGACAAAGGATTCATGTAGCCGACCCCACCTAGTGGGATTAAGGCTTGTTGTTGTTGTTGTAACAAAAAAATTCTTCACTTAAAGCAATGTTACTATTAATGAAAATAAAATTTCTTCATTCAAACTTTTTATAGGAGAACTACCAAATGGAACAAATGTTTGATGAGCATTTATCTTCTCTCTTGACATCCTAGATACATAAACACATGAACAAGACAATACACTTCTTTAAGTTTATACAAGAAGGATAAATCCCATTCAAAGTATCCAACAAGCTTAAGGAGCAAAACCATAAATATCTTTTCAAAAAGTTTCTTCTGCACATAAAATCTTTTTTAGAAATATCAGCTCTAATTTTATCAAAATACCTCAATATCTCTATTTGTTAGAAAATAAGAATTGGAAGGATGTTATGAGAGAAGAGATGAATGATCTAAAAAAAAAGACACCTAGGAGAAGATCATTGAACTACCCTATATATACATATATATATATAAAATAACTGGAAGTTTGGAATGATATAAAGTAAGGTTAGTAGCAAATGGTTATACTCAATTAAATGATCTAGACTACCAAGACACCTTTGCTCCAATTACAAAAACGAATACAATTCACATCTTAGCTTTTCTTCCTGTTAATCTTGGATGGTCTATGAAACAATATGGTATGGAAAATGCCTTTTGACATGATGCTGAAAAGATATAGATGGATTGTTCACTTGTATTCAAGAAGTTTTTTTTAATGGAAAATAAGATTTGCAAATTTAAAAAAAACACTATATGGTCCTAAACAATCTTTTATAAAAGCCATATAAGAAATATGATACGAATAAAACCAAGGAGTTCATACACTCTTCATAAAATATTCCACTAATAGAAATATTTCAATTTTTCTTGTGCATGTTAATATAATTATTACAAGTGATCAATAAAGAAAAAAAATGCTAAAAAAGAACTCATGACAGTTTAAAATTAAAGAGCTTGGAAAGCTCAAATACTTTTTATGTACAAAAGTTGCTTAATAAAAAAAAAAAAGATTTTATCTCTCAGCAGAAGTATATGACAAATCTTTTGAGATAAACAAAAATGATTGATTACAATCATCGTGAAACTCTAATTGAATTAGGTCAAAAATTAGATACAAATGAAAAAGGAACAAAAGTTGACATTGAACAATATCAAAAATTAATTGAAAAATTAATCTATCTTACACACATCTATAATAATTTTTGTTGTAAGTCAGTCTCATAAATTTATCTATGAATAAACCAAAAGAATCTTACCTTCAAGTTGCTTAGAGTTCTCTAGTGTTAAAATTAAAATTTTCAAAAAAGAATTTTTTATACTAAACATGAAATCCTGTAAATTGAAGATTATACTTATGTTGAATATGCAGGATCACCAGTGGATAATATTTATACTTTAGGATATTGCACACTTTTGGGAGGAAATTTGGACTTGGAGAAGTAAGAAAGAACTTGTTGTCTCAAGGAGAAATGTTGAATTTGAGTTAAGAGCATTCGCTCAATTTTTCTATAAACTTTTATATATTAAAATTATACTTTAAAATTTAAATTTAAATTGAGAGGACTTATGAGAATATACCATGATAATTAAGTTTGCTATTAACATTATCCATAATCTAGTGCAACATGATTGAGCCGGTTATGTAGTGATGGACAAATATTTCATGGTAGAGAATTTATAAATCATGTTAATTTGCACTCTGCATACTCTAAAATAAAGTCTACTCATCAAGAAATTTATCAAAAGACTTTACGACCCTGCAATCAATAATATTTTAATTAAACTTATAATGACAAATTTTTACCATCCATTTTGAGGGAGAGTTAATATTAGGATTCATGAATAAGAAACGAAGATTGCCATGTGTTCATGCGTTGAAAAAATGTGCTACAGATTCATGTGTTTAATATGGAAAGAGTGCCACATGTTAATGTGCTTGACATAAAAAAGGCGAGTGCCATGGATTGCTCCTTTCTCTCATTGGCCAAACTAGAATTTTTTGACAATAAAGTTTTTAAATGTTTGTAATTAATAATTTTAAGTAATGTTTCAAGTAATTTTGTGTATAAATACTTACTGGGGGAATGAATAAAGCAGGCTTTTATAGCTACATTTTTCTCTACAGTTTTTATGACACCATTATTGACTAACATTATCTCCTTCAGTTTTGTTCTTGTGGAGGGTTGTTATGCCGCCAAAGAACTTATCATAGGTGTTAACATGCATGATTTTATTAAGAAAGATAACAAAGGACATGCCCACAAACATCTAAGTGTTGTCAGTTATAAGCTCCCAACACTTTTTTGCATAGACAACATCCACCCACCTTATCCCCATTGATGAATTTGGACTGCTGCCACTTTCCTTCTCACCCTTTGATTTGACTGCAATGAAGAGATGCATGGTGTAACTTTTGATGAAGATGGAAGCAAAATTAGATCCAATGAATGGGAAGAGTTTGTGTCTAAGCCACAATTGGACAATTCCACCATACCACTTGACATAATTCTCCTCTTTCAATAGGATTCTTCTTGCAATCCCGACCATCCGTGCCTTCAAAAACCTACAAATGAAGCCTATAAGCTCGTCCAATGCAGCAATTTTGGAGTGATTCTTTTGGCTGGAATAACTTTTGTCATAGTAGTGAAGCAGTTGTGTCAATGGAAATGAGGTTGGTCATGTTAACCATGGAAGGAATGGTGTATGTGTGGGGGAATAGGGCATCAATGATTTTTGCTATCTTCACATGGTTACCATGATCTAATTGATGGAATTATGAAGAAAGTGTAGAGATGAAATCAGAAGTTAGGGACAAGAGTGGTCGAGTTTGAGCAAAAAGGCTAATTTAAAATATTAAAATCTCAATCTTGGTTTTAGTGTTTTTTTAACACATCAATTTATTCTTAAAATAAGAATAAGAATAAGAAAATAAACATATTTTATTTTTTATACTATTTAAAAAAATAAAGATACAAACTGATTTTAAATAAGGTCATAATTTTTGTTTCCAACTTTATTTGAAGTGTTAACACTTGGCCTATGGCGTCCAATCTTATATGAATGATATATATTTTTTGGTATTTTGTGCAATCTGTTAGGTCTAGCTTTTTGTTATATGATTTCAACTCAATCCATTGAATTCCAATAAACACATGTAATTCAAAATCATTACAACAATGTGAATTGTTAACTATTACCCATTGTTATTCTTATTAACTGCATATTTGGAATTTCAATGTGCAATTATTATTTCGTTTTTTCTTTTGTTATCCGTATGTGTTCCTGTTGATTATGGTTTCATTGCTGTTCTACCTTTTTCAGTATTGATTCACATAGATAGCTATTATTGCTGCTGTTATTTTTACCTTCCTACTGCTAGAATAATCTCCGGTGAAGGATTATTACTATTATTTACCCACATCGCAATAGTCCCGTTACACCTGCTTCTGCAACTCTTTTCACGCTCCTTTAGTTTCATGCATCCCTTCTTTCCACATCTTTGTTTGCGGTAGCAGTTTTTTTTTTGTTGCAAGGTTCCTTTAACAATTTTAAGTTATGCTGTTTGAATTCATGAAGCATGCATTAAAACTTGCTATGTTTTAGTAAATTTTCATGTATTCTCAGATTTTTTTTAATTTTTTTTAGGTCATTTGTAGCCTTTAAATAGGACCCCGATGCATTCAAAATTCTATAAATATTGAATATTTAAATAAAATTTAAATTCTTTATTTCGTGTGTTTGTTTGTTGGATGTACAGCCTTTGAGTGCTTCATAAGTGTGGATGACTATTTCTACGGGTGAGAATCTTTGCATTGGCGTGGGGGCTGGTTCTTCCTTTTGGGTTATTTTTATCATTACCCTTGTTTTAATTGTTTTAGTCATTTATTTTATCTGCGTGGTTGGAATTTGGTCAGGCGTGTTATATGCTAGATTTTTTCTTCAAAGTGTGAAGTTGATCGTTGTTGGGAGTTTAGTCACACTTATGTATTTTGTTGAATTATAGAATTTTGTCAACTATATTAAAAATTATCTTTAGGGTGTAATGTAGCATTTTTGTGTAATTGTGACTTTTTTGTGTTTTTATTTTGCCATTCATTTAAAGTTGTTCATTCCTCCTATTCTTGTATTCATCTTACATCAAATTGGGTGGTGCAACATCATGTCATCTATAAGTATGACATGCTAATTCGGTGATATAACTTAAAAAAAATGGGTAATTCATAGTCCTAAATGAATATAACATAATAATCTTGAAGATCAAAATTTGATATCTTCATTTAATAGAAGGTATAACCTGGAGGTTTTTTTTTTTTTTTTTTTTTTTTTTATTTTTATTTTTAAATGGATTGATGATTTGGAATATTTCTCTTATGGTTGCAATTTATTTGATTTTACAAAATTTAAAATTACTGAAGTATAATTAGTTGGATATGTTAGAACTTATGGGCATTGTATTGCAAGAAAAACACAATCAACATGGTTGATATGAGATTGACTTGAAGCACCATATATGGCATACACAGAATGTTGAGGTTGATTGAATAATCACTATAAAAAGTTGTAGATAATAATTCTAGCATGTCTGCATATTATAATAAGTTCACAAATCTTGGTATTAAACATAGTTTGTTTTAAGACTATTTTGTTATTATCATGCGTTTTTTAAAAAGGTGTTAAGCAACATATTAGGATTACTTGAAGGTATAGTTTACTGATAACGTTTAAGTGAGATCTTATCTGGATCTTTTAATATTAATGCATACTAGAAATGATGTCTTAGTAATTCCACATGCACAATTAAAATCTCTTAAAGAGATCTTCACCTCCTCTCAAACCTATCTCATACAAAAATCATCCATCATTATATATGCTATTTTTGAAGAAGCCGTAGTTCATGAATATCTTTTGAAGGATGAATTAGATAAAGATTTATAGTTGTAGTTTGAATCTCTTGTTAATGTGGAGCTCGGATTTGCAACTAGATCAACACATGTTATAAATCTACATCTAAATCAAGAGTCGAGTTTAAATTTGAGATTGAGTTTGTATATTTGATTGTATTGACTTTGAATGTGTGCCTATACTAGAATTTGTTTATGAATCCGAGTCTATCCTTGAGCAATAATTATAATCCATATTTAATTTTCAAGTTGAAATGAAGATCAACTTTAAAGCTAAATTTCCAATTAAAGTTGATCTTGAAATTACGATTGAACCTACAATTTTGTATAAACTCTAGTAAAAACTGACTGTGAACCTGAATTCCATATAAAATATCTTGAATGTAAAAGTGAACAATGAATATAGTGAATGTCTACTGTAGATGATAGATTTATTGAACAAGTTGATGTAACTCCTAATTAAAATCCTAATTAAATTATCTTTGCAAATCAAATTGAAAATGGTTTTTTTAGCTCTTAGTTTCTTGAAATTTAACTTCATTAGCATAGACTTAAGGAGAAAGTAAATGGTATCAAAATATTTCAATGAATTTGTTGGCAAAAGTCATAATAAATACTTGAATATTGGCAGTATGTTCAAATCTTTAAGTGTGCAAATCATCTTCACTCATATTTTTCTAAGATAGTTTTTGTTTAGGAGGTTGTTCATATATATAAATGCATTTCATATTTGTGTGACATGTTTTCACTTTTTTTATTGTTTGACCATATAACGATAGCTTGAGAATTATTAGTAGTATCCATTAGGACATATGTTGGTATTTTAGTAATTTTATTACTTATTTCATATCATTTATATAATTTGAATGAATGGATCACAATAAACTAACAATAAACTGTTATAAGTTTGCTATTGATGTGAAGAGGAGACTTGTGCATTTGAATTGTGATAGGTCTCTTACAACGACTTCTAAGAAAATAACTTCAGTAAATATTTGATCATGTAAAATTTATAATGCTTGGGAATTGACATATACAAACTAAAAGAATTCTAGGAAGTACTTGTATTAGTATGATCTTCAACGTATATGATTTAGTTTCATTTCATGGATCTACTTCCAAAATTTTGGATTCTTCTTTGTTTTCATCTCTCGCAAATTAACATCCAGCATTTTTCAGATTGGTGTACTGTCTTATTCCAAAAGTTAGCTTATATGCACAACTTGTTTATTGTTGATGGTGGGTCTCATAGATTGCTTGTGTCATTAATTGATAGGCATCTTCATGAATTACTTTGCAGGAGCACAATAATTTATATAAATTGCATGACAAATCAAATGCTTAATTCTTGGAACAGAATTTTTCAAGTTAGGCAAAATGATGCAAAACTACATGTTTGTCTTTATTGGGAATGCATTCAAAGTGAGTTGAATTGCATTCCCAATGAACACATTCTCATTGTTGTTTTGCCTTTACCACTACTAATTTATGTTGATACTCGCTATTCTTGTTATTGTTTTTGCTTTTCTTACCCCAGCTATAGTTCTGGATGAAGGTTTATTGTCATTGTTTTCATATTTAGCCTCTGTTGATTCTTGCATCTATAAGGCTTGTTGCATGCCTTCTGTTCAGTGCCCACCTCCTTCCTGCCCCTTTTTTGCAGTAAAATATTTCCTATTTTACTAGGGTGATTAAGAGATCAAGGAATTGAAGTTCTTTTCTGAAATATTGTTGTTGTAATTCATGTGGGTTAAATTGAGACTTGTTTTTAGTATATTTTCATTTATTCTAAAAAGTTTTTAATTTAGGGATCTTTTTTTGTAGAGCAATCTAAAATTTAATAACTCTTATGTTCTTGTTGTATGTTTGTTGGACGTGTATTTTTCTAGTGCTTCACAAAATGAATGGCTTCTTCTAGGGGTGAGGCTCTATGTATCATAGTAAGGCCTAGTTTTTTTTCCTATGCATGATTTCCATTATTGTTTTTATTTTAATTTGTTGTCACTAGTTTTATGCACATGATCAAATTTAGTCATGTGATATGTATGGGATTTTTATTCTAAGTGTGAACTTGATTATTGTTGAAATCTTATATTCAATCACAATTTTCTTATAAAATCTTAGAATTTTATGTTTATTATTATTTTTCTGGATGAACATATCATTTGTTGTTTTTACATTAAAAATGATAAATTTTTTTTTTAAAATTTAAGAGTTGGTGTTTTGCAGATTGTGAATTTTTATCCGTTTGTATTTTGCACACCATCCTACTTCGGTAACCATCCTATATCACGTGTCGTAGGGCATTTACAACATGCATTTCCTGTTAGAATCAAATTATAATATAGTAGTTCTGGAAAACAACACTGACATAATGCGTCACCAAATGACGGTTAATGAGCATTGCTTCTAAAAGCAATTTTCTTTCGGTGAAGTAATGAGGGTAATCGTGTTACTGTCATTTCATAAGTAGATATCATGTTGGAATTTAGAAACTAAAATCTTAGACGTCCGAGTGCACAATTCTGCCTAAATATGGTGAATTATCTGACCAAGTTCTTGAGGTGTTGCATCATGACAATCTGAAAATGCATTGAATTGTTTCCCTCAAGTTTTCTTTTAGTAAAATAGATGTGAATCTGTTCTAATGCTTCATTTTTCTGTAGATTCTTAAAAAGTTTTTTTTTTTTAATTTGATTGTAGGTCATAGCATTCTTATACACAGCCATGAGAAGTGTTAATTTAGGATTAAGAACTGCACTTATTGTTACCCCAGTAAATGTGCTTCACAACTGGAAACAAGAATTTTTGAAGTGGCAGCCTAGTGATTTGAAGCCCCTTCGTGTTTGGATGCTGGAGGATGTTACTAGGTGATTTTTTATTGTTGTATTTTCTTATTTTTACAGCTGCTCATTCCCCAACCCCACCACATTACGTGCATGCGGATCTACACAAGGAGAGAGAAAGGATCCCATTTGATGACTTATCTATCATGAAGCTCATATATGGATTGATTTAATAAACCTTCAGGAAGACATATCAATTAAGCTGATGTAATTTTTTCTGTTTTCTTAGAGAGAGAAGATCACATCTACTTGCAAGGTGGACAACTAAGGGTGGCATTTTTCTGATAGGATATGCTACTTTCAGAAACTTATCTCTTGGAAGACATGTAAAGGATAGGACTATTGCTAGTGAAATTTGCCATGCTTTGCAGGTATGTTTATTGAAGTTAGATCTATTACGTTTCTTCATTTAAGTTTTTCTGCTTTTGTAGTTGTTTTAAAAAAAAGCAACTAAAAATGATCTATTAGTCCATATATATATATATATATATATATATAGGGATGTCAATTCGGGTTTGCGAGTTGGGTTCGGATTTGACCCGAAATTGACCCGATCTTATCTGAATATGTTCAACTCGATCCCGACCCGAATATTAGATGGGTTAAAAATTCTACGAATTTGATTCGACTTGAACCCGGATAACCCAAACTTGACCCGTATAACCCATATGATAAAAAAAACCTGAAAATCAACCTGCCCTATTCAACCAAGAATAACAAATAGAAAAAGAAAATAAATATTAAACATTATTACCCAAAAATTTCATGGAGAATTAATAGCTGATGCTATAATTTTTCGTGTAATAAGATGTTGCAACACCATATAACTTGCTTATTATGAGCCAAAAATGAAATCAGTACAAGTAATAAATCATAACCCCCCTTGATATTACAAACAATCTTAATAAAATAACAACATTTCATTAATCAATTTTACATCCACAACTCTCCCATGTACTAATTCTAATTCAACAACATTAAAAATACTCACTGTTCTAACTTCCAAGGCTGCAATATCGCCTACAATTCTTGCAACTCCCAAGCATCCAAACTGTAATGCTTTTTTGCAGAAGAGATAAATAGATAGAACTTCCAAGCAATTTCTAGCATGTGCTTAATAACAGATTGATTTTCTCTATTTATAGGGGATATAACATATCCTCCACTTATAGGAAGATAAGTAATTGGCATAGTTGCATTATACCCATCCATCTTATAAATTGGTAAGGCATCATATCATGACTAAGAAGCTTCAATTGTTAAATACTAAGCATAGATTACTTTTAAGGCAGGCTCTAATATAGCCTCTGTTTAATTGATATTTTTGGTGGAACATAGAGTTGTATAAAATAATTGTAAAATAAAATTGATGTATTAGTACATATAATGTTTCCCACAAGTAGATAGTAAGAAATTTTCAAATATTTTATTGTAAGTACCATCATCTTCCCTCCTCTAATAATGCCTTAATAGCAGGTCTCTTCTTTTCATTCCCCTGCAATGAAATAAAAGCCATCAAGACAAATAAAAATAGATGAAATTGTTAGTTTTTTATTGACGAGAAGACAACAGAATAAATGCAATAAGATGTATAACTGACCTAGGCAACCAACCGCTCTTTAATTCTTTGTGGATAATATCATTTTGCCCATTCAAATGTTCAACGACACTACCTTCTGACAAGTAGAAGTCTCATCTGCAAAAAGAAAGTGTTATTAATGTTACAAAGGCATTCATGAACTATTTTATAGTGATCAAATTAACATGATACCTTCTCTGACTCAACCACTCCTTACCAGGTTGTTATTGCCATTGAATAGCTACCAATATGAAAATGTAAACAAGAAAACATGATTAATCTAAACATACCTTTAGACATAACAATGAAAGCTGACCTCCTCATTCTTGGACTCTAACTATGCGCCATCATCTTTTATAGCATGTAATCATTAATATTGCAATCACAATAAACAAAAACTATAAAACATAAACAAGCATATAAGTAAAAAATATATAATATCAAATTTGAGATATAAATTATTAGCTTAGAAAACTTAGCAAATGATCATCACAACCTAAAAAGTGCAATATTGTTCATAATAGTCCTCCATTAATGTCCTACATGAAGTTATAAAATACTCAAAGAGACTAATTTGCTATTTTAATTGAATTATCACCATCATCCCTATCATTTTGATTGACAATACACTTCATAACATTTTATGTACCATTTTCTTAGTTTCATCGTCATTAATATACCCATGAAAAAAATTCTTCATTTTCTTGAGCATTACTAATAGCATTGGAATCCTCCGTGTAAATGAAAAGGTTGATAATGAGTAATTTACAAATAATACATGTATTAAACCCCATTCGACGAATGACAAATAATACATGTATTAATGAAAATAAAGAATAGATTAAGTGATGTTTGAATGATTGCATTTATCACTATAAAGTTTTCAAATTATAAGATTTATCGCTGTAAACTTCTGCACAAGCTCTAACTCTTACTAAGTTCTATTCAAGAATATGAAAGTAAATTAGTATTGATTCTAGCTATTAAGATTTAACCTCAACTGTGATCTTTTATCATTTTAAGTTGAAATAATAAATAAAAAAAAAGTCATTTGATTGTTTGAAAAGAGGGCATGGTGAACAAAAGTCAAAATGGGGAATGGTTAGTTTTATAGCAAGACAAATCAATTCGAAATCCTCTTTGAGGTGAAATAACTTTGCTACAAACGTTCAACCCAATAGAAATATCTAAGGAGCACCCTTTACCTCGAATATTTACAATCGGTGCTGAAATGTGGTGGTGGTGTGATGTGACTTACTCGAGAAAGAAGGACGACTAGAAAAGCTCGGTCGGGGTGTTTGTTGAGAGGAGAGTTTTTGTCTTTTCGCGTTTGATTTCTATGTGAGGTGTGTGTTGGCTAGGAGGAGATGTGAAGAGGTGCTTTTGCGTGCTGCAGCCTACAAAGAGGTGAGTTTGAGGGTGAGTCGAGACGATAACGTCCAAGGGCTGTGATGTAAGAATAGGAATGGGGTATCGTTCACAGCGTGGCCCGGGGTCGAGATGGAGGTCGAGGCGGGCTATGAAAATATCTTCTGCTTTATTAGAGCCGTTCATATAATCTAATGGCTTGCCTTGCCTCCACATTTCCATAATTCCTCGCTCCACAACCCCAACCTTGTACTCATATTTGCTTCACAAAACAACCAAAACTTCGCACTCAGTCAGGTTATTTTAATGTCATTTCGGATATTTCGGGTCAATCCGAATTTGACCCCAAAACTTATACGTCTCAACTTTTGAGACACACTTGACCCGAAAATTATTTGAGTATATCCTAATTTGGATTTTTGAGTCGGGTTTGAGTCGAGTTGTCGTATTAAGTCATTTTTTGACACCCCTATATATATATTAGAAATTAAAAAAATTGAATTTAAATTAATGGAGGCGACATTGAATGTTGGAGGAGGCAAAACCAATCTATGAAAGTTGAGATTCTATCCATATGCCTTGATTTGTGGTATAAATCTTGAAATGTGCATTTCAGCCTTTGTATGTGGAGGATTGACTTCATCTTGATTTGAATAAGGGATGCTCCACTTCATAATTAATCAATTGATCATCACACTCTTTAATACTCGATTGATGAATATTTTAAGTGATTTTTGTGTTCAAATCTTGATGAATGCTTCATTATATTCATGCTTGAAGTTGGAACTTTGTGCCACATTAATAAGGATAAGGACTTTGGGAATTTAGGGTTCAATTTTGATTGCTTAAGCTATGGAACCTCTCTAGAAGGTCTTGGGTTGAGTTTATATGGACATGAGGTTTGAATTCAACTATTAACTTGTGGACATTACGGCCTTTGCTTTAGTCATTTTCTAACAAACTAGGCTTATGGATGGACACCATGTGTCTTGGTATGCCCATTTATTATGGGGTGGGTCAATGAACTATTGTATCGGGTTAGTGGCCTCTTATTGTGTAATTGGTGATGCCAAAGATCAGTGGCTTTTGGGCATTTGGCTTGGGAGCTTAGGTTCATTTGACCCAAAGCTACAAAACAATTAGGATAGCTTGATAGGGTCGTAAGGAGCTACCATGCCAAGGTCTTAAGCCAATTTCAACTTGTAAGGAGTTTGCATTGGATTTGGGTTAATACATTAGGTTTAGGCTCAATTTTAGTTAGCTTTGGATTGAGTTGAGCCGTGTTTGGTTTGAGTATGTTAGGTTGAGTTCAAGGAAGCTAATGGCCAAACTGATCAACTATGTTAATTGATTTAGTTAGGTTTGGGTTTTGGTTAGGCTAGCCATGTAGGCTAGGATTGATTTACTATTCCATCTGGGGTTCTTTTGTGATCCACTTAAGCTTTTTTAGATCCAATGTATGCTGCTTTCTTTATCGTTAACTTGATTGGGCCCTAAGGATCTATGTTGGCTTGCTGGATCAATAGATTAGGTTAAGCTATCTAAAGGTCAAGCTAGGGGGTTCAATATGTAGTTAGACCATCTTTAAGTTGAACTGATTGGACGTTTAAGTTTATTCGTGCTTAAAGATTCACCTAGTCTTGATTGTTGCTTATGGTCGAAATTTAGCCTTTGGTCAAGACCCACCATGGTGTTGAGAATGGTGTTTGGGTGTGTTGATTATGCTGAATAGGTTGATTACTTTAATCAATAGGAACCAAGTTGGTTAGCCCATTGGGCTAGACGACCTTGCCCATTGATTAACTAGGCCACTTTAGGTTGGGCTGAACCACATAGGGAGATTTAGGGCTTGGTGAATCACTTGAGGCCCCCAAGGTTCATAGATGAGTTCAATTGATTCTTATATTAAGATCAATGGAGTCTTCTATGACCTATGTGCTTAAACATAGTTTAAACAAGCCACCAAGATTGGGCTTGGTACTCAAATTTCTAGGTCCATTTGCATCCATCAAAGGCTGACGAGTGGGCTTTGGGTGAAGTCTACTATGAGAGTTTCAAAACTAACTAGGTTTACATTGAGCTATAATCTAGCCTCTGTTTGAAGGCAAACTAAATGGTTAATTGAGGGTGCATTGCTTTCAGTTTCAAGGCTGACTATGATTTTGTTGTACTAGAGTTGCCTAACCAGTTTGCTTAAACAAGCCACTGAGATTGGGCTTGGCACTCAAGCTTCTAGGTCTATTTGGATCCATGAAAGGCTGACGAGTGAGCTTTGGGTGAAGTCTACTATGAGGGTTTCAAAACTAACTAGGTTTACGTTGAGCTATATTCTACTCTTTGTTTTAAGGCAAACTAAATGGTCTACTGAGGGTGCATCGCTTTCAGTTTTAATTCTGACTATGATTTTGTTGTACTAGTTAGATTGGAGTTGCATAACTAGTTGGCTTAAACAAGCTGCCGAGATTGGGCTTGGTACTCAAGCTTCTAGGCCCATTTGGATCCATCAAAGGCTGACGAGTGGGCTTTGGGTGAAGTCTACTATGAGGGTTTCAAAACTAACTATGTTTACATTGAGCTATAATCTAGGCTCTATTTTAAGGTAAACAAAATGGTCAACTGAGGGTGCATTGCTTTCGATTTCAAGGCTGACTATGATTTTGTTGTACTAGTTAGATTGGAGTTGCCTAACTAGTTAAGCTTGGCTGCATTGACTAATTTGATGATGTTTGACTAAAGGACTTGCCTAGGTTGAGTAACTAACCAAATTTTTTGGTCTCTTTGACCAATGAGGTTCGATTCTTTGAATTAATTGGTTGAATCAGTTGGCTAGAGTCTAGTCTATTAGCTGTAAGACTATATATACAACAGTCTTCTTAGATAGGCTTGGGGATGAACTAGCTATAAACTAGACTTGGCTGAGTCAACTGGTAGGTTTTGAGGTAGGATTTAGATGAGGCTATACCTAAAGTTCTAGGACGAGGATCCTAGTCTATTAAGGGTGAGGTTGAACCTAATCTAAAATGGAGGTGAACAAAGACACCTTGATCATAGCAAAAACTTGCCAATTAAATTTTGATTAAAAACTAATAGTAAGCACTTTATATGTGATCAAGATTTACCTTGATCATACAAAAACTTAGCAAATGAAACCTTCCTGGCCCTAGTCTTGGTAATGGATTGGAAAAAAACAGGAAAGTTTCTTGGTGGTTCACTCACTTGATATGACCATAAAACTTCCATTGTGACTGAAATTTCTTTGGAATGCTGATTAAGTTTTTTCATTAATCAATTAGAAGACTTGGCAATGTGGCTGATGGGATATCTTTATTTTTACTAAAATTGATTCCCATATTTTTTTCATCAGTATGGACCGGATGTATTGATTTGTGATGAGGCCCATATGATTAAGAACAGAAGGGCGGACATTACCCTAGCTTTGAAGCAAGTACGGACACAAAGAAGAATTGCATTAACTGGATCTCCCTTGCAGAACAATCTGATGGAATATTACTGTGTAAGAAAATTTCCCATTTTGCAATAGAAACATAATTCTATTTCATTATTGATTAGAAATTTGGTCTGGTTGGAGGAGCAGATGGTTGATTTTGTAAGAGAAGGATTTCTAGGGAGTAGTCATGAATTCCGGAACCGGTATGATACTTTGATTATTTTAACTTTTTCATTTCTTGTTGAATTGATTTTATGTATAGTATTTGATTTTGCTCTTCAATTTCTGTCTTGCATGCAGGTTCCAGAATCCCATTGAGAATGGACAACACACAAATTCAACTGCACATGATGTAAAAATTATGAACCAAAGATCACATATTTTGTACGAACAGCTCAAAGGATTTGTCCAACGAGTGGACATGAATGTTGTTAAGAAAGATCTACCTCCCAAAACTGTTTTTGTGATTTCTGTAAAGCTTTCCCCATTGCAGAGGAAGTTATATAGGAGATTCTTAGATTTGCATGGATTTACTGTAGACAAAGTTTCTTCTGACAGTGGGAGGAGGCGCAGTGGTTTCTTTGCGGGTTATCAGACACTTGCCCAGGTATGAGATTTAACTTTGGTAGTAGATTTCCAGTCTGCTGTTTTGCAGTTATTAGTTTAGCTGACATTCAGTGGAATATGAAACTTTTATTAAGATATGGAATCATCCTGGGCTATTGCAATTGGCCAAAGAACACAAAGATAGCTTAAAGCGAGAGGATGCTGTTGAGAACTTTATTGTTGATGATATATCTAGTGATGAGAACGTTGAACAAAGTGACATGAACATTGGAGGTAGCATTTATTGTTCAATTTCTCCTATTTTTTGAACTGCTATTTTACAAAGCATAGTACTGGAGTTCAGATCATCTGAAATTAGTCTTGTTTAATGATATATCTCATTCGGATGGTCTAATGCAAAGAGGTTAGGTTGCAGTTGATATTTTGGCTCTAAATGAATTCCATAACTAACGTTTTATAAACTTTATCTATTATCTATAAAAAAACTACAGTGAATAATTTTATTGGATGTAGGTGGTTTAACCTTTGTTTAGTACATTATTGAGCTTGATTTCTTATGGTTCTAATACTTCTTCTATTTTTTACTGAAGTTTAACATTTTTTTTCCCACTTTGAGGGATGTCTTCTTCAATGGTTATCAATTTCATTTTGTCTTCCCTTTGGCATAAATAAGCTCCAGGAGCATCAGTTCATAAATCTATTGCTTAAGATCATGCCTTAAAATGTATTAGGAGTGGAAAGATTTTATTTATTCCTTAGATGAATAGAATACTGAAGGTGAAGTCCATTGGATATTTATGGACGATTGATCTACTAAATAAAGTTTTTAAAATAGAGAAACTAAATGACTAGAGGACTAAGGGGGTCTCATTGACACTCAATTTATGAGCCACACATCAGCTGCACAGGATGTGTGAGAAAAGATTTAGTGGTGTTTTGCTAGGAAAATTGATCATATGAGATGGTTTTGGTCAACCTATTGAGGATTCACTTGGAACGGTGTTAAGGATCACAGGCTTTATCTGATACAGAAGTGCCATTGAAATTCCTGTTCTTTTCGTTGTTAACATTGTGTACCGAGCTGTGCTATTTGTGAGCTCAACACTTCTAGCTGCACAAACATTAAATGACAGTATTGTAGAACCATGGAGGGACACTGAATAGGCACCATTGTTTTGGTTAGTCAAAGGAAAATGAACTAGAGGCATGTATGTAGAGGAAAGTAGAAGGGGGAGGGATGAGGCAATATGGGCTATCTTTGATTGTTTATGTTTTGGAGGGGATGAAACAAAAGCACTAGAGAGTGGAGTCAAACTCTCATGTTATCAAGATTAAGATGATGTAAAGTTTTAAGATGTTTGTTAGAAGATAAATATGGCATGGATTTGGGCAAAGTTGGAGAAAATTTTAGTTAGTTTAATTCCAAATTGATTCCCCTTGACTAATTGTATGTGACAAATTTAATCTCAAAGTAACATATTTCTCTAATTTAATTTCTAGATTTATAAAAAATTGATCCAAAATGATCCTTCTGGTATGAAATTGTGGTCAATTTTGTATAACCGATGGATTAGATTAGACGCAATTTTATATCATTATCTCTGTATCAGGGAACATTTTGTATCGATTGAGAGATTAAATTCAAGAAATATAACACTCTGAGACTAAATTGGTGATATATGAACAGTCAGAGGATTATTTCGGGACTTAATTTAAAAGTTAACATATGATTACCGGATTCAGCTAAATCAAAATTGACACTAAATGCAGCCTATTCATGAAAAAGTTGGTGGACATGGATTTACAAAGCTGACAAGTAATTGGGATGCGATGATGGAAAGAATCAATTTTCTGGACAAAGGAGAATACCCCACATATTTCTGTAGTTTTATATGCTAAATTGTTTGTTTCGTTATTAATCATATCCATGTTGCAAGTCTTATGAATCATCCAGAATACCCAGCACATAATATGCACATGTAGACCTACCGTTCACATGCCCACCCAAATATGATTACAGGTTGATGTACATACTTAAGTGTATATCTTTGGTAGAGACTTTATTTAAGTATGCATTCTTGCAATAGTTTGTGGTTTTAATACTTCTTTCTCAACTCTATGAGCTGAACGGCCATTTAGTATACAGATTTTTTTTGGCTTTCACTGAACGGCCATTTAGTGCAACTGGTTATATGCCTATGAGGCTATCATAATTTGATTTATTCCATATTGTATGCATAATATTTTGATAGAATTTGGTAAATTTTCTGAAAGTTGAAGTTGAGCTTATTTCTGAGTTTGATTATGCACTGTTAGGTTATTTATTCACTTATAAGTTAGTGATTGATTGTATTTTGTGATTCACAGAAAAACAGAGGTCCAAGAATGATTTTATACCTAAGTTGAATCACGAGGTATGGGAAACTCATTATATTTTAAAATTTTGTCATTTATGTATTAGTGATGCTGTGATGCTCTTCTTCTTTGCTAAAGTGGCAGAATAATCTCAGCCTTTAATTATTATTACTAAAACAATTCGAAATATTGGAATCAGCCTTTTGACCATTCATTCCTTTTATGTAATGCCTATTCTATCATCTGGTAGAAACAAAAAATTTGAATTGTTTGGTTATTTTCTATGACTTTAGCTTATATTATTTCTCCCTAAAGCTATATAAGATCTCAACAGGGTAAGTTGCTTTCGTATGATTTACTGTATGGTTCTTATGGTCTAAAGCGGTTGCCTGCCAGATTTTTCTTTTCTTTTTTAAGCTGTGAACTGCATCATTTATAATTATGCATACAATCATGTTGTATTTTAGTCCTTGGAAACATTTGCTTTTGCAGGAGAGTGAGTGGTGGAAAGATCTTCTTGATGACAAAATGTACAAGGAAGCTGAATATAGTGGTAAAATGGTTATACTTATTGATATCTTGTCGATGAGTTCCGAGATTGGTGATAAGGCATTGGTGTTTAGCCAAAGCTTGACAACACTTGATATGATAGAGCATTTCTTATCAAAATTACCACGGAAAGGTTCAGAATGGAAGTATTGGAAACAAGGCAAGGATTGGTATAGGTATGCTGCAATGCTCACTGCTACACTAGTTTAAATTTTTTGTTTGCGAATGAGGAATGTTGTTTTTGGTTCCAACTGTATTATTGAGTAATGAGAATGTTGTTTGATTTTTTTTTTATTGAATGTAAGTTAGATTTTTATCTACTTCATTTTTTTACCTATATATATATATATATATATATATATATATATATATATATATATATATATATATATATATAACACATAGTGTGTGTGTGTATGTATCTATGCATCTATGTATGCGTGTGTATGTATGCGTGTGTTTGTGTCTGTACATGTGCGTGTGTGTATGTGTTTGTCTGTGTCTGTATGTTTATTTGTTTGTATTATGTGCGTGTGTGCGTATCTCTGTGTCTTTATGTATTTGTGTAGGCATGCATGTATGCTTGTATGTTTGATGTGTGTGTGTCTGTGTTTGTGTATGTATACCTGTATGTTTGATTTGTGTCTGTGTGCATGCACTTGCAAGTGTGTGTGGGCATGTGTGTGTGTGTCTGTGTATGTATGTATGTGTGTGTGTCTGTTTGTATGCATGTATGGATGTGTGTGTGTATGTGTCACAATTTTATGGCTTAATTTTTAAATTAGGCCGGATTATAAACTTAATTAGCTAATTAGCCATTTAAAAAAATTTAAAATATAGCCAGTGATTGGCGATTGGCATTTGAGCTCTTAGTCACCTTAATCTAATCGCCCGAATAAAAAATTTTTTTAAATAGATAGATAGTATTTTTTGGCCATATCGCTTAGGTGTCGGATTTTGGCGTGGTATCGTTGGAAAGATAATGAAAAATTATACAATTTTAAATTTCGACGAATCGTCGTCTGGCCGCTCTTTGTAAATGTGTGACTTCTGAAGTTGCAAAAAATAAAGATATTGATACAGCCCTCATTTTTTGGTCATATCAGGCTCATCAGGTGTCGGATTTCGGCGTGCTTGGTATCGTTGGAAAGATAATGAAAAATTCTACAACTTTCATGTTGACAACTTTCGATGAATCTCGTCCGTGAGCATGATGCAAATGTGACGAAGTTGCAAAATTAAATATATTGTGTGACATGTTTTTTTTTTTGGCCATAATACAAGGATTATTAAATATATATGATTTTTTGGTAATATTAAACACTCATTATATTATATATAAATTGAGTTTGAATCTTTATGTAATTCAATTGAATTTTTTCCTCGCATTTGAATTAATCAAAATAAACAAATAATAAACTACCGGGATTATACAATTGAATGACTAAAGATAACAAATAAAAAAATAAGAGAACTGTAGTCTACGCGATAAAAAAATAGCCAAGTACTGAATGACTAAAGATGACCTATCGACATTTACAAATAAAAAAAATAGCCAGATGCATCTGCGTTCTTGTATATAAAAAATGGCCAAAACACATTTGTACACTCGGAGGAGATTAAAAAGTTTGTATGAAAGTTGTAGATTTTTTTATTATCTTCCAACGATACCAAGCGCGAAATCCGACCTGATGGCGATATGGCAAAATGAGGTTGCATCAATATCTTTATTTTTTTCAACAAGTCACATTTGCAAAATTGCGCTACCGGGCGTCAAAAGTTGTCAACATGAAAGTTGTATAGTTTTTTAATTATCTTTCCGATACAAAGACGCTAAAATCCGCACCTAATGCCGATATGGCCAAAAGTGTGGATTCTTTTATTTAATTTTTTTTTTAAATTTGAGGTAGTCAGCCCGGTGACTTGATCTGGCATCTCATCGCCGTCTCCGACTTATTTTTAATTTTTTTAAAATGGCTAATTAGCTAATTAAGTTTATAATCCGGCCTAATTTAAAAATTAAGCCCAATTTTATTTGGTTATTACTTTTTTGTCATTGTTTAGAAATTTCTATGTTAGCTGTGAGAAAGTTGATGTGTGATTTTTCTTTAAAAAATAATAATAAAATAAAATAATAAAATAAAAATTCCTACTATATATTTAAAAAACCATTTCTGCAAGCAATTGCTACCACTCCAAATGAATTTTAAGCCAGTTCATTTAATTTATTAAAAAAATCTTTTTATGGTTAGCCTTTGTAGATGTATTGTTTATAATGGAACAATGGAAATGTTTGCTAGCTGATGCTCGTCATTTACATTTTTCTATAAGAAATAATGTTATATTGGGTTAATATCTCATTCTTCCTGAAGCTAATATCTGAAGCTAATAAAGGAGATACTAGGCTCTTTCTTTTCCATTTTACAATCCTCTTTTTGAGTGATCATTCTGTTAAACACTCTCGCTGAACAGGTTAGATGGAAGCACTGATGGTTCAGAGAGGCAAAAGCTTGTTGAGAGGTTCAATGAGCCGACAAACACAAGGGTTAAATGCACATTAATATCCACTCGAGCTGGTTCACTGGGCATAAACCTCCATGCAGCTAATCGAGTTATTCTTGTTGATGGTTCATGGAATCCAACCTACGATCTTCAAGCCATATTTCGTGTTTGGAGGTATGTCTTGAACAATGATTTTATATTTAAATATTATCGTACCGTAGTCCACTATCATTTGATTTTTTTTTGTCATCCATTTTAAATCTTTGTTAGATATGGGCAAAAGAAACCTGTTTATGCTTACCGGTTATTGGCGCACGGTGCCATGGAAGAGAAGATCTACAAGAGACAGGTACAATCCCATATTCATTGTGTATGATTTATGATTCTGATGTCCCACATGTGCCATCTTTTATTCCCCTTCCCCCTCTAGAAGAATTTGCACACAGTATAAATGAATGAAAAATGAGGACTTATAAAGTTGACTCCAAATAGGTGTTGTGAGGTAAGACTATAATTGATTATATTGATCATAATCTAATAATTCACATATTCCATCTTTTTTCCCCCTGGAAATCTAGAAGAATATGCCTTATTATTAATGAATGGATAATGAGAATTTATAAAGTTAACTACACTTAAGTGGGATAAGGCTAATGATGATTATGTTGATTATGATGTAGAAAAATTGTAATTATTCACATGTTTCTTCTTTTTTTCCCCCTCTTTGGAATCTAGAAGAAATGAATGAAAAGAGAATTTTTAAAGTTGACTCCAAATAGGTGGTATAAGATTAGTAATGATTATGCAGATCATAATCTAGAAAAATTATAATAATTCTCATGTTTCATCCTTATTCCCCTCACTGGAATCTCGAAGAAATTGCGCCCATTATTAATGAATGGAAAATGAGGATTTATAAAGTTGACTCTATATAGGTGGTATAAGACAATAATGATTATGCTTATCATAATCTAAAAAACTTATAATAATTCACATGATCCTTCTTTTTTTCCCCTCGAAATCCAAAGTAACTTACATCCTATATAAATGAATGTAAAATGATAATTCACATGATCCTTCTTTTTTTCCCTTCGAAATCTAAAGTAACTTACATCCAATATAAATGAATGTAAAATGAGAATTTATAAAGATATAAATGAATGTAAAATGAGAATTTATTAAGTTAACTCCAAATAAATGTGATAAGACTAATGATGATTAAGTTGATTATAATCTAGAAAAATTGTAACGATTAACCCCAAGATAACAGGCGATTTTTCGTTGCTTCGAAGCAGGTGACAAAGGAAGGCATTGCAGCCAGGGTTGTGGATCGGCAACAGATACATCGAACCATGTCCAAAGAGGAGATCCTCCATCTTTTTGACTTCGGTGATGAAGAAAATCTTGATATGCGTGAAGATAACCAAGGGAAGTCGGCTCTGCTCAATCAGGCAAAACTTTCATGTTCCCAGAAGAGCTCTCTTCATGGTGCTTCTTTCTCTTCTGACAAGATTATGGAAAGCTTGCTCAGCAAACACCAGCCCCGGTAAAGTAATCTTTATTTAAATGAATCACTTTGATATGAACCATGCTTCAATTGCATTTTCTCCAGCGTTATTAAATAAATCTTGTGCCATCTCCTTTATAAACTCAGCATCTCCTGCCCTCCATTTTTCTTAAACCCAAATCGGTTATTCCCATCATTTTAAAATACACACATTTTTGCATTCTACCGTTTCTTGCAAGAATTTAAATGTTGAACCTTTCAAAGGCAATGATACTACTTAATCTGATCATAATTGGCGGTTTAATCTGCACTTATTATCATCCATCTTAATTTTCTTTTTCTGCATATTGCATTTGGTTTGTTACTTATTTGTTTTTCTATTTAAAACTTTTTCTTTGACATATTTTAAATTTTAATGACATATGCACACCTTATGAACCTTCAATTTTCATGTATTCAAATATCCCAAAACTATGTTTTTTGTATTCAATTTGGAATGTGTTCATGTTCTGCTGATGATGCTGTTAAGTGCCATGGATTTAAGCTGGAAAATTGGGAAAATCTATGCAAATATGTAGAAAAAATAAAATAGAAAAGAGGATCAATGTCCACAAATATATAAAGCATTTTATATAGGTTTATCCAATTGATAGCTACATCTTATTAACGCTGCTGTAGATTTTGTTATGGATTATGGAGAATTACAACATTCTTTGAGATATAGATATGAGATGGAGTCACCCTCTCCTTACCAAAAATGCATTATAGAGGCATTTACTAAAATTTCATATTTACTTAAATAGCACACTCAAATCTATATTACTACATCAAAAATAACATCACCGTTACTATTTTTAAAAGTACAATGCATCTTTTTATGTAAACTTTAGATGTTGGATATGTAAATGTATAAGAATTATGTGCTATATATGTAAATTTCTCTTATATTATATCAAAATTAAAGTCCATGACTCAACAAATTATGCATCAATCATACCATGGCTTCTTTTTTGATCAGCTGGATAGCAAATTACCATGAACACGAAACCCTACTACAAGAAAATGAAGACGAGAGGCTATCAAAGGAGGAACAAGAGATGGCTTGGTTGAGCTTCCAAAGATCCCTCGAATGGGAAGAGGTTCATAGAGTAAATTTTGATGATAATAATAATAGTAATAATAATAATATAGAGAGAAAACCTTCTACTACTGCTCAAGTTTCTTCACTAGATACTTCTGTTCCTGCTCCTCCCAACAAAGCAGTAAGGGTAGTTCAAGGAGCCATCAGCCCAATCACCAGAGGAAGTGCAGTAATCTCGACCATTTGTTAACCCTAAGGAGTAAGGGAATCAAATCTGGATCAAGCACTGGATGTGAGAAATGCTCTCAACAGATCAGTTGGGAGAACCTTAACAGGGATGGGAGATCCAAATGAAATGGTAAATATTTTCTCTTTGTTCTAACTTTTGTGCTTTTTAAAAAAAAAAAAAAAAAAAAACCAGGGTTAACTAAGTAGCTGTTTGGCTTTGATCGGCTCTTGTAATCACCTGTGAGCCTCTGAGCTTATTCACTATGTATATGTGTATGTAGCTGATAGATATATATATCAATGGGGGATTGTTATAGGGGAGTTAATCAGCTTATCTCACACTCACTCACCCTTCACGTAATTGTTTGTTTAGTCAAACAAGTGTGTGATAATCAATTTTATTTTATTTTCCTTTTATCGTTTACATTTTCAATTTATTTTCTGCAGTACTGTTAAGATCAGAGCTGATATGTTATAATAGAAATTGCATGTAGGAATTTCCCTTCTTCGCTTTGGAGGAATTTGATGGCATATTCATTGCATATTAATTAGAATTTATTACAGTTAGACATATATAAACGTTATTTTATTTCATGCTCTTTAGTGGCACGAGGGAGGAAGTATAGTTTCACGTTTTTTAGCTAAATTTTATTACTTGATTTAATAGTTACATGCTTTAGGTTATTGGAAAATTTATGATAAGAGAAATAAATATAAATCTTCAGCATCTTTTGATGATAAGAGAAGTAGCTGCAAATAGTTGGGGTGAGGCTAATGATGATGATGAACAGTTGAGTGACTTGAAACCAAAAATCTTCAGCATCTTTTGAAAATCCATTAAATTTGATCATTCACTTTATCCATATCGAGCTTGCTAAGCATCAAATGATTTTGTGCCATGGTTGGCCTTGTGAAGCAGCTGAGCTAGCTTAGGGAAATAAAGACATTGATTGCAATCGACCAGCCAGGATATAAAGTAGATAGTTCAGCGGATTAGATAAGAATCCCTTGCAAGTCTCCATAAGAGATAATCCAGTCTCATCCACACTGGGATGGAGGCTGACTCCTCTTCAGAAGCCAAAATGTTGGTTCCAAGGAATCCAAGTCAAATAAACTCTATCTTTAGCATCAATAACAACAACAACAAGCCTTAATCCCACTAGGTGGGGTCGACTACATGAATACTTCGTCTCCATTGTGTCCTATTATTGTGTCAAATTCTCATTTAATTCAAGTATACTAAGATCATTTTTTATACATCTTAACCAAGTCTTTTAGGTCTACCTACCTTTTTTTAACATAAGGCAAATCTAATCTCTACTCTCTGTCATTGGCCGGCTGCTTTATGTGGCCAAACCATCTAAGGCGACTCTCCCTAATCTTATCTACTACTGGAGCTACTCCAACGTTTTACCGAACATACTCATTTTGCATTCTATCTCTAAGAGTAAAGCCACTCATCCACCTGAGCATCCTCATCTCTGTAATACTTAGTCTTATGCTTCTCTTTTATTGGCCAATATTCATAAGTCATTGCAGGTCTTACCATCTTATAAAATTTTTTCCTTAAGTTTAAGTGAAATTTTTCTATCACATAATAGGCAGATGCATTCCTCCACATCAACCATCCAACTTGAATTCTACTAATAAGCTCCATCTAT
Source organism: Cymbidium sinense (assembly GCA_021442155.1). NCBI lineage: Eukaryota > Viridiplantae > Streptophyta > Magnoliopsida > Asparagales > Orchidaceae > Cymbidium > Cymbidium sinense. Next base: position 23,981,069 of record CM038215.1, read on the forward strand.
TTCACCATCATTTTGAACAATTGAGCCTAAATATCACCAATCTTATTAATGACTTGATCATCTAAAGTCAAAACATTATTAAAACTTACAATTAAAATTACAATTCATATATTCGCTTTAGATCTACTTACTAAAACCTTTAGACTCGAAAGTTGACCTTCATAATTCAAGTTCTGTTGGACTCCTCTCTAGTCTTATCAACAAGAAGAATGTCAGCAAAAGCATACACCAAGGTACATCTTCTTGTAAATGCCTCGTAAGAACATCCATAATTAAAGTAAAAAAGATAAGGGCTTAATGTTGATCCTTGATGTAATCCAATTGAAATAGGAAAATATTTTGTCAATCCTCCTTGTGTTTGGACACAAGTATGACTCTAGTATACATATCCTTAATGACTTGAATATAACTAATATTAATATTCTCTCGTTCTAGAACTCTCCAAAGAACATCTCTTGAGACTTTATCATAAGCTTTCTCTAAATGAATAAACATCCATAACTAAAGTAAAAAAGATAAGGGCTTAATGGTGATCCTTGATGTAATCCAATTGAAATAGGAAAATATTTTGTCAATTTTCCTTGTGTTTGGACACAAGTAACAGCTCTAGTATACATATCCTTAATGACTTGAATATAACCAATATTAACTCCTTTCTGTTCTATAACTCTCCAAAGAACATCTCTTGAGACTTTATCATAAGCTTTCTCTAAATCAATAAACATCCATAACTAAAGTAAAAAGATAAGGGCTTAATGTTGATCCTTGATGTAATCCAACTGAAATAGGAAAATATTTTGTCAATCCTCCTTGTGTTTGGACACAAACGACTCAGTATACATATCCTTAATGACTTGAATATAATCAATATTAACTCCTTTCGTTCTAGAACTCTCAAAGCATCTCTTGAGACTTTATCATAAGCTTTCTCTAAATCAATAAATATCATATGTAGATCCTTCTTACTTTCTCTATGCTTCTCCATCAAACCTCTTAACAAATGTATATCATCCATAGTAGATCTACATGGCATGAAACCAAATTGATTGTGAGAAACTTCATCACATTAACATATGCTCAATTCTCTCCCATAATTTTAATGTATGACACATTAACTTAATTCCTCTATAATTTGCACACTCTTGTGCATCACATTTATTCTTAAATATAGGAACCAACAAACTCTTTCTCTACTCATCATCATCTTTTAGTCTTTAAAATAACTTTAAAAGATTTGTAAGAAATTCCTGATCTCCTAAACATTTCTACACTTCTATTAGAATATTTTTTTTGGTCCTTTTTTTTCACATTTCATTTTCTTTAAAAACTAATTTGATTTATTAATATGACGATAAAATGAAATTCTATTTTTTTTTAGTATTAAGGTTGCTAAAATCAATCGTACTTTCTCCTTTATTGAAAAATTTATCAAAATCATATATTTTTCAATATCTTTTCTAAGAAAAACACTTTATTATTTTCATCCTCTCTCACTTGAACTATGTTTTACTTCTCCTATCTCTTTGGTTGATTAACTTATAAATACATCTTTCATTTCTTTGATATCTAATCATTGTATAAATCAAAAGCTAAAATTTTCTCATATATCTTTCTTATAATCTCTATAGGTTCTTTATATATTTCCCAATTCTCAGGGTTTTTTTACATCTAAACTAAGTTTTATAACAACGCTTTATTTTTTATCTTTTTCTTGCTCGACTCCACTATTCCTTATTAAAAAAGTTTTTCCTTTTGATTCTCTAAGACATCTTTATAAAGAACATGTTTACATTTACATTATACTAAATTTTTTTATACTGTCTTATTAAAATCAAATTACACCTACCTTCTTCTAAGGAAAATCTTTCTACTCTCTCTGTCATTCGACGCTTTATGGCCAAACCATCTAAGCGGCTTCTAATCTTATCTATCAAGCTACTCCAACTTTTCCCAACATACTCATTTTGCATTCTATCTCTAAAGCTCATCCACTGAGCATCCTCATCTGTAACACTTAACTTACTCTTATGTTTCTTTTTATTCTATAAGTTTGCATCTTACCACCATCTTATAAAATTTTTTAAGTTTAAGTGGAACTTTTCTATCACATAATAGTAGATGCATTCCTCCACTTCAACCATCCAACTTGAATTCTACTAATAATATCTCCATCTATTTCACCATCATTTTGAACAATAAATTTATCTAATAAATCGCTCTTATTAATGACTTGATCACCTAAGTAACACTACCACTAAAATTTCTACAACTAAAATTACACCTATATTATTTTAGATCACTTGTAAAACCTTTAGACTCTAAGTTGACCTCCATAATTCAAGTTTCTATTGGACTCTCTCTAGTCTTCAACAAGAAGAATGTCATCGAAAAGCATACACCGGTACATCTTCTTGTAAATGCCTTAAGAACATCATATAAAGATAAGGGCTTAATGTCGATCCTTGATGTAATCCAAGCGAAATAGGAAAATAGTTTGTCAATCCTCCTTGTGTTTGGACACTCTAGTATACATATCCTTAATGACTTGAATATAACCAATATTAACTTCTTTTTTATTAGAACTCTCCAAAGAAATCTCTTGAGACTTTATCATAACTTTATCTAAATCAATAAATATCATATAGATCCTTTTATTTTCTCTGCTTCTCCATCAAACCTCTTAACAAATGTATAGCATCCATAGTAGATCTACCGGCATGAAACCAAAGCTGATTTCTATCACACGTGTCTATGCTCAATTACTTCTCCCATAATTTTAATGTATGGCACATTAACTTAATTCTCTATAATTTCGATCACCTTTATTCTTAAATATAGGAATAAAACAAACTCTTTCTCCACTCATTTGGCATCTTTTTTAGTCTTTAAAATAACATTAAAAGATTTGTGTAGAAATTCCTTGATCTCCTAAACATTTCCACAATTGGAATATTATCTCCTACTCTTTCTCCACCAACTATTCCTATTAAAAGAAGTTTTCCTGATTCAAGCATCTTTCTACTTGTTTAATTTCACGATATTTTTCACATAATGTTCTTCATGACATTTCAAATTCTAATTTTTTGTAAACGTTCTTAAAATATTTTTATTTGTGTTCAATGTCTCATCTAATTCTGGACAATAATTTAGTTTATTTTCTCTTATAACCTTTCATCTTGAAATTTAAAACTAATAATTGATGTTGAATCCAAATTTTACTTGAATGGCCTTCTGATTTTTCTAAATGATCTATTTTTTTTTCAGAAAATAATCAATCTGTGTTTTACTAGATCTATTTTTAAGTAATAATATGTTCATTTATTTTCTTAAATAAAGTAGAATTATAAAATCATAAGGCCAGTATATTCTTTACTCCATTCTTCAATTCATGGCATAAATATTTTAAATTTTTTTTAAATTTCTATCACATGTCATTTAAATCTCCCAATAAATACTTTTTTTTTTCAGAGATCTTTTGTATTAATCCTTAATTAATTTCAAAATTCTTTTGAACTTTCAGCCTCAAGCTAACAATATAACATTGATAATCTTAGTATCAATGATAATCTTTAAAGTTATAATTTATCTCTACATCTATTAATACTTTATAATATTATCCTTGAAACTTTTATCTATAATACCTAATTTAGTTCGACTTTACCAATCAAAGATTAAAACCTTATCAATCTCCTTTTCTCACCATTTAGTTTAACACATAAAATATTTATTTTTCATGAATCATAATATCTATTAATTCCATTAATTTATGAGTACCTATATTCCAAAATCCTAACCTAATTCTAGTTTCATACTAACTTTTAAATATAATGTGGAAACTTGTTTATTTAAAATCTTATGCAAACTTTAGCATTTTTATTTTATTAATTCTTTAGCGTTGCTTAAGGACGCTAACATTATCACAATGATTTAAAGGATTCATGTCATGATTATTTCGACAAATTTTATGCTGGTTGTCGACTACCTAACGCAACCCTCCACTTTTTACATCAAAAAATAAAAAAAAATAAAAAAATAAAAAATAAACACTCTGAACTTTAGCGTGTCCACCTAAGCTTGCATGTTCTACTTGCATGGTATCTTGTGTTGGACCAATGTAAGACTTTCTCCCTAGAACATCTTTTATTAGTGCATGATCCCAATTTGTAGGACTTTCTCCCCAGAACATCTTTTATAAGTGCATGATCCCAATTTTTTCTCTACTTTTGTTTAAGAATTGTACTTTTTGAAATGGGTATCCACCTAACATCATCCATCTTGTAGTTGGGGATATCGTTGTGATTAATTTCATCGGAGCTTAGCATCACATTCATCATCCATACATGTCGGGTATTCACTCACTTTCTATCAGGCGTCTCTGCTTTGAAGAGGAATTTAACGTGAGTTTGGGGGTTCTTAGTTGCACTTGCCTACTAACTGAGCTAAGAGATGATTGATGTGTACTTAACTTTGTTTGGTTGAAGAACCTGAAAAGTATCTTAATGGTGAGTTGCTGGACAAGCCTGTGATCGCTTCCTTCATTGTGATTGTGGAATGGTGGGAATATGCTACACGAGGTCTCAAGCATTTCTTGCACCCCAAATGTATCCATTGTTGTTTATCCACCTACCCAATAAAGAATTAAAAAAAAAGAAAGTAGTACCCTACAGGCCAAAGTTGTGAGAGCCAGTCCAGATATCAGCAACAGTGCAGGAAGTCAAGATATTCATCGTAGTTCTTGGGGGGAAACTTGGTTGAGTATTAGTGATAAATGATTGGCTTTTTGCACCAACCTTATGAGGGATCCATAGTTTTCTTGGCTTGCTCCTTTTCTTTCTCATTCTCTGCATCCTTCTCTCGTTTGTTTTACCTTCAAACATCTAAAGATAATTGAGCTCGAGTTCGAGCTAAGCTAAACGGGGACTTTTTTTTCTCAGTATTAATTTTCAATATAGATGATGGCTCAATAAATTTGGCTCACGAATTCATTAATGAATTGTCTTCAAATCAGCTTGAAGTCATATACATAATAATTTAACTTATTTTATTAGTAATTATTATTTAAAATAAATTTATATTTTTCTCATAAATTTTATCATCTTACATATGAGCATAGATATATTATAATTCATATTCATACATCAACTTTTATAAATTAATAAATATTTTTAACATTTTAAATATATTAATATAATTTATTTTGCAAATATATATATTTTTAAGAACACTAATGATGATCGAACTAATTTTGATTCAAATCTTGATTAACATGCATCATCATTATTTGTATTGTCAAATATTTTTTATTTTATATTAATTATTTTATTTTAAAAATTTTAAAATAAAAAACATAAAATGGCTCTAAATGATCACTTAAGAGTATAATAATTAATTTCATTATTTTCTTTTTTTTTATTAAAATAAAACTAAATATATATTTTTGTTTTTGAAAATAAAAAATCATAAAAAAATCAAATATAATTTTGTTCACATAAAACAAAAACATAAAAATAATCTATAAATTATTAAATTTAGATTGACAAAGGACTTTCAATGGGCCTCAACTAGGGCTGAGAAATTAAATCGAAGATATTTCCTCGAAAGTCGACTTCGAATCAGTCGAATCGAGATAAAACAACGGATTTTGAGAAATTGTGGCTGAATTTATTTCGAACGACTGAGAACATGGCTTCATGCTCATGACGGATCGAACGAAGAGCGTCAGCGAGCAGCCGGCCGCTAGATAATTCGATGATCTAAACTAAAATCCCTATTCTAATAATCTAATTTACGCTGACAGAGGCCGACTTCTTTCACTTCACTTCTCGCCTTCTTCTTCTCCGGTTCTCCTCCGTTCTCATTGTCATAGCCACATTGCGGCTGCGTGATCGATTCGATATCGTCTAGTCGATCGATTAGTGTTTGGTTTGCTTGATTTCGATTGGTGGTGTATCATTGTGTCTTGGTTCTTCCTTGCTCGAAATACTTTCGATTTTCTTTCATTTCACGATTCGTAGTATTTCATGGAATCATTATGTTGGTTATTTCAATTATTTCATTATTCCATTATTTGAGGTTGCTATTGGATTTGGGATGTTTGGTTCTTTAATCATTCATGCCAATCATGCGTATCTATGTTTTTTGCGGTTGGGGACACGGTACTTGATTTGCGGGGTTTACGATTTTATGTTAGCATCATAGCATGTTCGCCCGTAGGGTTGTTTTAGTTCTTGGCCTTGCCGTCAGGTTTGTAAGCTTATGCGATTGTTGCCTCACTTGCTGGCTCATAGTTGAATGTTGTGGGCTTGTGGTTGCATCAGATTTGTTTCATTTCCTAATTGTATTTGTTTCCTTCTTGTGATGCCTCTGTTGAATGTGCCTCTGCAATCTGATTTCTTGGTTGGTTTTAAGTGATTTTATGCTTGTTTCATTTCTTATAAACACAAAGTCCTCCTCAAAGTAAATCTTAATTTTTCAAGTGGCAAGCCTACCCCCCTATTGATGATAATCAACAACTCAAAATGAGAGTGTGGGTGAAATAAGGCGTTAAGATCAGGGTAAAGACAACGATGAAGTTTGGCAACACCTGAAATTCATAACGAAAAGGAAAAATGGTGCAGTTTAAATGTAATTATTGTTAAATCATATGTGAAACAAAAAAAACCATCTCGGTTAAGTAGACACTTCAAATCAAATCACTATAGAAGACGATAGGAAATAAGCAAAACTATTTGATCCAGATGTGAGGATTTAGAGGAACCGGTTCAATATCTAGTTTATGTGTTTTGCACTATGATCATTCTAGAATAAAGAATATTGTGGTAAGATGATTATTGTTCATGAATATCCATTTATGATAGTTGAACATTTATGGTTCAATATTCATGAAATCGATGAATACAAATTATCATAAAATTTTAAAATTTGGCATCAAAGTGTATGAAAGTTTAGTTGAAAAGATAAGTTGAAAAAAGTTTGAAAGTTGTTGAGAGAGAGTTTTGATTCACACTACTTCATCAAACAATTGGTTATATGTATTATGACATTACATTAGTTAGATTGGAAATTACAATCTAGGATAATTAGTTTCTGATTTGGATCCTCCTCATGGTGGTTTGTGATTTAGGCAATTTCGAAAGTTTGTTGCAATGTCTACAAAACAAAGTTAGTACCATAACTTTGGACCATCATCTAATGATGTAGTAAATCGAAGCTTTATTCATTAGAAGATCCGGTTTTCTATTGATGGGTGATTTCTTTCATGATGTGCTCATATTTTAAACTTAATGGTGCGATGGTGAAATCGGTTCAATAACCGAAAGTAGAGAGTCTATTTTATTTATAAAAGATCTCGTTTACATAAATTTGGAGATAGAAGGCAGTTGCTTATCCACATCAAAGGCACTTTGCATTGATGTGCCAACTCATGGAACTCCATACAAGATGTTAGAATCCCTTTTATTATAAGAATGTGTTTCTGAATATGCTTTGCGATCCCAATTATATATGGTTGCCCTCTCAAGAAGATTGGGTTAATTTTGAAAGTAAGAGAGTTTCTTGATTTTCATCAAATTTTTTGTTCATCCTATCTGAATAGATTGCTTCCCAATCTAGTTAATCAAGAGAATATTGGATCGAGAATGCTCATCTAGTGCTTTTATTTCAAACAGTAGCATGAAAGTAAATTTGATAAGTCTTGGATGAGTGTTCATTGTTATTTTGATTGCTTGCATTTTAGATCCTAGAATGAAACTCTTGCTATCAATTACTACTACCCACAAATTTATGATGTTCACATTGTGAATGAGAAGAAGAACGTAAAACAAAACTTTTGAGCTATACTCTTATTACTCTGTTGATATGCACTCAGAAACTATCAAGCATCCACCTCTCAATCAAGAAACACAATTGAAGGTGGTAATGCTTCACATGATTTGGCGGGTTTGTATGACTTCAGATTCTCTTGGATAGTCTGCAAGTCGATCGGAGATATACCTTTATGAAGCGTGTGAAATGCCCTTGACATTTGACATTTTGGAATGGTGAAAAATATCTGCTATGAAATATAAGACTCTCTCAAAGATTGCCAAAGATATTTTTACCATCCCAGTAACCACGTTCTTACAATCGACTTTTAGTCTTTGGTGGTCTGTCTTAGCGATTATAAGTTCAATTTCACCGAACATTAGATGCTTTAGTGTGTAGTGAAACTGATTCGCATATAAATCATCAAAAGATCCATTGGTAATATTATCTTACTTTTTTATTTTATAGTACAATTCTCTTCTCTTCTATTCATATATGAGTTTTTTTAATCTATTGCAATTTGATTCGATGCTCTTGTGGAAGAGAACTTGGTTATAAATGTACGAAAGCTTATCCACTCGATATATGAAAATCGGTGATATCATTTCGCTTATGCTCTCTTTATTTTTGGAGACTTTTCTACCAATGGACTATTTGATCATTTTATGTGACTATTCGGTTTGTATATATTTTGGACTATTTTCTTTCAATGTAATGTATCACATTATATTTTTTTTGCTTTGCTTTAATATTTTATGATAGTGGCATGGCGATATGATTTGATAAAATTGAGCGAGATTGATTAATGGAGGCTTTCGTGATTAATTTTTATCTAATAGTGAAATGATTTGGTCGATGATCTAAGTTTGAGGCCATTTCATCGTTTGGGGTGACATATTAGTATATTACTTGATAGTTGATATTGTATGTAAGTTTCACCTAGATTTGAAATTTTTGTTTGACATTATAAACATATTGTTTCATCTTACATTCTTACTATATTTTATCTCGATGCATGCAATAATATAAAAATTTTGGTTTTGCAATTTTATTTTGACTTTCAAACCAATTTGCTTCATCTTGTCATCTTACATAGTTACAAACTTACATTCTTACTATATTTTATGCATTCTATTCATTCTTACATGATTGGAGCCTTATTTTGGCATTTTGCTTGCTTAGTTAGTCACCCTAAAATAAAGAACTCAACTCAGTTTTTTGAGGGCACAAGTCATGAGGTTACCATTTATAAGATTTCTTGAGGAAAGACTATTGTAGCAAATGATTTGCGTTTCATTCAAGATTATGTTGAGCTTCCCATGCAGTACTATCTTTCTCATATGTGGTTGTCTTATTTTTGGTGGCCTTATAGTGATAGTCTTGGCTTGGAGATTTCTACATTCTTACATGGTTGTGTGTTGTCTACTTGTCTTTGCATTTTCCCTTTTGTAGTGTATGTCTTTGGCTGCCGGCTACGTTGCTTATTCTGGCTGTGTTGGATTTATTGGCTGTGTAAGTGTGTAACCTGTGTTGGATTTTTTGGTTGGACTTGGACCTGTTGGTTATTTTGGCTGTGTTGGTTGATTGGTTCACTTGGTTGGCTATTTTGGAATTTGGATCACTTGGATGGGTGGATGTGTTGGCTGGGTGGCTGTGTTATTGTGTAACCTGTGTTGGGCTCTTAGCTTTGGCTCATCTGTTATGATTCTTTGTGGGTGTTGGTGCAGGCTGTTGGCTGGGTTTTGTTTTGTTTGCCTCAGAACCTTGTTCGGTTGTTTCTTTTGGGCCTTTGGGCCATTCTTTATTGTCATTTGTGTTGGATTTATTGTTTGTGTTGGACTTGGACTGGTTATTTATTTTTTTGTGTTGGTTGATTTGGTTCACTTGGTTAGGATCACTTGGATGGGTGGATGTGTAACATGTGTTACGGCCGGGTGGTATGTTATTATTTAACCAGTATAGTGTTACGGTTTAGTTTGAATTTTGGGGTTCGATTTAACTGATGTGCTCTTCTCAACCTTTGGCTTCTTCGCGCTCACGCTCATCATTCTTTGTTGGTGTTAATTTGATGGTTGTTATTTGTGCTTTTGTTGCCTTGGTGGTGGTGTGGGCGTGGAGGATATGAGATCTAGTGGGCTTATCATGAAGAATTTTTGCTTTTTTAATTTTGATGATGAGAAGAGAATATATTTGTAATTTGGGTAAATTCATTTGTTTTTGCTTCATTATTTGTACTCCTTAGATGGCAGCAACCTGGGCCTTTATTCCGACTCTACTATATTAATGCATGATGATTTGTGAGGTTTTGTCACTTTGCAAGGCTTTATTTTCTATCTTTAAGGCTAATGGATGACTTTGGCAACCTAGAGGTTGGAGCATTCAATTAGTAAAATATAAAATTACAAATTTTTTATCGAATCTTGAAGATGGATATTACTTTCGAGTCACAAACAAATTTATATCGGTTTGAAACAGTTTTCGCTTAAAATGCAATATTATTTTGTCAATCTTCTTTTCTTTATGCGAATTATCGATGAATGTCGTTACGTTTGGCCGAGCCGATGGGCAAACTTAATTAACGTTAGATGAATGGGTAGGTGATGTAAATATGCAATCATTGTAGTTATGTGAAACAACCAGAGTTTTAATTTGTACAAAAGAGCGTATGAAAATGCTTTTAAGTATCTCGTTTGATGCTATAAAGCTACCTTTATTCCGTTGTATTGTACTTAAAATGAAAAAAAGTAATATACGTCTTTTTCAAGTGCAATAGAAAATTTTATTTAAATCAATAATTTAATTATTAGACAATGAAGATGATTATTTTTATAATTAACTTGCTATTATTATTTGTGATTTGTCAAGAAAAAAATTTGTAAAATTTAAAATTAACTTGCTATTAATAAGAAAAGTTTTATTTATTTTTTTGTTTATTGGCTATTTTAATAATAATGTATATTGTCTGGTGAAATTATCAAAGTAATTAAATTTATTATTATATTGTTATTTTTTTTTTTTTAGCAAATTATTTGTTAAGATGTTAATGGTTTACCGAATATATGTGTTTGTTCTTGATCAACCTAATTTGAACATAGGTGTATATCAATTTTTTTCCTTTTTCTAAGAAGAATGAAAAATGTAAGTCATCTTAAAAAAAAATGGTGCAAAGTTTAAATGGATTTTATTTTCGAAAGCACTTGTTTTGCATTTCGAGCCTCGATTGGATTTCGAACCGACGCGGGCCTGATTTGAGCGCTCGAAATCACATTAGCGGATCGATCGAGCTCGATTCGACCGGCTCTTCGAAATTTTGAACCCACTGAGCTCTGAATTTCCAATTTCGGCGTTGAGCCGACTAAATCGGCTCGAACACACCCCTAACTTCAACATCTTCCATATGCACTGAAATGCAAAAACATTGACTAAAATGCTATAACATAGCACACAGTCCATGCTTGTGCATATCGATTCTCATGCGGTGCAATGAACTACAAAGAATTTTAGCATTGTTAGCGAAAAAATTGAAAAGTCTTCTACTACAATGCAAAAATAGTGAAATCAATCTAATTAAAAGCAATCTTGACACAGATGAAGGGAACACATCTGCTAAGCAGAACAGATAAAAAAGCCACATTCTCATTAAGAAAGAGATGAAGGACCAAACAGCAACATTTATAACACAGTCACAAAAAGTGTCTAACTACAGAAATAATGAAGCATCTCCAAAAAAAATTATTGATTTAAGTCAATAATTTTTCTTCAATTTAAATTTAATAATAAATTTAAAATTCCCAAAAGTGTGGTGACCAAGCAAATTTTATGTAGAAGCGCAATAATAGTTCGGTGGTTGAAAATTTTTTATTTTTATTTGCCATCCTAAGTTTAAAAGAGATTTTGTTCATGACAAATAATTCTTGAATTTTTTACCTTAACATTTTTTTACATATTTTTCTTATTTTATGTTCTCTGATAGGCACTGCCAAAACTTGTTGATCTTTTCAGTTTTATTTGTAATTTGCTTTGGAAAGTTAAGATAAGAGTTCTGCTTAGCAGTCACCCAAACAAAAAAAAAAATCTTCCATCTTCGGAAATTACACTCAATGTATTTATTTTATTTACATTGTATTACTAAAATACATAAATCTTGATGATTTGCAACCAAATGTGCCCTTAGAAAATGGTAAAATAATCATTATGTTTTCAATTTTGAAGATAGTTTGATTATTACGCATTGAAAATGCCAAATATGTGATGCCAGAATAAGCAATATAAAATACATGTAATAAATCAAAAAGGTCATGCAGTCATTAAACTAATAAAAATATCATTCAAATTGTAAAAAAAAGATAAAATTAACTAAAATTTACAGTACTATGCAATGAAAATTATCCTAAATTAAAATAAAAAAAAGAAAATTGTCCATAAACAATAAAATACAAAGAAAAAACACAGCATAACCTAAATATTATTCAACTAAGATGCTATGACATGACAAATAATTCATCCACGCCTTACATCTTGTCTTCTTTTAAAAGAAGTGATTGTTCCACTAATCTCTAATCTCCTCTCCACTCCAAGTCTCCCATTCTTCTTCTCCATGAATTTTATCACCTAAGATAACCATGCTGGTCAAATCCATGTAGTCTCTATGGTGTAGTTTTGGCATCAAGAAAAGTAACAAGTTATATTGATATGCAAGCATTGTGGAAATTAATTCTAGCATTGTCGCAACCACTATGGTATGTTCGGGAAAAAGTTGGAGTAGCTCAGGTGGATGAGTGGCTTTACTCTTAAGAGATAGAATGCAAAATGAGTATGTTCGGGAAAAAGTTGGAGTAGCTCCAGTGGTAGATAAGATTAGGAGAGTCTAGATGGTTTGGCCACATAAAGCGTCATCCGATGACTCGATTGAAGTAAATGCATTAGATTTTCCTTATGTTAAGAAAGGTAGAGGTAGACCAAAGACTTGGTTAAGATGTATAAAAAATGATCTTAGTATACTTAAATTAAATGAATTTGACACATAATGGGATACAATGGAGAAGGATTCATAGACCCACCAGTGGGATTAAGGCTGTTATTTGTTGTTGTTGTTGTTGTTGTTGTATTTTGCAGCCACTGACATGACTTCCCAATCTCTACAAATTTATTAAACAACAGATTCTAGTTCTACCATTATTAACCTAAACACACCACAAAACTATTGCTAACAACATTTTAAATCTACAAAATTGGAAACCTCATCTTATCATGGCTCAGTTTGAATGTCTGGGAGTTGATTGAAAGGTGATGTAAGCAATGATGAAAACCTCAAGTAAGTGAGAACACATTTACAACCAAAGAAAAATTGCCCTAAACTTCATTTTATTCCCATCAGTTTCTCCTAACCAAGCAGAACCCATGGAAGAAGCCTTGATAGCATGGTAGGCCATCGGCCAATACCAAAAGAGAAGCATCAATTCAAGCGTTAACAAACATTTCATATCAACATAAACGCGTTTAAAGGACACAAGCAAACGGATTATGCAAACACTTACACGACTGTAATAATATCCTCCGGCAACGAAGACATACAGAGAACACTAGATCGTACTTATATCGACGAAAGCAACAGCAACGTGTGCCTTCCAGTCGCGAGTAGAGTGAGCAAAACAAGAAAGAAAAGGCAGATCAGCTATTTCTTGAAGCTACCTCGGACGCCAGGGCGGGGCTTGGAAGATTCTTCGACACAGATGGCGTGGAGGTTGTTGATCTTGGTTTCGTCGTAAGGGATCTTGGAGTGACGGGCCTCGTGGTGGATCTGCATCGACTTCACATCCGGGACGGTGATCTTGCAGTGGGGGCACTCCAGCTTGGCGTGTCCACCCTTTTCCTGACCCGTCCGGTCAGCCATCCCAGCCTTACCCCCTCCGCGGTTGGTAGTAGCCGCATCGATCTTAGACGCGATTTCTTTTGCCGTGTGCTTCTTCGGCTTCGCCTTCCCCGTCATCCCTCCCTTCCTCTTGCTCTTCCTTCTCGACGGCCCTTCCGGTTCCCTGAAACCCTAACCCTAGCTACCACGCCTTCTTCCGCGCTTCTTGACCTTCGTCGATGGGTTCGGATCAGCCGATTCTCGAAGTAAAGATATCCTGCTCGATTGATCGATGATGCCGTGATGATTTATAATTTTTTTTAAATGAATTTGAGCGAATTTAATCTTAAAAATTATTATGTAAATGTAGAAATCTAAACTCTCAACGGCCCTAGATTAAATAATAATACATACAAAAAATTAAAAATTTGAATAAAATATATTTAAAAAGATATTTTATAAATATTTTTATTATTAGTTTTAAAAAATAAATCATATTATTTTAAAACACACTTCAAATAAATTATAAAATATTATTATTATTATTATTTTTTTCTGAAGTTGAGCCCTCATGACAACGGATTAGAAATTAGCGAGGTTAATGATAATATATATTTTAAATTTAAATCTTCTAATTTAAGAAAAAATATTCTACCAACTCCACCAAAACCAACAAACAATAGCAATAAAAAATTTAGATAATTAAATTTGAATCCTTCATCTTCTTGTATCACATTATGTTATTGTCATTTAAATCAAGTATCAAGATCATTTTTTATACATCTTAACTAAATCTTTTTAAATCTACCAAAAACCAATCACTTTTTTTTAAACTAACCCCTAATCAACAAAGCTCAAGTATACTATAATTATCATCTTCATTCAATGCAAGCTACCTTCGCAACCTTGTTGTCAATGGCACCCAATTGTCTCATATAATCCCCCATTCATAGGGTTGACCTCTTGCACCTCTCTTCTTTTTCAAAATAAAATGTTAAACATATTTTTATTATATATATAAAAATTAAATAAATAATAAGTAAAACTAAAAAATAATAATTATTCTAGATATCACCTTAATACTTTCTAATGAATAAAAAGCTATTGTCAACTTAAATTTCATCTATTTATATTTTTGCTATTTTCATAATAAGTAAATTTTGCTAGATTTAAAAAAGCTACTAGTCGTTACTAGGGTTGCTCTCTTGCTTGCAACACCTATCCCACATGCAATATAGGTAAGTGTGGGCTCCAAAAATTCACCATCGACCTCTCGATAATTTATAATATTGAATATTGAAGAGTGATTTAAGTATCGTTAATTTTCAGGCGGAAAATAGTAGATAACACTACCTAGATTTCATCTTCATTTTGAACTTTAGATCGGTTCCAAGTTTCATATAGCTCTATAGTATATTACTTAGTAAGTGAGAGAACTTTGATTAAGAAATAGTCGTTAGATATATGTGTAGCATATATAGCTATAGAGTTTTAATTTAGATTATCATTTCAACTTAAAGCGGATGGTTGGGGAAAGGATGGCGTCTGATCAGATCATGGTTTAGTCATCCCGCGATCAATCTGTCTACTTAATCGAGGAGGTATTGACCCCCTCTAGAAGGATCCTCATCAGCATCAATGAGTTACGTCATCCAAAAAATCTTTGTAGACCTGTGGTGGTGTTTGTCAGGACAGAATAAGTCATGGAGAGAATTGTTTTATCAAGTATATCATGATTCACAACTCAAAGGGCATAATAGTAGAGAAGCATCTGAGCACGATTGTGATTGTAATATAATAAATGAGGCCAAAATAGTCAGTACTCGGTCTTAACGCTATCATGGAGCTAAATTAAACCACACATTGGCCATGTCCTTATGAAGATTAATTGAGAGCGAGCATGTGAAACACTTGATTTGACATTGGCTCATTTGTGGTAGAGTTTTCTTAATTTGTCATACGGAAGATGGATAGATTGTGTTTGATTTAAGTTTTAATGATAAAATTCTATTTAAGTAGTTTCCAATTGATATTTGAAATTTGATTAATTAGAATTTATTTAAAATTTTTAGATCATGTTAACTCCGTTTAGCTACTAACAGAGGATTAGATCTACTGTCACCTGACAGAATCAATTTTTTTCAGATATTTCAGTGATTTGAAACTCTTATTATATGTTTTAAGTTTTGTTAACAGACCGTCCACAAGACTAAGAAAACTTGTAGATCCTCAACACTGAATTTAAGCATTAGTGTTAGACATATCAGGTGTATTGTAAGAATTTAGAAAATTTTTATTTCTGAGTTATGAGATTAATTTTAGATTTTTTTATTTAATTTGATTTGAAAAATTGATTAATTTGAATATGTTTAAGAGCTTTAGATTTTATCGTCTGTTTATAACAGAGGATTAGATCTCTTGTCCAGATCAGTTCTGATATTTCACGATTTGAACTCTTATTATAGGTTTTAGGTTTTGTTTTAAATACTCGATCTAAGACTAAAAGCAGGAAAACCTCAACACTTAAATTTAGGCATTCAACATATGTGCTCATGCGTGTATTTAAGATTATGTAATATTTATGAATTATGAAATTGATATGAGATTCTTCTTAATTTGATTTGAAAAATTGATTAATTTGAATATGTTTAAGAACTTTAGATCTCACTTTAGATCACGCCTAACATGTCAGTTTTGAGATTTTCACGATTTGAAACTCTTATTATAGGTTTTTAGGTTTTTGTCTGATCAGGTCTAGCAAAACACCATGACTCATAGATCTGAATTTAAGCATTCAGCATAGTGTTAGGGCCCATGCAGGTGTATAGTAATTTTAGGTAATTTTGTGTTTGAATTATGAGATTGATTTTGTATTTTCATTTTTGTTATTCCAGTTTAACCCGTGCAGCCTTTTTAGACATTGAAATTTACACTTAAAATCTCTATGTCCGAGCACATATAGGTATTTATAGCATAGCTAATTTCATCTGATTTATGAAATCATTTACTTTAAAAATCATAATTAGAATGAAATTCTTTAATTTTGATTCTTGACGATGTGATCGAAAATGGTCGCCTGATATTCTGATTTGTGCCAACACTAAGCGAGAGGTCGCGTGCATCTAAGAAGAATCGTCTCGATGTTCTTTCTTCGCTACAGAGCAAGCGAATGCGGCGACGCCGGCGCGGAAATCAGAAAATTCGATGCTTGACAATATTCTTCCGATTACGAAAAGTAACGAGATGGCTAAAAGCGGTGCGTCGAAAATCGAAGGAAAAATTCGTCACATTATGATGTTCTTCCTCGATTTGTGGCTGTGAAAATGAGTTAAAGCGATATGTGATCAAAATCGAAGGAAGAATCTCACATTGATGATGTTTCGATTTGTATGGCAAAAGGACCCAGCGAGAGGTGCGACACCGAAAATCTAAGGAAGAATTCATCTGTTGACGATGTTCTTTCCCGATTGTGCCGAAAACCGGACTAAAGCGGGTCACGCGACAAATCGGAAAATTGTCTGATGATGTTCGATTTGTGGCCGTGAAAATAAATTTGGATGGTTGTGAGCCAGCGAAAGATTGCATAAAAGCAATTGAATAAGCGAGCTGGTGGGCTGTAGGTTTAGTTGCTGCGGGCTGGGCCAGAGGTTTGAAGGGCTGGCAGGCTAAGCTGTGCGGAACGGGCCGGGCCGGAGGAAATGCGGCAGCAGGCTGTGCTGTGCGAAACGGGCCGGTTGCAGCGGCGGAGCGGGCTGGGCTGGATCGCGGGTTCGATGGCAGCGTGGAGCGGAACCGGCGAGATCGCGTGCAGCGGAAGCAGAACCACGCTGTTCAGGTCAGTTACAGGCCAGCGGAAAGAGCGCAGGTCGGCAGCAGCAACGTGGAGCAGGCCGCAGGCACAGCTTACAAGGTCGGGCCTAGCGGGCCGGAGGTCGGGACGCATGGGTCGGTTTTAGGCTGGTTGGCCGTGGGAGCGCGTTTTGCCGGATTACGCCGGCGGGACGGGAGAGGGAATGCAAAGAGAGAAACGGGAATTGAAAATGAGGAAGAAATGGGGAAGCGGTTCTTTTTCAATTTTTTTTCTTTTTATTTTTTTTTTGACAATTTTTTCAGAAAATTAAAAATAGAAGATAACAGTTGAACATGAGGGATTATTTAGTAATTTTTTAAATATATTTGAATTTATTAAAGAATTTTAATATAGATTTCCAGCGTCGGTAAATATAGTAATATATATATCGATTTAAGGTAATTATGATGTTGACGCAGCGCGTCCGTTCGCGATGGGAGGCCGTTTGGTTGACGGCCTTGGTCAATTTCGGCTCAAAATATCGTCGGGCTTTCTAGCGCGATTTTTAGCGGTCATGGAATTGTGAATAATCTTATAATGATTTAGCGTTTGACGAATGGCGCGATCAATTTTATGCACGTGGGTCGTTTGATCGCTATCGGTATCGATCTCGATATGCGTCGAGCGGCGTTGACGGCGGCGCTTGATTCTTCAAGTTGCAATATTAATATCAACCAATTTGACGTTACGACGCGATGGCGAAATCCATTCATCGGAGTTGAGTTGATTTGGCGTCTGCGTTTAAGCGATTTATGCATTGTCACTTCAAATGACATTTACTGAACCGTCGAATTGGCGAGCGGTCTAGTTTGATATATTTGATATTTGAAGCTAACGACATGATCAATTTCATGAATGGATGTGGTCATTTACTTCATTCGATATGCGCGACGCATTTAATAAGCTTGTCGATTATTATTAGATTTTGCGATATACATATTGATCAATTTCAACATTCGCGATGAAAGTCCGTTATTTCGGAGGTCATTTCTATTTTGATGTCTAGTGCATTTTGAGCCTCGATTTATTATCACCTCAGTCGGAATTTGATTTGTAGGCTTGCCTTGATTTATGACACATGTGGAGGTCAAAATGCCCCAACAAATGTGATTCAGCGTGGAGTCGCGTTTGTTAACTGTTGATCTTTTTTCGGCCATAGAACTTGGATCATTTTAGCTTCGACAATAATAGCTTACGAAGCTTTGACAAGATTTGTCATTAGTATGATGCATTATTCAGGAAATGCTAAATGACGGGCGATTTGTTAGTCGACTTGTCGATAGATAAATTACACATCTCTTATCTCTGCTTGATGGCTTTGTTGAAGATCTCTTCTTTATGTTCATGATTTGAGTCTCCTTCAACCCTAGCTTCATGCTTGGTTGGGTTTGATGGAGGAACTAGTCTGCTTGTATTGATGAATTTCACTGGGAAATCAGTTTATCCGTGCTTGATCGGATTTAAAATTCCTTTTGTCCTAGCTTTGAGCGTGATATACTTGATGAATGATTGACCTGATTTGTCCCTATTGACTTGTCAGGAAGTGTATGCACTCCATGAACCACTGTGCTTCTTTCTTTGATGGATTCATTGAAGGATACATCTGAGATGACCCCTTCACATATAGGGTCCATGTTGAGTTATTAATCTAACAACGTGTGGTTTAACTAACTGAATAACCACAAAATTTCTTTAGTTCGGCTATCGGCTTTGTATGAGCTATGGAATTACTTCCTCGGTCTTGTGCTTTCTGCTTTGACGAACTTGATGAGGAGATAAGCTTTGATCTGTGCTTTGAGCTTGATCAGATCATTTGAGAATAGATTGAGATATAACCCTGTAGGCAATATATGATTTGATTTGAGGCAACCCTGAATTGAGCATTTCCTCAAATTGCCTTGATCTATCGATCAAGTAAAAAGATCTCTTAGATCCTTTTTGCTTGTAATTATTAAGTTGGATCTGGTTTGAGATTAAACAATTATGGTCATTGAACTGACGAGCAAGGGCTCTTTCACTGCGGCATTTTCTTACGACCTGTTGAGTGAGGAGAGCGTCAGCAACTTGACCATATTTGAGTTTGTTGAGTTCGACCTTTAGAACTTACTCGAGTCTTCGACTTGAGCTGTAGTGAGTTGGTGGTTTCGTCATCAGACGAGCTCTTTCATTGCGGCCTTTTGCGCTTGTTGAGGCGAGGAGGCGTCCAACTCGACCATTTGTGGGCTTATTGAGTCGACCTTTAGAACCCATCAGTCTAGACTTGGGATGTAGAGGTTGATGTTTCTCCAACTCTGTTGATTGAAGCTTAGAAATCGAGTTCTTGACTTTATCTCCGACAAATCTGGGAGATAAATTTCTTGACATTTAGGGTTGTCTTTTCATGCGTAGAAATATATTCTTTTATTCCTGCAAGACTTTGCAACTTAACAATGATAATTATAGATATATTCAGGGATTTCGACGTGACGTTCGATGTCAACCTGAATCAGAGTATATTTGAGGATCTCGTCTTATGGCATGATGTCAACTCAAATAAACTTGATATAAATTTAAAAAAAATGCCCACTGTCTTGCAGGGAGAATTCTAAAGTATATTTAGGAGAATTTTTAAGATAAAAATATACAAATACATCCATATTTGAATTGATGTACTCTAAAATAGATTTTAACATACAACATTGATTTCATTTGTGTATATAATATCCAAAATGCCCCCTATATAATAGGGAAATTTTCACGGAAAAGTTTTTCCATCTAGGGTAAGTTTATTTAGGGATCTCGGCATGAAACACGATATCAGCCTAAATATATATACTAAAAAAATTCCCCCTGTGCAATAGGGGAATTTTCACAGAAAAGTTATTCATTTGGAATATGTTTATTTAGGGATCTCGGCATGAAGCTGATGTCTAAATAGATATACTAAAAAATAATCTTGGGAAATTTTTATTGTACCTTGGGAATGTATTTGTCATGTATAATACTTTTTTTTTGAGTAGATTGATTGCATTAGTCTTTCACCCTTTAGATTGATGAGTTGGTATGCCCCTCCTTGGTATATTTTTTCAATGACAAAAGGGCCTTCTAATTATGCTCAAATTTATCACCAAATTTTCGATTGGGAATAATTGGTCTTCAAACACCGGACAATTCTCCTTTTGGAATGTTGAGGCCCGTATGGTCAAAAAAGCCGAACATCTTTGCTCGATAGACTTCAGATTTTGATGAGCTTGCAATCTAACTTCATAAAGTGCGTCGAGCTCCTCCATTCTCAGACGGACATTTTGATCTTCAGTTAGACTGTATTGGATGGCTACTCGGAGTGAAGACAACTCAACTTGGCGAAGCTGCTTGATTCAAATACCAATGAATAGAGAGTGGCTTTAGTCTGCGTCTTGTAGGTGGTTTGATATGTCCATAAAGCCTCTACTAGTTTGGTATGTCATTCTCTTTTTTTAGTGAGAATATTCTTGAGCAGTTTAACCAATGTCTTGTTGAAAGCCTCCGCCAAACCATTTGATCTTGGATTATATATTGAAGAGTATCGACAATCAATTTTGTGTCGATCGACGAATCTATAAATCTTTGCACTTTTGAAAGTCGTGTCATTATCAAAATTATTGACGTGACACTCCAAATCTATAAACTATGCGTGAAGAAGTTAATCACTTTCGTAGTAACTTCTTTAAATGGGTAGCCTCAACTTAGAGAAATAATCGGCCATTGAGGATGAAGCGATGTCGTGACGGTGGATCAATTGGGTACATCGTACCCCAACATTGAATAGCGGGATGTATTGTTGGGTGTAATGGATTTGGAGATTGATGGATGAGATTCCATGTACTTGACACTCATGACACTTCTTAGCATGATTAATCTGATCTCTCACCATGATGGCCAATAATAATCATCTTTTGATCTTTGTCTTGGGACTTGTGCACCCAAAGTCCTTCATGAACTTCAACCATCACTTTTAGCTTCATCTACATCTAGGCATCGTAGCCACATTTGTTCAAATGATCTACGATATAAAGTGTTATTGATGAAAGCATAGCGTAGCATTCTCTTTTCAATTTAAGCTACCAGTGATTTATTATTTGGTAATTTGCCTTCTTTAAAGTAGTCGATGAAGGGCTTCCTCCAATCACGTGACTCTTCCATAAAAGGCTTCTTACTTGCTTTTACGAGGTAATGTCATTCTTAGCTCTTCTTGGTACAACTTCTTGTTGATTTTGGGAGTATGAGGAGCAGTCATCTCTGGGTCAAATTTGGTAACCCCTCTACCTGCGGGGATTAATACTTTATTGGTTCTAGAACTCATCGAGTAAATATGTCGATGATAACATAATCACTATTCATACTTGCCATTTCCTAAACTAGTTTTGCTAAGCAATCGGCTTTGCTATTCTCGAATCGAGAGGCTCGAGTTAGTGTGATATTTGGTATCTGGTGCATTAACTTGAGAACTCGTTTGTGATAGAAAGCTAACTCAAGCTTGTTAATTCTATATATATATACTTGAATTATAATAAGGCGAGTCGTCAAAAATATGCAAGTTGAATACATGAAAATAGCTTCTTCAGACTACCTGCTTCATATTCAACTTCATTATTAGTTCTTGGCGGTCAATCCATATGATCGTTCATTATCCCTCCTTACGGTGTTATGAAGAATGTTGATTCTTACTCTTGCTCTTGAAAATTTAGATGTTGGACTTGTTTGATCGATGAGCTCCATTAAAATACATTTTCCAAATTTGTGATTTTCTCTTTCATGAATGAGCATAATTTGCTCATCGAAATCATCATTAAGAGAAGAGTCGAGAGGTGGGATGTGCTAGAAAATCTGCTAAGACTTGTACTTCTCTTCTGCGGCGTATGTGATATCAAATTGTGCAATCTTCTTCTTAAGCAACTTTCTGTCTTATCATCAAGTACTTCAGTGGATCAATCATCGAGATGAGGATAATCTTATGAGATAACATATAATGATGAAGCTTTTGGACATCTTTGCTCGGTAGACTTCTAAATTTTGTTGAGCTTGATGTTTGACCTCATCAAGTCCATCAAATTCTCACATCCGTAGACAAACATTTTCATCTTGAGTGAGATTGTGTTGAATAATTACTCAGAGTGAAGGTAATTCAACTTCAAGTGACAAGACTGCTCTAACTCCAAATACTTTGTCATAAGGATTAGATTTTGTGGGAGTATAGTCCAGATGTCACGATGTTGTCTATTTGTAAGGGAATTTCACTTCGAGATTTTGGCCTCCAAATTTGCTCACCTATTTGTCGGGACCTTTCGACGATGAATTCTAGGATATGTGGTCCAAGTGTCACGCATCGATGCTCACCGTGTGAGACTTGAATTAGTAGACATTTTGCTAAGGTTGTATGAGGAGGTCTCCTTGAAGGAGCAACTCTGGCCTCCTTGATGATAGGACATTCATATTTTTTTTATCAGTCCTTTTCTCCTTAACAACTTTGAGGACCTGATGCACTTTTGCATATACAATTTCAAATTTTCTCACTAGAGAAGCTAGGATCTTAACGTTGTTGGTTCCAGAAGGAATGTTTGATTTAACCAGTAGAATTGTCTCTTTTTACCCATCTTAGCCAAACTGTGGATTGGAACACTCTCCGGTTCTATACGGTCATAATTTTCTTGAATAATCGTTGTTGAGCATGCGCTCAACATTTCTCTTCTTCACCCTTGGTTAGCTGCTCTGATGAAGAAGCTTTGTGTCGCTACTTCTTCTTGAGACATTGGCCTTCATATTTATTTTTTCTTTCTAGGACCTTCTAGGATTCAACACGCTCATGTGTCACGCCCTGATGCTCACTGTGTATGAATTACTTAGAACAGTCTTAAGCGCTTACTACCATTGATTGTAATTTTTGTAGTATAACATTTTTGACTTCTTTGATAATTGATATTTGATACTTGTTCTTCATAAGATATTTTTCCTTAACAACTTTCAGAACTCTATGTGCTTAAGTAGATAGAGTTTCATGTTGTTTATTCAGAAAGGCTGAAACTAACTGCTGTTGAGCTCAAAAACATCATTTAACATTACCAGTGGAGCTATTCCTTTTCATCAATCTCAAAAATTTCAAATTTATTATATGGTAAAAATACTCGCTTCTGGTTGTAAGGTTAGTTGCATGACTTGTGATTCAGACAACAACTACTGAGCTCGTAGTTTAGTATTTCTTCTCCTTTACCTTTTACTCAATTTTCCTTCTCAGTATTATACCTTCCTAGTGTGAAAGGTTCAACTGGCAGGGCTGTCGCATTCATAGGTATGATTGAAACTTTCTGCCCAGTGAAGGTTCTCTTTATGACTAGTGCCTCAACATGAATCAATCTGTTAAGTACAAAGGCTCTCCTTTGAAAACCTCAATAACAGTAGTGATCATTCCAATTGTCCTCCTCCATTACACAGGTTGGTGTGTATAATATATAGGTGCTTCAGGTGGAGGATTATTTGCAACGGTGATAGGTGGGAAGTCTATACTATCAAATTGAATGGTAGCTCCAACAAATCCAAGATAATTACGTAGATCTAATATTGGCTCCACCAAGTCGCATGAAAAAAGTGTTATGAAGATCCATCGATATACAGAACAAACAGACTAATTATAAGAATATGATTGATTTAAATTCAATTTAATTGATGATTGATTTTAAATAGCAATTTTATCATGTTTTACTATTATTATAGGTTAAATTCGACTAGCCAAAGATGAAAAGAGAATCCTTTCTCCAACGGAGTCGCCAGAAATCTATGGGCTCAAAATTCACCCACCTCTCGATAATTTATAATGAATATCAAGAGAGATTTGAAGTATTAGTGTAATTTTCAAGATGGAATAGTAGATAAGACACTACCTGAGATTTCCCCTCATTTGGTGAGAACTTTAGATATGATTCCGTTTTAGAGCAAGCTCTATAGTTAATTACCCTCCCAAGTAAGTGAGAGAGAACTTTCGACAAGGCTAATCGATCGCTTAACGCGTGATATAGTAAAACATATAGAGTTTTAGAATTTAGATTATGAAATTTATCATTTCAACTTAAACTGGATGGTTGGGGGAATGATGACGTGCCCGATATAGATCCCATGGTTCCATCATCCCGTCCATACCCCTAGTCTACTTAGTCGAGGAGGTAATGACCCAACGATGAAGGATCCTCATCAAGAACACATGGGTCACGCCGCCCAAGAAATCCTTATAGACTGGAGTGATGTTTGTCAAGGAGACACTTAAGTCTACAACGACAGGATTTGCTCTATCAAGTATATCCAATGATTCACAACTCAAAGGGCGTGAGCCATTGGAGAGCATACCTGCCACGATCGCGGATCGTAATATAATGGAGTCGACCGCCAAAACCACATCGAGACTTCCAGAATCGCTTCATCTAGCCTATCGATCAAACCACGCTGGAGGACACGGCCACATCCTTACCAAGAGAGAAAATTGAGAGTGAACATACAGAACACGATTTGACATTGGCTCCTTTGTGAGCAAGAATTTTCTTAATTTATCACCCCGACAAACTATTGCGGAAGGTTGATAGATTGAGTTTGATTTAAGTTTTAATGATAGAATTCCATTTAAGCAGTTTCCAATTGATATTTGAAAATTGATTAACTACAATTTATTTAAAAGTTTTAGATCACAACTCGCTTTTAGCTAATAATGATGAGATCTACTATCACCGATTGAATCAATTTTTTCGATATATTTCACCGATTTGAAACTCTTTTTTAGGTTTTGTTAACCCGACCACCCCTAAGACTAAACCGAAGCAACCCGCGCAACATCTTTAAACATTTGAATTTAAGCATTCAGCATGTGTCGGGGCATATGCAGGTGTATTGTAAGAATTTAGGCAATTTTTATTTATGAGTTATGAGATTGATTTCAGATTTTTCATTTAATTTGATTTGAAATTTTGATTAATTTGAATATGTTTAAAAACTTTTGATCCTATCAACTCTTTTAGTAAGTAATGAAGATTAGATCTACCACTAAGAATCAATTTCTTAGATACTTCATTGATTTAAAACTTTTATTATATGTTTTTAGATTTTGTTAATCCACACCCCAAAGACTAAACGAAGAACCCACACAACATCCTCAAACACTTGAATTTAGGCTCAAAGATGTGTCGGATCCCATGCAGGTGTATTTAAGACTTTATATAGTGTTTATTTCTGAATTATGAAAATGATATGAAATTGCTACTTAATTTGATTTGAAAAATTGATTAATTTGAATATGTTTAAGAGCTTTAGATCCCACTAGTTTAGTCGCTAACAAAGGATTAGATCTAATCACGTAATCGCCAAATATTTCACCGATTTGAAACTCTTATGTTTTTAGGTTTTGTTAACCCTACCCGCCCTAAGACTAAACCGAAGAACCCGCATAACATCCTGGGACACTTGAATTTAAGATTCAAAGATAAGCATCGCGCCTACGGTGTATAATAATTTTAAGTAATTTTGTGTTCAAATTATGAGATTGATTTTGTATTTTTTTGTTATTCCGTTTAACGGCTTGCATTGAAATTTCACTGAAATCTCTATATCCGACATGTGGTATTTATATTTGCTGCTAGAAAATCACAAGTTTTGAAAGTTTACTTTAGTTGTGAAATCCAAAGACACACAAAATAAAGAGTATTTAACAAAAAAACTCAAGAATTTTACGTGAAAACCTAAAAGAGGAAAATCAATCCTAGAAGAAAAAACTTCCACTATATATTTATTTTATAAGAGTTTTCCGATAACGGATTACATTATATATGAGAAGGCGACAATGGGAATCCCAAAATCGACAACAACTATATAATACGCGTGTTGTAACATGGCTATAATGAGACGTGGTGAACAACCAATCGACGATGAAGGACCATAATGGTGACCGAGAGATTAACGACGGCAGAATGAGCACCGATAAAGATGTGGTTGACAACCGTCAGTAATGGCACGAAAGTGCTTGGAGGATTTTCAAGCTTGAGCTCTCTCCTTCTTGCTCCCCCCATATGGAATGTAGGCTATTTAGATGGAGAACGCCTTTGTAAATACATGCAAAATCCAAACCTCTCCATCTGGATGGCTCATGATGATTCCCTTGATCATATGATGTATTTTGTGTATTTGAATGGTCAAATGAAGTCAAAATTATGACATCTTGGGCTCGTTAGATCCGGCTCATCGAGACGCCGATGATTATAAACACTCCACGCTTGAGAGTTATTTAGAGATTTAACCGACATCCCGAGTTTCTAAGGATATTTTAAACATCTCGATCGCTTTCAACCGGATCACTGCTTTTAGCATCAAGATTCGCGTCACCAAGTAGTATTTTAAGTGTCATATCAATAGTATAATTAATTTCATCTATTTAATGAAATCATTTACTTTAAAAATCATAATCAAAATGAAATTCCTTAATTTTTGATTAAAGGAAGCCCTATGATTTTTAGTAGATTTTGAAGATCGCTTCTCACCGCTTATATACAAAGAGTTGTAGATCCGTAAAAGACATTTTGATTTGGATTGTTTAAAAGATTAAAGACTAGTTTACTTATTGAGTTTTTACAATTGTCACAATTTGATTATGCCAATTTACATCAATTTTGATAAAGTTTCTCAATTCCGTTGTTTTAACCTTACTCATGCTTATTAGCTAATATAGTAATCACCTCCACATTCATATAAGAGTTATTAAACCCACTTTGAATTCCTCCTGCTTAATTTTGAGGAATTTGCAAGAAAAGGGAACTCACTTTACCGTTTCAATTTAAGTCATAGAGAATTGCAATTAGAGTTTGTGAGTTTAGTATTAAACTCCCTCAGAGTTTGTGAGTTTAGTATATTAGACTCCCCCAGAGTTTGTGAGTTTAACATGAACTTCCCCCAAATTTTACTTGCATTTCAAATGAATATTCTATTATTTTTCAAAATTTGCTTTAAATACTCTCCTTTTTTTCATTTGACGCTATAAAATTAGCTGAAGATTTTCCTATTTAGCGCTCCTAAGTCAGCTCATTTTACCCTCTCTTTTTTTCTAAGTCAAAAAGATTTGACGTAATTTCGGCAACCTCCCGACATCATCCCCGCAGGTGTGATCGTAGATTTGCCATTCGACGCCTGTTTGAGCGAGGTGTCTTGCATGACGCAATTTTTTCGTCGCCCGCTTGAGCACGACTAGATATTTAAACCCGAAGAAGACATATAACGCAATATATATTCATCCCCCCTTTTTCTAAGTTGAAATTAGATAAAATTTTTGGAACCTCCATCATCGTGCGGATCGGTTTGCTTTACCCAGACGCCGAGGAATGTATCGACAGTGATTTTCATCTGTCACGTTGAGCAATAACGAGGCTTGACCGAAAAGCACATACAACGCAATATATATTCCTCCTTTTTTTCTAAGTCGAAAATTAGATAAAATTTTGATAACATCTCGCCTACGGAGACACATCTATGCTTACTCAGACGTATATGAAGGAAAGCGTCTTATGACACTTACATCTCCGCGTTTTATCAACACAACGTTCAAACCCGCAGCAACACAAGCACAGATATATTCACATTTACAAATCTCACACGTTCTTAACGATTTTCTAGATTGCAAGACTAGACAAATGAACAATGTTTCGTGATTAAGAAGGTAAAGAGCGACAATAAAATCGAAGAATGCGATATATTCTTCCTCTGCTTAGCGCATAAAACGACCGCTGCGGCATAAAAATTGAAAGAAGAATCACGCTGCCTTCCGACATAAAAAAAGTGAAAACGAGACGACTAAAGCGAGGGATGCGACGCCAAAAATCGTAAGAAGAATTCGCCTGTTGACGATATTCTTCCTCGATGCCGCAAATAAAACGGACAAAAAGCGAGTGAAAATTGAAGGAAGAATTACCGTTGATGATTATTCCTCGATTCGCAATAAAACGATGGCTAAAGCGGGGTGCGACGGAAATCTAAGAAAGAATCAGCAATGATGTTTTTTGACAGCAAATAAAACAGGAGGATGAGAAAAATTAAGAATCTTCGACGGCGACATGAAAAGCAAAGTTTGATGGCCCGCTGCGGAAAGGATCATAGAATGGAAATGGCTGTAGGAGAAGCCGCAGTTGTCCGAGGTTAGCTGGCGGGCTGTTGTGCAGAATGGGCCGGGAGGAAATGCGGCAGGGCATGATGTGCGGAACTCAGCCGCAGCCGGGCTGGGCTGGATCGCGGGTTCGGCAGCAGCGCGGAGCAGAACCGGCGAGATCGTGTGAAGCGGAAGTGGGCCGCGCTGTTCGGGTCCAGTTGCGGGCCGTAGGAAAGGTGCGGGTCGGCAGCAGCAACACGGAGCGGGCCGCGGGCTGGGCACGGCGGATCGGCGGAGCGGGCCTAGCGAGCCGAAGGACGGGACGCACGGGTCGGTTTCAGGCTGGTTGGCCGTGGGAGCGCGTTTTGTCAGAATAAGCCGGCGGGACGGCTGGAAAAATAGCCGAACCGAGGAAAAAGAGGGAATTACCTTAGTCTTTTTCTTTTTTTTCTTTTTTTTTTTCCGACGGGAGAGAGAGAATGCAAGAGAGAAATGAGAATTGAAAATGAGAAGTGAAAGAGGGGAGTTATTTATTTTCCATTTTTTTTTTGACAGCTTTTTCAGAAAATTGAAAATAGGGAGGAACAGTTAGACATAAAGGATAATTTAGTAATTTTTTAAATAAATTTCGCCTAAACGTATAGTCAATATATATATATTTTGATGAGCATTTAACGAATCCAAGAAAAGTTTCATGATGGAGTGTTTGGCTCAAGCTAAATCGTCAATTTCAACTCAAAATACGCCTGACCGCCGATTACAGACCGTTCAATGACGAATGCCTTACTTAATAGATTTCAACGTTTCGAAGCCAATGGTGCGATCAATTTTGCGAACGGACGTCGTTTGATCCTTGTCGACACCTCCCCGATCTCGATACGCTGCAAGGTGCGTTGACGACCAAGCTTGGCGGCTTTCATCAAGTCGCTAATATTTATATCTCACCAATTCGACGTTAACGCGATGACAAGTCCGCTCGTCGATCGGAGGTCATTTGAGTTAATTTCGCGACGCCCCGCATTTCACCGATTACAGATTGCCACTAAATCATTCGACATTTACGTGACTCGTCCAATGAGCGTCCATTTGATATATTTTGATATTTCGAACAAATGGATCAATTAATGAACGGAGGTCATTCGACATCGCCGCAGTTTTTTTCGATTGAGCATGCGATCGACACTCGATAGGCTTAATCAATTGCTCGTTAGCAGAATGCCTATACTCGATCAATTTCGACGTTCTAAACGCGATGACAAAGTCCATTCGTCGATTGGAGGTCGTTTCGATTATTTTCAAGTATGTCCAGTGCATTTTGAGCCTAAATTTGCGCACTATCACCTCAATTCGATTTCAGGCTTTCTGCTTATGACACATATGTGGTCAACAAGATGTTTGAGTTTTTTTTTTTAAAAGGAGAGAGACTGTAATGCTCCTTCCCATTGAAATAATAAAAGAATTTTTGTTCTAAGTTAGTGATATATTTATATATTAATAACATAAGGGAGGGAAAACAACATATTCATTTGTAATTAAAACAAGAATACAAGATTTTAAACACATGGTTTAAAAATAATGTTTTTACCTCCTCTATCTTTTGTAATCATTATGAATACCTTCTCAACAACAACAACAACAAACCTTTATCCCACTAAGTGGGGTCGACTACATGAATCCATCGTCTCCATTGTGTCCTATTATGTGTCAAATTTTCATTTAATTCAAGTAAACTAAGGTCATTTTTTATACATCTTAACCAAGTCTTTTAGATCTACCTCTACCTTTCTTAATATGCAAATCTAATGCATCTACTCTCCTAACTGTCATCTGACGACCGATGCTTTATGTTCAAACCATCTAAGCGACTCTCTAATCTTATCTCACACCGAGCTACTCCAACTTTTTCCAACATACTATTTCATGTTTTATCTCTAAGAGTAAAGACACTCATCCACCTGAGCATCCTCATCTCGTAACACTTAACTTATTTTATGCTTCTCTTTATTGGCCAACATTCGCACGATAAGTCATTGCGTGTCTTACCATCATCATCTTATAAAATTTTTCCTTAAGTTTAAACTTTTCTATCACACAAAGGCCGATGCATTCCTCCACTTCAACCATACAACTTGAATTCTACTAATAACATCTCCATCTATTTCACCATCATTTTGAACAATAGAGCCTAAATATCTGAATCACTAACTCTTATTAATGACTTGTTCACCTAATGTCACAACACTACCACTAGAACTTCTACAACTAAAATTACACTCCATATATTCAATTTTAGATCTACTTAAACGAAAACCTTTAAACTCTAATGTTGACCTCCATAATTCAAGGTTCTCTTGGACTCCCTCTCTAGTCTTATCAACAAGAAGAATGCCATCAGCAAAAAGCATACACCAAGGTACATCATCCATAACTAAAGCAAAAAAGATAAGAGCTTAAAGCTAATCCTTGATGGGATCCAACTAAAATAGGAAAATATTTTGTTAATCCTCCTTGTGTTTGGACACAAGTAACATCTCTAGTATACATATCCTTAATTACTTGAATATAACCAATATTAACTCCTTTATGTTCTAGAACTCTCCAAAGAACATCTCTTGAAACTTGATGTAATCCAACTAAAATAGAAAAATATTTTGTCAATCCTCCTTGTGTTTGGACATAACCAATATTAACTCCTTTATGTTCTAGAACTCTCCAAAGAACATCTCTTGAAACTTTATCATAAGCTTTCTCTAAATCAATAAATATCATATGTAGATCCTCCTTACTTTCTATACTTCCATCAAACCTCTTAACAAATGTATAACATCTATAGTAGATCTACCGACATGAAACCAAACTGACAGAAACTTTATATGACACATCGTAACCTATGCTCAAATTTCTCCCATAATTTTAATGTATGACACATTAACTTAATTTTTCTATAATTTGCACACTCTTGTGCATCACCTTTATTCTTAAATATAGGAACCAACAAACTCTTTCTCCACCCCTCTGGCACCTTTTTAGTCTTTAAAATAGCATTAAAAAGATTTGTAAGCCAAGAAATTTCTTGATCTCCTAAACATTTTCACACTTTTATTGGAATATCATCAGGTCCTACTGTTTTTCCACATTTCATTTCCTTTAAAGCTTCTCTAACTTCAGATTTACTAATACAACGATAAAAATAAAATTCTCTATTTATATTTAGGATATTAAGGTTACTAAAATCAATCAGATTCTTTCGATCCTTCATCAAAAAGTTTATCAAAATACCTCATCCACCTATTTTCAATATCCTTTTCTAAGAAAAAATATTTTATTATTTTCATCCTTAATACACCACTTGAACCAGGTCTTTACATCTCCTATCTCTTTGGTTACTAACTTATACATACATCTTTCACCTTCTTTTGTAGATATATAATTTATTATATAAATCACTAAAAGTTTCAGATCATATATCTTTCTTAGAATCTCTAAAGCATTTTATATCTTTTTTCTCAATTTTTACATCTAAACCAAGTTTTATAACAACGCTTCTTATTTCTTATCTTTTCAGACACTCGACTCCACCACCAACTATTTTATTAAAAGAAGTTTTTCCTTTGATTCTTCAACGCATTTTTTAACTTGCTTAATTTCACTCTACTTTTTTTTCCCACATAACATTAGCTTGTTAACATCCCAAATTCTAAGCTTTCTAGCTTCTTAAAATTTTTTATTTGTGTTTTTAAGTGTCCCCATCTAATCCTGGATAATAATTTGATTTATTTTTCTTTACAATATTTCATCTTAAAATCTAAAACTAACAATCGAGGGTATTAAACTTTCACTTTGAATGATCTTACAATCTTTACAATCCAAACGATCTATTTTTCTTATAAAAATAATCAATCTGTTTTACTAGATCCATTTTTATAAGTAATAATATGATCTATTTTCTTAAATAAAATATTAGAACTACAAAATCATAAGCAAGAAAATCTAATCTATACTTTCTTCATTACTACCCAAATCCATAACCATCATGAATACTTTTAAAATCTTCTACCACTCTACCAACATGTCCATTTAAATCTCCTTCAATAAATACTTTTTTCTTCAGATATCTTTTGTATTAATCCCTCTAATTCATTCCAAAATTTTCTTTGAGCATCCAAACCTAAGAGCATAAACACTTATAACATTGATAATCTTATAATAACAATGTAAAGCTATAATTCTATCTCCATATCTATTAATATTTATAACATTATCCTTCAAACTTTTATCTATAATCACACCTACACTATTTCTAGTTCGACTTCTACCTGAAAACTAAAGTTTAAAAACCTAAACTATCAATCTCCTTGGCCTTCTCCACAACCCATTTAGGTTCTTGAACATATAAAATATTTATCTTTCTATGAATCATATATATACTAATTCCATTAATTTACTTGTAAGAGTACCTATATTCCAAGATCCTAATCTAATTCTAGTTTCATGGACTAACTTCTTTGCTGATCCTTCCATAATGGGAACCCTTGCTTATTTAACACCGCAGACGCCAGTAATTCTGACATTTTTTCATCAGATAAGTTATAGCCGCCTGAGGACGCCCAAGCATTAACATAATGATTTAAATGATTCATGTCATGATTATTTTGATAAGTTTTACGCCGACTGTCAACTACCTAACGCAACCTTGATTATGAATACCTTCTCTTGTACTAAAAATTTTAGGCACATTCAACTATTGAAATAGCCTTATCATCATTGTAGCCAAGTATATTAGTAATAGAGACATCATTATATTCTTTTTTTGTTTGGTCATAGTGGCTATTCTTTCATCATTTTTAACATTTGGGATTGGTGGATGCCAAATGCTATGTGTTCACTCTACAATCTATAAGGTTTGATCCAATGCACTATTGACCTCATGTGCTCATGATATGATGAGATTATTTTACTACCAATAAACATATGATTTGAGGTACTCATATATCAATTAAATGATTAATAAGATGCACTATCATAATGAAATTGTTAAAATTGTAAGCATGATCTAATGATCCTCATGGAGCCAAGAAGACATGATGATTTACTAATGACCAAAGTTAAAAACTTTACATTGAAGCTTCTAATTTTAATATATTTTTTCATTATGATTTTATTTCTAAGATCATGCAATCACAAAAGTTTAATGCCACTTGCTCTTAGAAAATTAATAAATTCAATTAAGAATATTTTTACTAACTATAAGAGACTAGCTTCTATAAGATCCTTTTAGTCAAGATTATAGCACCAATGTAAATTTGATATAAGCTTTCAACCAAACAATCAAACTTGGATCATACATATGAATGATGTATCATATGCATGATAACAATCAAATTTTTGAATTTTATATTGATCATAGATATGATAATCTAAAACTCGAATTATAAGATGATGACTTGACAATTTTTTTAAAAAGTTGATTATAGGCATCAAGATACATTAAGAATTGATAAGAAATGTCTCACCTCCATCAAACCATTTGAATAAAACCTTTTAGCATGGTAAGAACTATCAAAGGTATACAATTTGTGTAAAAATCAATAAACTATCATCCTTTTTCAACATTAAAAGCATTATAGGATAGTTCTTCTTTTTTACTTTTAATTTTATTTTCATGCTTTGGATTTGCTATGTCTTAGAAGACTTGATGTTTTTTTGCTTTCATTGTAATTGTTGTATCATATAGTACTTACCAGTGAAATGAGTGTAAAGTAGTAACAATTTCACCATCAACTCAATGAGTGGAGTTTTACTTAAATTAGAAAGTTGGGAGTGGCATACTATTTCATTTGTGGATTAAGTGTGGGTATAGGTCGACTAAGGACTAACTATGTGACTTTTACTTGGAGTATTTTACAAGTCACAAATTAAGCCCTTGTCTCAAACATAGTTTGAAGTCATATGAAACAAGAAAAAAATTCAATTAATTGAATAAAATGCAATATATACCTAATGCTTCTGACCAAATGTCCCCTAGTCATCTTCCTCTGCATCAAAAAGCTCATTTGTAAGACTCACAGGCCAATATCAGTCATGAAACCTTCTGCTAATCTGATCAATCAGCTCATAAATCTCTTTTATCTGAGGGTGTGTTTGATCTCCAATGGAAAACTCCTCAACAACCCCATCAATCTCAACAACACTTAAACCAGGGTTTTTTCCCTATACCTCTCTCCTTCATCTCCTTCCTCGTCATAACTGCACCATCCCATTTGCCAAAATCAGCATAAATATTTGATAACAACACATAGTTTCCTCCATGATTAGGCTCCAATTCTATCAACTTAGTTATCACTTTCTCATCTATCTGCAACCTGTTGTAAATTCTGCAAGCTCCCAACAAAGCTCTAAGTAGCATTCCATTAGGCTTCATAGGCATTTTTCTCAAAAGTTTCTCAGCTTCCTCGAGCTTTCCTGCTCTCCCAAGTATGTCAACCAAGCAGCCATAATGCTCTAACTTAGGCAAAATCCCAAACTCCTCTTCCATTCTATCGAAACACTGGTGGCCATCTTCTACCAGTCCAGCATGCGAGCAGGCAGACATGGCCATTAGAAAAGTTACTTCGTCAGGTTGAATTCCTTCTCTTATAATCTCCTCAAACAGAGCCAAAGCTCCATGTCCATCGCCATGAGTGGCAAGGCCTCTCATCATGGCGTTGTAGCAGAAAGTATCCTTTTGGGGCAATTTCTCAAACACCTGATATGCTAAATCCAAGCGGCCGGATTTCGAGTACATGTCGATCAAAGCACCGCCTAAGAAGCGGTTGAAGACAAGGCGGCTACAGCTACGGTGAATATAGGCGTGCGCCCAGATCCCCTGGCTGAGAGCGCCAAGGTCGCCGCAGGCGCCGATTAGAGAGAGAAGCGTGATCTCGTTAGGCAGAGAAGCTGAAAGCTGCAAGCGTTGGAAGAGAGGAGGACTTCTCGCGGGGAGCAGGAGAGAATGGCGTTCCAGGCGGGAAGATCGGTTTGGAATCTGGTCGAAGAGTTGACGGCAGGTGCGCGGCCACAGGAGTGGAGGATGACGAGTGAGGTGAGGACAAGGGTCGAGTGGAAAAGGAAGGATTTTAAGAGACGCGCGTGAGAGCCGGAGGGAAAGAGGAGGAGGGAAACAAGCTCTGAGAAGGAAATAAGTGAGGAGTTTGGGGACAAGTGATGGCGGAGAAGAGGAAGAAGGCAAGGACAGAGGAAAATGAATGGGAGAAAGTAAAGAGGCAGAGAGATAGAGGAAGAACATGAGAGAGGAGGAGAGAGGAGGGAGAGAGGAAACGAGGAGGAGACGACTGAAAGGGTAAGAGTGGAGAGCGAGGCCGGTGGTGAGGAATAAGGCGTGGATTTGTTTGAAGCGGAGAGGGGATTTTGTGGAGGTTTTGTCGAGGAGGAGGAGGAGGACTCTGTGCCAATCTATGGCTTGGCTGATGATCATGGGATTTACATTTGAAGTAGAGACTGTTTGTTTGAATAAGTTGACAAATCTAGATTTTTAAAAAATTCTTATTAAATTGAAGTAGAAGATATGTATAAATAAAAAAGAAATTGTACTTTTATTTTCTTAGAAATTTAAATGACTTCAAATTTTGAATATTCTCTTTAATTTTTTTTAATTTTATATTCTCTTTATAATTCCTCAAATTTGCCTTTGAATTTGACATAATAATTATTATGATTCATGTTCAAATTATAATATTTAGGTCAAAATAATTGAATCAAAAGGAGCATGTTGACCTAAAAAAATTATGTTAGTGGAACAGATAAGTCAAGTTCAAGTCAAATATTTTCTCATATATTAAACGAACAAATTCAATCAAATATATTGTTCTCTTTGACATTCATATGACTACTAAGAAATTTCAATAAATCGATCAACAATCTTGATGACCCATCATGATCAAACACTCGAGTAAACGTGATCAATCAATCATCTCGAAAAATAGATCAATGAATCATCTCGAAGAATAGATCAAGATAATAAATAATTATAAAATTATAAAGCTCTTAATGTGAATCATCTCAAAAAATAGATCAAGATAATAAATAATTATAAAATAGACAAGCATGATCAATGAATCATCTCAAAAAAATAGATCAAGATAATGAATAATTATAAAATTATCAAGCTCTTAATGTGAATTAATCCACTCTATTATACTAATTAAATGACATTTCTCTAACCCTCAAAATATCAAAAAGGGTCCACACAAAAGGAGTAATTATGATAAATAAAATTAGTTATACCAATCTAGTAAAAACATTTAACAATTTTATCCAACAAGTCTATAAATATGACTATAACTCAAATGAAATAATAACATTCATTACTTAAACATTTAATCCTAAGCAATTGTGGCTATGTAAATGCTCATGAAGCTGATGCGGTACTTTATGATAATTAGATTCTTGGCCATAAAAGAAACTAAAAATCAAAATAATTTTTAGAAATTAGGAAAGAGGAATTTAAAAATATGAAGAGTTAATCAAAATAAATCGTCATATATAATTAGCAATTCTTTTGCCAAAACTAAAACATAATTTTAAATTATTTAATAAAATTTAAGGTTTTCCCATTCTGAAAAAGAATAATTCCCTAAATAAAAATATAAATGGCATATTTTTCCACATACATATATAAGAGAGAGAGAGAGAGAGAGAGAGAGAGAGAGAGAGACTTATAACTTCACATAATCTCTAAATACAAAATTACAATGAATTATTATGTAAAACATGAAATTATTTATCAATTTTCATTAAACTATCTATAACCATCCAATATATGCCAAATATTACTGCAAACACATGCATTTAATCTCAAAATGATTAAAAGTCCATGTACTTAGACTCAATTATATATATATATATCACTTAATTTTTTAATATTACATAAAAATAGCACCTTTATTAAATTTTTAAAGTGAAATGCACCATTTCAAATATAGGAAATGTGCAATATTTATAAATATCAAATTTTGATAGATATGTAAATGCATAAGAATTATGTGCTATGTATATAAATTTCTGATTAAACTATTATAATCATACATATCACAAGTTATAATCAAATAATCTTTATATTTGAATATCATAATATCAAAATTTTAAATAAGTGAGGAACCCTAATTCTTTAGCAAGAAAAGCAAAATTACAATATAGAAACAATAAGAGAGATTTAGGCAAAAACATTTCTTAACTGGACCAAGAGCAGATAGTATTGACTGTGATTGTGGAGCAGGCACTGGAGGTGAATTTCGAGGAAGATGCTTAAAGAAAGCTCTTACTGCTCCAGTAACACCGTCCTCTGATTCCATGGCTTTTGCCAGTTCAACTGCTCGCTGTTTCACCTGCAAAATTTAGAAAAAAAAATCTGGTTCAAAGAACATAACAATATTTTTTCCAGAGATTATATAAATATTAATCTAGATAAAGATATAAGTCTGTTATTTATAAAATTATTATGAGGGATTTACATAATTACCACACAATTCTTATGTTTTTAAATATCTAACACTTAAAAATTTTAATATTTACATATATAATATTTAAATCTTTAATATCATATATCATTATCACTTTTACGAGCATAAGAAAGTGTTATATACGTAAATATGAAATATTAGGTGTAACATATAAATACGTAAGAATTATGTGGTACATATATAAATGTTGCTAGATTATGAATGCTTTTTTTAGAAACATGTCTGTTATCTATTAGATTATGGGGTTTAGTTGATTCATTGTTATATAATATTTTTCTTAGACTCTGAGCAAATTTAATCATAAACTCATACACACTCATACATGCTAAACTCAATACCTTGTAATCACTAGACCAAAAATATGAATGGGGTTTAGTTGATTCATTGTTATATAATATTTTTCTTAGACTCTGAGCAAATTTAATCATAAACTCATACACACTCATACATATAGGCGCCTAAACTCAATACCTTGTAATCACTAGACCAAAAATATGAATGCTAGGGTTTAGTTGATTCATTGTTATATAATATTTTTCTTAGACTCTGAGCAATTTAATCATAAACACATACACACTCATACATATAGTAAACTCAATACCTTGTAATCACTAGACCAAAAATATGAATGCTAGGGTTTAGTTGATTCATTGTTATATAATATTTTTCTTAGACTCTGAGCAAATTTAATCATAAACTCATACACACTCATACATATAGGCGCCTAAACTCAATACCTTGTAATCACTAGACCAAAAATATGAATGCTAGGGTTTAGTTGATTCATTGTTATATAATATTTTTTTTAGACTCTGAGCAAATTTAATCATAAACTCATACACACTCATACATATAGGCGCCTAAACTCAATACCTTGTAATCACTAGACCAAAAATATGAATGCTATTTAAATCTATGTTTGTT
This sequence comes from Cymbidium sinense, assembly GCA_021442155.1. Lineage (NCBI taxonomy): Eukaryota > Viridiplantae > Streptophyta > Magnoliopsida > Asparagales > Orchidaceae > Cymbidium > Cymbidium sinense. The sequence continues at coordinate 24,020,137 of CM038215.1, forward strand.
ATCTATAAAGTCATGTATTTTAGTCTATATTACCCAACAATGTTATGTGATTAGTTCAATATGAAAGAAAAAAAAAAAAAAAAAAAAGCAAACTATGGTTGACTCAGAGTTATATAATCATTAATCAGAGGAAGTCAATTACATATAAAGTTGTTTATTTTGATCAATATTATCCATCAAATGTTGTGTAAATGGTTCAATATCAAAGACTTTTGGGTTTGGTTGTTTTATTAGTATATTATTAATCTTGCAAAAATATAAATGTTTGTTATTCAGATGCAAAGTTATTGCCTGTAAAATTATTTATTTTGTTCAATTTCAGCCATCAAGATTCAAATATTGTGTGATTGGTTCAATATTAGAGATTATTGGGTTTGGTTGATCAACTGTTATATCAATATTGATATTGCTAAAATATGAATCTTCTTCAAATAAAAATCTATTGTATAAAAAAGTTGTGCATAAAAGCTTACCTGTGGATCCAACATGAATTTTATTGATTCAACGAGCTTTGGAAGTGAGAATTGCTCAACAGGAACAGGCAGAGGCCCTAATCCTCTGGCGTGCACTCTCTCTCCCCAGAAAGGTTGATCACCAAAAAATGGTACAATTGTGGTCGGACACTGCAAAATCATAACCAAATTTCATGGTCACTATAGATTTACAGAGACTGTACATATACATTCTCATGAAACAAAAAATAAAAAATAAAAAAATAAATAAAAAGGAGATCAAACATACACACCGCAGCTTTAAGTCCGGCTGCTGTGGTTCCAGCGCCTCCGTGGTGCACCTGAAATAAAAAAAAAAATTAAACATAAAAATAGGAAAAATAAGGTCTGAAAGTGACAAAATACAGGAATTTACTCGATACAAAATTGATAAATAAAAATTGATAATCAACATGTAATCTTTTAAATCTGAATTTCCATAAAAATTGATAATCAACTCCAGCATAACGCAAGTAGATTTAGAAGTTCAACATGGAACTACAAAAATCAAAGAATTTGTAGTAAGAAAGATTAAAGAATCAAAGCAAATCAGGTGATTCAATCCCATATAAAGATTTTCAAAGTTCAGTTCTAATGTGTTTAGTAAAAACTGTAGGCATTAGATTTTCCATCCTGTTTCAAGATCTGCCCAGCCATCGAGATTGCCCTTTGTGCTGAAATTAAGAATACATCAGATAGTACATAGAGAGACTGCGAGATTTGGGAAGACCAAAACCTCAGCAAAGGGCAGTATAAAGCTTGGATACCTTTTAGGAAAACTATATTTTGGAAGTCTTCCTTGGACATCTAGAGATATATCACAATATATCATAAGTCTACATTCATGTCTGGTCCATACCCTCACTTTCTCTATGAAGAGTTTGTAACTATCATATTATTATCATTTTTTAGCCAACGTTGATAAAAGATAGCTTAGCATCTATAACTTTATCTTTAGATTTCAAACTGAAATTAATGCTTAACATTCATCTGTTTGCCTTAAATTTTATTGAATTTCTCTTTTATGTATTTCTTTTCTTTTGTTGTTTAGTAGAATGGGTGATTGTATTAGAAGAAGAAATTTAATTTAAAAATATGATACTCAAATTTAAGCACTAGGAGAAGGTGCAAAGAAGGAGTAGGTTTACTTTAAATATAAATATTATGAAGGGACTGAAAGATCATTTGTTTTGCACTTATCTAAAGTTTAGACTATATGAGAAAGTGCCATATAAAGTCAAAAAAGAATGTGCAAATTATTTAAAAACATTACATCACTTCGAAAGAAGTAGCTCAAAGAAATAATTAGTAATCACTCTTTGGTTCCCAACAAAATGGAACCAGTAATGATAGTTATTTTTTTCTTTCGATGAAGGGGCTTGAGGATCATGGCTAGACTTATTGTGGATTTGGATGAACATGAAAATAATAACCACCAAGCAATTTCTCGTCCAACTTCTACAGAGGAACATAGGAATGACATATGTTTAGATATTCTAAGAAAATTTATGAGAATAAAATTCCATTCAATGTAGCTCAGACTCCTTAATGGATCAATATACTTCGGTCTTTTAAAAATTATGATCATGCACTATTAACTTTCTAGCATATATGAACTCAGAAATAAATATTGAATGAGGAGGTAAGAACAATGATAAAGATGGTTAATGAAACAGAGAAGACATGAACAAAAATAAGAGTTACAATAATATCATATGGTCAAACATTAAACAAAGAAGCATTATAATCTTTCTTATGAACAACCTGTATGGAACTGTATTTTTGATATTTGTAGATGCATCTACCTTAGTTAAAGAAGTGCTAGATTGAAGGCCACCTCACAAATTCTAGTATTATTATCAAGAACAAGAACTTCAGGAAGATTAAGACAAAAATAGCAGCATTAACAACTTTTCTCCTTCAATCACCAGCAACCAAGACAAATACTAAAGGTCATAAATTTATGGATACTACCAAATTCTTTTAATGATTAATACAACCTAAGAGGGAAGTTAGATTTTGCTACCTCACAATTACGGAAAAGCACAACATGCACTGCCAACACCAGCCAGCCAAATCTAGCAGGAATAGCAATCATATTTAACGCATACACACCATTAAATCAAAATATATTTTGAAGACTAATAACATAAGCAATCTAATAAAAGACCAACTTCGAAGAATTCATGTTGAATCCTATAAACTTATGTTTATTTGCAACTACAAATATATATAAAGAGAGAGAGAGAGAGAGAGAGAGAGAGAGAGAGAGAGAGAGAGAAGAAAACATCCTTGAAAGTAAAGGAAGCTCTATTGGAATAAAAATGATGCTCCTCCAGGCATGAAATAGCATAAGACGAGAGGGCCTTACTACTGCCTTGCAATGCAAGAAAAGCCAGTCATGGGGAACATTATCCAGTAGATAGACAAAGTCTCTAGGTTCTGCCACTGAAAGTAAAATAAAATAAAAAACCAAAATTGAAATATAAACAATTATGACATTAAATCCAAAAATTAAATAGAACATGGGAACTTTACACTTACAATTTCCAAGGCCACCCCAACCTTTGTTAATGATACCTCTCTGTCCGGTTAATTCCAAAGCTTCAACAATTGTTTTTGTCATTTTCTCTGGTTCTTGAACAGGCTGGGATGCACAAAATTTGAAACATCAAAAAACAAATGCATGCTGAATCCTATCAAGAATACCAATAAAATCAGTCTATCTACAAGATTGAATAAATAAAACACATCATCACTAATATTTATATTTTGACAGAACATCATCAGCCCAACCTACAAACCTTCCAAAGGCGCAAGCTGATATAAGTCTCATTTTTATGATGCCTGAAAATGGGGCTTACTGAATCATGAACCAGTAATGAGGCCAAATACAAGACCTTGGTAGTGGGTCATAAGATAGACATTGCAAGAGGAATTCGAAGCCTTAAAATATTTGACAATTCTTAGCTCATCATGAATTAAGTATTGGGCACTTATACGATCAACGAGTTTGAGTTGACTGACCACCATAAGTGAGTTCTTAGCTCATAAATTAACTCCACTATATCACCATATCCCAAACCTCTTGAGTTCAAAATAGTAAATGGCTTCTCCACCAAGTTAGTCAAAGAAATAACAAATAAGAGCGATAACCATGTATTGATTGCAGCCATAGCCAACAAATTTACAAATCCTACAAGTAAAGGGTCAAATTCAAATCAGTAGGATACAACTTTATTTTCTTCTCTCTCCACCACCAGCTATTTCTCAAAGCAAATAAGAGAAGCCTTAAAACTATTTATGAAGATCATTAATAGAGCAAATTATGAAGTTACAACATGAAACCTTAATGATAGAAGAGCGAGATGATTGATAACTTTTGCTGAGTATTTCAAAAAACCAAATTAACAATAAATAAATCACTGGTTTAACAAATTCAAAAGAGGGCCCATCATCAACTAAACTCTCTATCATAAAAACTTTTATCAAATGTGACTATGATGTCTAAGGGCCAATGAAGCTGACAAAGTTATAGCTGAAATTTATGAATGATTTTATGGTACAAATTAGTCTAAGTCCCAAAAGGCAATAAAGATCAAAAGAATAAGTTAAAACTAGTCATTGATGGTGATAGATTGGATCAATCAAGCTAAAATGTGTTATGAATGTCATATCCATGATGACACTAAATATGAACATCCAAATCGTTTACACCCCACGACAACATCTTGGTCATTTGAATGTTGAGGCACATACATAATTAGATCCACCAATCCATCATCATCTATTGGACATGATTTTATCACAAAAATAACTAATTCAAATGGGCCAAAGAACTCCATTCAATGAAGTCATCACTGAGCAAGTGATTAATTTCTTTCCCAACAACATTATCTACAAATTTAGCATTCCGCATTGTATTCTCTTTAGATAATGAGCTAGCTTCTAAAAGTATAATAATAAACATCGATTAACGATATTCATCAATCTACAATCAAAGGGCAAATGACTTGATGAAAGCTTTCAACAAAATGTTGCTTAAGCTATGTGAGAAGATCCTCACCAAAAAATAAACAAAAAATAACATGTTGAAATGATAAAAGTATTATGGGAAATATAATATTACATACAAGATGCAAATTAAATCCACTCTTTATATCTTAGTATTTAGAGTTGAAATGGTTTTATTACTTGGAGTCAATTTACCATCACTTTGAGTAACTATCCAATATGGAATTCACCCAAAAACAAAATGCTCACATGCAAATTGAAGAGATCGATGCACTTAATGAAATTTGACTTCAAGCACAATAAAATCTTAAAATTTATTAAGGGTGTCTAGGACCTTTGATCTTATGGTGAATCTTCAAACAATCCAAAAAGAAAAATTAGCCCTGATTCTGCAAAGGCACTTATGTTATTGAAAAATTGATGACAAATTTGAGCTTCATTAGGAATGCCACTTGGTTACTCAAAAGACATCAAAGAGAAGCCTATTAATTAATTAAATCTAAATGGTCAATAACCCATGCCCCCAATTAATGATTGATATTTAAAGAAGTACTACACATAATATCCTTTACAAAATGACTTTACTAAAAAGTGTGGTACCTAACATCCCCTTGTAAAATAGGGGATAATTTTTTTATATATTCTAGAATATATGTTTAAATTTCTTGAAATCTCTTATAACATAAGAAATCATTTAAGTTATTACAAAGTTCCTCATGCAAAATTTTTTTTTTTTAATTTTTATATTTAAAGATTGTCACAACACACACACACACATATACACATGCATATATATACATATGAATTAATATCGGGCTTCACACCAAGATCCTCAAACAGATGCTCAAAATATTTAATAAGTTTAATATTGCATAAGAAAAAAGCAAAGTCAGCCATTTAACATGACATACATAAAGCAATTCTAAAAGTCATAGTTATATCTCTTTGACTGGCCAAGATCCTGTAAGTCAAGCAAGAAGATTTCTAAGGCTGCAAACTTTAGTTGGCCAGGTTAAAAAACATAAGTTCCTTATAGCTCAAGTCTAGAACTTGATCGCGTCTAAAAGGCAAGACTCAATATGACCAATATAGGTGAGTCATTGACAACACGTCTTAATCAATCCATAAGAATGACCACAACAAGATTTTAAAAGTGCCCCTATCCCGTCATCTTGATGATAAGAACTATCGAGTTCTAAGCTAATCTAAATTGACTAGTTTAGGTGATGTAGATCCAAGAGATTTTCTCAATTGATCAACAAATAAAAAAAAAAGTCAAAGAGATGATCCTCCCTTAAGTAAATTTCCATGCAACCAAATAAGGATATTCTCAAATATGCAAGCTTCAAAGCTTTCGAAGCCAAGAAAGAAGATTTTCTAAGTCTACTAGTTTTAACCAAGCAATTTGAAAAAGCACAAATTTCTCATAGACCATGTCTAGGACTCAAACATGCCTAAGAGTAAAACTATACACACCCAAATAGGGCCAAATCACTAATAAGCCTTCTCACTCAAATAAGTCATAAGAAAAACCATAAAAAGAGAGACCTCTCCTTGTTATTTTAATGACGAGCTGCAAAGTTCTAAGTCTATATGACTTGATGAGTCTATGTGACCTAAATCAAAAAGATATACTTAATTGGTTAGCGTCAAGGTAAAACTAAAGAGCTTATCCTCGCCCAAGAAGGCACCAAATTATGTTTAGTATCATCATCAAATTAAAATGCCCACTTTTTTCAACAAATTTGACAAGAACTAGCAAAAACTAAAGAAATCTTCTTCTTCAACAAGTCCTAAAAAAAATTATAGGACTAAATAAGTTATCTCAAAGTTTGTACAAAGCTTGAGATTGAACTAAAAATATTTTATAATCAATAAATTCATCAAGATACTAAGTGTCTGATTGATGACTCTTCACCATTAATCTCACACAAGTCTCGAGGACTATGTTATTGGTACACATCCTTCATCAAATCCATCACAATAAAACGCATGCAATAGAAGATATACTCATTTTCCCAACAAGTCAATAAAGGCAAATCAAGTCAAATCCTTCATCATTTACTAAAAGCAAGAAGCATGAAAAAGAATAAGCTTTATAACTAATCTTCAAAATTATAAGTTGGAATCATCATCATCAAGTTTATCACATAAAAGTGTCACATTGATGATAATCAAGATCGTCTCAATAAGACAATATGTTAGAGCCAAATATTATAAAGTTGGTGGCTAATTCTAAAGTCAAATTTGCACTCTCACATAATAAAAATAGACAATTGCATATATATTAAAAATATATAAAATTTTAAATTATATTCAAAAGCATAGTGAAATACATCAAGGCAAGTAAGCCTATAAATTTTAGAGTGTCATCGCCTACTTAAAAGTTTGTTGTTCAACCTCAACAGCTTATAATTCTTCTACTTGGGTCAATGCAGCCTCGACATCCAAGATGACTTGATGGTGAATCTAATAACAATGTTGCTCTATTCCAATCACTTGAGCCCTTGTATCATGCTCTACCGGTAAATTTGTCTTAAAAAACATAAAATCTTTAATCATTTTTAAAACATTAATCATCTTGGAGGAAAGATTCTCAATCTAAACTGCAATGCAAGCTAACTTGTGATGTGTTATCTCATGGTTTCAACAATCTTTTTAAATTTATAATGTGCCAAGTTAGCAATGTCCCAAAGGATCCTAAAATGCTTACAAGATCATACAATGAAGTCCTTGTCTATACTGTAACACCAAAAAATTTATCTAGGAAAAGTCAAATTACTCAAATTTTTATACCCAAAATTTCAACTTTCACGAAAATCATCAAAAATCATTCTATCGTATTTTACACTTAAAATTGATCATTATTGTGTATAGAAGTATAAACTAATTCTCAAAGATGACAAAGTTAATGAATTAGTTATAATTTACATAAATTTTCCAAAGTTTTTAATTGAAATTATTGTTCACGGTTACTGTACCAGTTACCAAAAATTTGAAATTTTCACTTAGCAAAGCATCCAATGGTGGATGTAAATTAAGAATTTTATATATAATATAATTAAAATGATATGATTAATATTATTATATTAACTTAAGTACAATAGCAGTATCTTTGTTTTCCCGTGATAGGCAAACAGAGCTCGATGGGAAATACAACAAGAAGAAGAAGAAGCAGAAGAAGAAGAAGAAGAATAAGAAGGGAAGAGGAAGAGGAGGAGGAGAAGAAGAAAGATAGTGAAAGGGAAAAAAAAATAAAACCATAAATTCAATTCAAGGTGATTATGTTGAAGTTTGTTCAAGAAAAAGTAATTTTAGATAAAAGCATATTTTGAGGTTATTAAATTTGAAATTAAGTTATAAATTAGAAATTATTTTTAAGTGATAATTTTGTATTTCAGAACATATACAAAAAGAAATCATTTTAAAGTGTTTGAAACAAGCTGGTCCAATCGTCAACCATCTCAAATTATTTTTATATGCAAATTATGTGTATAATTTACTGGGTATGTAAACAAGGGTTGCGAGCTTTTTATGATGATGCCAAAATTATATGATTGCACAACATGTTAAATTATAAAAACATAATTTGGAGAATATTAGTTCTTTTAACTACCGTATTTAAAGGTTAGACACTATGTGCTTGCTAATTCTATATTAATGTACAATGACAATTAATTTTGCATCTAAATATTCATAAATGACAAAGAATAAGCTTAAGAAAAAATTATGTATGTGGATAGGCTAGGTTGGCAATAACATCTTTATAATGCTTGACGATAAATGTGAGCCCATATAGAGGTAAAAAGGTCCTCAAGCTAATATGTTTATGACATTTGTATAGGTATAATAATAAAGGTAAGCCCTCATAAGATTGCCAGTGAATTTAACACCACAAACATAATATATTCAAAAAAAAAAACAGACCTATCATCTTATATTTAGTAATGATTGAATAAAAATAAAAAAGAAAGTGAGACATAAAATGATTAGATTAGCATAATATCATTTTATGCAAGCTAATAAAAGTATTTATAATATATAAATCCCTAAGTTTTAGTGAAATCTCTTTTAGTTAAATGAATCCATTTCTGTTGGACTAATTATCATTTAGGTAATTTCATTTTTATAATAATTTAAAAATATTTGAGTAATCCATGATGCTTATATATATATATATATAAAGAAATGTTGCTTTCTATGTTAGAATTGTTTATTTTGTTGACTTGTAAGGTCACTATATATATTAAACTGAATGTTGTTTCAGGTATAGGAAAAAACAAGATAGAGCTTGAGTGAGGTTCATATTTTAATCAATCTTACTATATTTTGGTTGTATAATTTTGATGTAAATAAAAGTAAAATCAGATATGCATATGATAAATGTTTTAAAGTTGATATTGTAGCTATAAAAAAAAAAAATTTGGGAATGCTTCTGCTATATTGATGGTGATTAGAATCTCTACCTGGTTAGAAATAGAAAGTTATGTTGTTGTTATGCCTTATGATTGACTCATAGGGATTGTTGGGGTGTGACATATACAATGGCGAGTACTTCAACCATTGAACCAAAAATTCTATTTTCCGACACAACACCTGATATCACTGATAAACGCGTCATCCAAACAAAATGATCCAAGTAGTCTAGTATAGCATTTGCATCATCCATGAAATGGTCCAACAACTTAGGCAATCCTAGATCTAGTAAAGAAACTAAATTTTGTAGGAACAACATGATGTGGTTTTGGATATCTCTATTTTCGATTGGCATCCGACAGAAGGTGATAATGAATCTCATATTGATAATATGCTCCTTCAAGTAATATTAAAAAAAAATAAAAAGAATAAAAGTAATATTACCATGAAAAAAAAATCAAAGAAATATGTGCACTAGGACAACATAAAATTAGAAGAGAAGAATAAGTTCTACTTGAACTTGATTCTATATTATGTGTTGAAGTACTACTTGAAAGAGAAGCCCTAGGTACCATTACAAAATTTATGACTGTTGGAGTATATATAAGTATATCATGTCAATGAATAACAAATCCCTCACCTAGATGTCTCAGCTAATCAAAAAATGAGGAAGTGACCATAACAAAAATTGAGTCCTTTGAAAACATCCCCATGTCAAGAGCGATTGGATAAGGATTAGTACTGAGCCTATCCCAAAATCCTCAAAAGAAATAGATTGTACATCAATAGGCATTCTAAAAGACCCAAATGGCAACTCATCCAAATTTAGAAACTATTGCACTGTAATTCTATTTTTTGACACAATCTCCTCATCAGAAGGAATTCATTCTAGTAGTGATGAAATAGGACTAAAAGTCCTAATATAGCCTTTAGCTCCTACAATATAATCGTTAACTCCTCAAAATCAACCCCATAAGTGTGGTTGCTAGAATCACAAAACACCGTTACTCTTCGAGCCCATGAAAAAGGAATGATCTCAAAGTCAAACATGGATGCATATATTGCTTTGTAAACCACGACTTATTACAACGTGTTCGTGTATACATGTAGAACATACCTAGCCAATGTCATGTATCCATCTAAAGGGTTCAGAACTTGGTCCATAGACAAGTCCCAATGCTAATCTAATTAAATTGATTGCAATTGATGTTAACTTAATAGAGTCAATTGCCTCATTTGCTCAATAGTAATAATATATGGCCATAAAATGCCATAAACTCCATAGATAATTTGAACCATGATACCGCCTAGAAGATGTATTCTTTGCATTTCAACTTGATGGTAGTAACTCATATTATGGGATCTTCAAAAGTAGAATGTTTAAGCATACGATCGAAGAGTATGATAGAGCATGCAAAGTCATAGTAAACATCACGCCCTCTCAAAATTTCTCATATTATTCTAGCCTACCACCAATCTTAGCAGTCCCTTGAGAATCGTGCTTATTAGTCAAGATGGCGACCTCATTAGGCTCATGACATATAAAATTTTCTAATCAAACATCATCTACAAAACATACAAAAAAATAAAGAACAATATGATAAAAGTACAGAGCAATTTGCTTGGCGCAATGACAACAAATATGATTATTTTATGCATGCACAATATTTCCTAAGGGGCATGTGTTGACCCCCACATACATTTCATGATTGATCCGATTGAGCATGATAAAGATAGCATGCAAGTTTAGTTCTAAATGCTTTGATCACATCAAAATCACTCAACTATCGCTCATCTCATGAAATGGATAGTCGATGCATTTAGGACATTGAAAATACCCAAAAAACACTTTATGAAATTTAAAAGTATGACAAAAAGGATGAAAAAAAGTTACTTAATGTGACATAGAAATTCATAATAAGAAATTCATAAGCAAGAATCAACACATGTTAAAAAATAAACTAATATTTGTAACCCAATTATGATTATATATCAAATATATATAAGCATATATAATTAAATTAAAATAATTAATAATTAATTAAAAATAACCCAAAAAATTCTCTATCCAAATCCCATACCTCCCTCTTCCATCCAATTCATGCAACTCATAGACCTCCAAAAAATTGTAGTGATGTGCACATTGAATTATTTGACATTTAACAAAAACGAGAAAATTAAAAAATAGAAGTCTAAACTTAGCCCATCACCCGACTATTCCCTGTAATTTTTCCTCAACATGTTCTCATTTCAATCTCTTCAGCATTTTCACGTGCACACAACTTCCTCACGCAATCTCTAAGAACTCTTCCTTGCATCCATCTCCATCTTGCTCTCCCTCTCATCTTTACTTTCACCTAATTTCCCAAACCCTTAGCCACATAGTAGCAAAAAAGTCATGATGGGAATTGTGGGATCCAAAAAATTCCATTCTTTCTGATGAGAGTGACATTAAATGACAAACTTTCGGGCAGATGGAATAATAGATAAGACACTACTGAGATTTCGCCTCATTTTGTGAGGGCTTGATGATTCCAACCACATAGTTAATTACCCAAACCCAGAGAGAGAGAACTTTCGATTAAGATCGCTTAATGTGTAGCGATAAGAAGAAAAGAGTGTTGAAAATTTGAGATTTATGAAATTCATTATTTTAACTTAAAGCGGATGTTTGGGAGAACGATGACGCCCGATCTAACTTATGGTCCCGCTATCATGGTCCCACTAAGTCGAGGAGGTAGACCCAACCCAATGATCCTTATCAACAACCATGGATGTCGCCCAAGAAATCAGACTGGTGTTTGTAAGGAGACAAGTTTAAGTCACATTTTGCTATCGTGCACCATATGATTTACATCTCATCAAGGGAATATGGCTACCATGATCATAATATAATGGTGTCATTTGACAACCACCCCATCATGACAACATAACCGCATCATATGTAGGGATCCAAAAATTCGCCACCACCTCTTTCGATAAAAGAAAGAGTTGTTTAAGTGTCGTGATAATTTCGGCGATGAATAGTAGATGAATTACCCAGATTTCGCTCTCATGAGAACTTTTATATCTTTGTTTCCTAAAAGGCAGTTCTATAGTTAATTACCTCCCAATACCGAGAGAACACTTTCGATTAAAATTTAATCGTTGTTAACGAGTATATAATCATGAGTGGAGTTTAGAACTTATGAAATTTATTATTTTAACTTAAAACTTTTGTGAACGATGACGCCTCAAGATCCCATGGTTCTCATCCCTCGCCGCGATCCCTCCGCTTAATGAGGAGGTAATGACCCAACTGAAGGATCCTCGTCAAGAAACACGGGTGCCCAGTGTCCTCAGACTGGAGAAGGGGACAAATATCGACCTACCATATAGGCTTTGCCCAACCAAATACATTCTACATTTCACAAAGAGCAAAAAAGCCGCTGGAACATACTGGCCGCTCAGACCGAAAATCACGAACCACCCGAGGCTCAACAGAATCGCCATTTATGGGTTATCATGCAAGAAACCACGCTGACAGAGGACACGCCACGCCCCACGCTTTAGAATATTTGAGAAGGAAGTTATGTATTTAATGACATCGCGTGAGCAAAGTTTTCTTAATTTGTCACCAAGACAAACAATCAGGGGTGAATTGATTTTATTTATTTTTATTATTATTTTTTTTTAAAGTTAAATAATTAATTTCATTTTTTTATATATTTTGTATTTTCTTTGAATTTTGATCATTTTATGATTGATTTTCGATTTGAATATATATGATCATTTATCATTGAAATCTTAATTATAATTACCCTTCTCGATCCAGGGAATATCAATCGATAGACCTTGTACTGGCCCAATTTTCTACAGAGGACGGTCAATTCATCATCTCGAAGTATAATCCTTCAAAACCTTTCCACTCTATAACATGAGGATCGGGACTTTTCTTCCTAAGAAATTTGAATTTAGTTGGATCATGCTCTTGTATTATATGACATAAATTTCTATATTATTTATTTGCAATTCTTAATATCAAATTTTTAGGTTTTGTTAACTTGACTCCCAAGACCAAACCGGACATGTAAGATTCGTTTTTGTATTTGACTTAGATCTCCAACATGTATATATATTCTTTTCTTGAACATTACATTAAGCTAATGTTGAAGTTTTGATGTCAAATTTTGATTTTGAGTTTTGTTAACCCGGCCCCAAGACCAAACCGGAAGCGTAGATTGTTCTTCAGATATGATTTAACGATTAGTTTGATATGGGATTTTAGGTTTTATAATCGATCCCCAAGACCAAACCGGAAGTGTGCATTTGTTCTTCGTATTTGACATATCAGAATGCAAGCATAATATTGGATTTTAGGTTATGTCCAAGACAAACCGAAGATATATCGTTTTTTCAGACATTATCAGAATGCAATCATGCGTTGATAATGATTTTTTTTGTTAACTTGACCCCCAAGACCAAACCGGATGATAAAGATCGCTCTTTTGTATTTGACATGATCAGAATGCAAGCATGAATTGACACGGATTTTAGTTTAGCCTGACCCCAAGACAAACCGATGGATAACGTCAACTGACTATTTCTCAGAGATCGATCGATTAATTTTCAAGATCAATCATTCTCCAAACCTCAACCTGGGATTGTACATAGGATCGAGTAGATTTCTTCAGATCTTGAACTTAAAGAATGCATTAACAATACGCCGATGATTTATCTTTACCATTCATGTAATTAACTTAAGATTTACAATAACATCATTGATTTTGTAATTACGTCCAAGACCAAACCGACATGGACTGTTTTATATTTGACTTGATAAATGCAACATGCTTGGAATTTGGTTTTGTTAACTTGACCCCAAGATCAAACCGGGATGGATAGAACTCGATTATTTCTGAGGATCGATCTATTAATTATCAAGATCAATCATTCTCCAAATGTCAATGACAGAGGATCGAAAGATTTTCTTGAGATCTTGAACTCAAAGAATGATTCATGAATAGATTTATCTTTACCATTTCATTTTAACTTAAGATTTACAAGATCATTTAGATTTTGGTTTCACCTGACCCTAAGACCAAACCGGATTATGTAGACTTTTATTTTTGTTTTACTTACTGTCTGAACATTTCAACATACATAAATCCGCTTTTAAAATGTATACAAATGTCTTGAAATATAGTTCAATTTTGATTTTAATAATTTATAAGACCAAACCATTATGTAAGATGTTCTTTGTATTTTGTTTTACTTACACATGTCCTACGCATAAAATCAGAAAGCATAATTTAAAAAATAATTGATGAGTCATATGATCATTAAGACCCAAAAAAAGCATTTTGATTTGCTAATTTCTCTTATACAAATCCAACATAAAGTGAAAATAATGATTTGTATCCATACATCATAAAAAAATGCCTAAAATTAATTTGATTTGCTAATACTCTCTTTATGTAACAATCAACATAAAGGCTAAAATAATTGATATAATATGATCATAAAAAGAATGGCCTAAAATGCTTGATTTAGTTAATACTCTCTTTATGTATAAAATCAAGAAGATAAATGCAAAACAATCTTTAAGCTATACACCATATACCATACCCATTTATTTCTCTTGAAGGGGAATATAAGAATAGTAGATGTCATATTTCATTTAAGAAGTGGATTAATTAAAATCCACCTCCCTCACATGCAAACTCATGGCAAGTGGGGACACAAACTATGAATTTATTAAAGAGCAAAAAAGACTTTACTTTCCTTTCAAAGAAAGGGATAAGGATACATACATGTCCATGCATGTGCACGCAACATGACAAGTGATCACCTTAGATTTCCTTGCAAATTTATGACAAGACCTATGTGTCACATGTAGAAAAGAGGGAGGAAAAAATCTATAAATAAGAGAATTCCTTCATAAAATCCTTACACACTTCCTACTCTCTTTCTTCTCTCCTTGATTTCAAGTTTGAGTTCTTTGTAAAGAGAGCTGTTGTATAAAGATTTGTAAGTTTTACCCTTCTCCCTTCCTTTAGCAATTTTCCATTTTTTTGGTATTTTTATGATGGATGTCATGTCATATGATAGATTTGATTCATTTCATATGTGTCTTCCCCTTATCCCTTTTTTTTTTTTATAATCATGTGTTGATCAATGTGAAAATGGACATATGGAGTAAAAGATAACATGTTAAACATGTATTTAAGCATGTGGCACGTCTAATAAGATATCGTTTCAGGTATTGAACCGCATCAACAAATACATGTCAAAGCATAAGCATCCATTTGATTCTATTTGCCACACTTCATACACATGTTAAGCTAGAAAGACTAAATATTCATCAAACTAAGCATGAATATTGTTGCATAGTATACGACATGAAAAGTGAGTTAAACACATAAAGATACGCACATAAAATACTTAAAGATTCTTTTACCTTTCCCTTTTTTTTTTTTTATTTCCCGGCCATCCCCCATTTTCGCTGAGACAAGCTTCCCACCACGCCAAAGTATGGTATGTCGTGAGACACCTCGCCGAAAGATTTACCCACCACGCCAAAAAAGGCATTAAGCATAGATAATATACGAAGCTTTACTGAATCCATTCCGCTTATCAAAGTTTACATAAATTCTCCCTCAGGGTTGCCATGAGAGACTGTCACCACCACGCCAAGGTATGGTGGTGTGTCGCGGAGACACCGCACAAACTTGAAACAAGATAAGTATGATCACATATGCAAGTATGCAAGAATGAAGCTCATGATAATAAAGAAATGGTAAACCAAATCCCTTTCTGCTTAATTTCGATTTCAACTTGTATATGAAAGAGCGATATACATATAAATTCCCTTTATATGAAATAAATTGAATCAAAGTAAGCATGAAATTCAGAGAATAGATCATATCTCATCAAGACATTAATGATTTTTCCCTTAGATAAGAAAGTTTAGCAAGCCTCATGCCTCTGATAACAAGCTAATAGTTCTCCCCTTCATAAAAATACTTTCAGATGCTTATGCCCATTAAATAGCAAATCGATTTAGTTTCCCTAGTAAAAAAAAAAAATTTCAGCATGCACATACCCATTACAACAAATTAATTCATTTTTAAAAAGAAAATTTCAGAAGAGAAATGCTAGAATTTTTCAACAAATATTGATCACGCTTATAACAAATGATCTTCCTCTTATAAAACCAATTTCAGCAATTTCCCCATATGCTGAAATTTTTTCACCAAGCAACATACTTACTAACTAATGAAACAATACAACTTCCATTTGATTTCAGCAAGATAAATGCATATAACAAATTAATAGCTTTCCCATCTTGTAGACATGAATTCCACTTTTGAAACACCACATTTCAGAAAATACACTTCAAACAACAAATTAATTATTTCCTCCCTCATAAATGATTTCAGCAAACACCACATTTACGAAAGCAAATCGCTTTGGTTTTTTAGATAATCAATTTCAAAAAAATAGATAACTATCCCTAAGGTAGATGCAACACAACATTGGGCCATACATCATCCCAAAGCAATTTTAGAAAGCATCACATAATCATGAAAAGACAATAGAAATGAGATTTGGGCCATACATCATCCCAAATCCCTAAAGGAAACTCTATAATCCCAAGATAAGACATAGCAAGCAAAAGCCCTAATTTCCAAAGAAGCTCAAATGCATAAACAAGCTTAGGTTGAGAAACAACCCTGAGGTGTCGATTTACTAAAAGAGAGGAGAAGGAGAAGTCTAAAAGAGAAGGCCTGAGCCGAGAGTTGAAGGAGAAGAGGGAGCTCGCAGAGAAGGGAGACAGTCGAGAGAGAACCGAAATCGAAGGAGGAAGAGGAGAAGAACCGCGTCAAGAGGGGAATGCCGAGAATCGAAGGAGCTGAGGGAGAAGAAGAGAATCTGAATCAAGGAGCGTCTGAGAAAAAGAGGAGATCGAATCGCGAAGAGGGGAAATGAGAATGTGAGCTCTCTGAGAAGAATGAGAATGCCGAGACGAGGAGAAAACGGAGAATGCCGAGTCGTATGAAAGCCGAGAGAGTCGAAAGAGAGCTTCAACCGAGAGAGAGAGAGAACAGAACTCAGGATCAGAGAGTATGCCGAGAGCTCGATCGAGCCGAGAGCAAAGACAGAGGTCGCTCGAGGGATCATGAGAGAGATCAGAGAAGGAGTCGTGCTTCACCGAGAGAAACAAGAGGAAGGGATCCTGAGTAAAAGGAATGCAACGAGAGCGGGAGACCGAAGGAAACCGAGAGGATCGGAAAAAAAAATGAATGAGGGTCAACGGTTTCTTTTGAGCCAGAACTCGTATTTTCCCCTTTTTTTTTCTTAGCTTAGTGGCACATCTCCATTGGTCGAGTTGAGTAGGTAATTAATGCGGATTAAGAGATAATTAGCGATTAAGTCATTTAATCATTTTAGCGATTTTATTACTTTTGACAAACCCCAGCAATAGGGTGTCAATTGTGTTTAGCCGAATAACGGATCAATTTATGATCGGTTGTTTAAATAATGTCACACGGCCGAAATAAATTCAAGTCTAAATTGCGTCCGCTTTAAAATAATCGACCCTGCGATACCGCCGACACCGCTGATCGCTTGATAGTTTCGATGTTTCTCGACGACGGCGATTTATTTTGAAATATTTCGCAACGGACGCCGTTCCCTGACTTTGATATGCGATAATTTCATGATAATTTGATTTTAATTATCCATCGATCCTTAATTGATTCAAAATTTTTTATTAATTCATTTAATATTTTGACGAAGCCGAATCGTCAATTAAAACGAATTTGATCTTCGATCGCGATGGGGGATTTTAAAATCCACCTTATTTATTTAATTTAATGAAGATATGAGTAGGTCAACAATGCCCCAACAAATATGGTGCCGCATGGAGCTTTGTTTGTACACTCTTGACATGGATCTCCAAGAGATTTTTTGATGTCACGGTTGTAATTTCAACAACTCGATAATACCGATGCTGCCCCGATGGAAGTGAGTATAACCCAGTTGACAAGCATTTGCATTCCTGCTCGCCTACAATTTGAACCGAGATTTGTCGCAATTAAGCTTGCTTGATAACTCGGAAGATTTCAAGAGTTTGAATTTGTATTTTCTCCTCGTCCCTTTTGCTGCTTGATGGAGTCGAGAATGGGATGAGAAACATCTTCTCGTGTTTGGTTTTGACTGGACTTATGGAAGACCCTAGATTTTAATTTGTATTTTCCTCCGCCCGCTTTTGCAGGCCTTGACTTGATGGAGATGAGATAATGTCTTCTCTTCTCCCGCTTTGTGCTGGACTTGTTGAAGATTTCATCTCAGGATTCAGATTCGTGCCTCCTTTATCCCCGCTTCATGCCTCTGGATTTGATGGAGTAAGAATTATCCCGAGATTTGTCGCGATAAATTACCTTCCCCTTTTCTCGCTATGTTTAGAAGGATAAATGTCACCAGCCTGAGCTTGTGTTGATCAATGGCAAAGAGTCATCCCCGCTTTGCACATGTAATGAACATCTTGATGACAAAACTCCCTTAGTTCATTCCTTGTACCTAACATTGGGATAGCCTTCTTCGGCCTCCGCTTTTGCTTGATCGACTTATCAAGAAGAATTTCCTTGCTTTCCGCTTTGATGACTTATCAAGGAGTTGAGATTTTACGCATTGTATTTGATTCCAAACTCTAGTTCCTTCGAGGATATCTTTGTTTGTTGAATTTTGAAAGATGACCTTACCACCAATGGGATAATTTCGCCCGTCACTTGAACTCACCAAGTTGAGAGAGATTTGGGATTTGATGCTTTGAACTAACTAAGTAGGAGGATCCCTTACTACGCTGTGCGTTGACTGCCAAATCTGCCATGCGGTTGAACCTTATACACCTACTGAGTGGACTTGAGCAATTGATGAAGGATTTTATCCTGCTAACGATGGGATCTCTACTACGCCTTTGTGTTGAGTAAGCACACGCCTGATTCATTGAACTTATACACCAACTCAGCCTTTATGATTTTAAACTGGGATGATAATAATGTCCTCCAACTTGGTGTTGAGAAGTTTGAATTTCTATAAAACTTTTCGTGAGATTTTAATTTCAAATTTTGAGTAATTTGAATGTGGGATCTACATAATTAGTACGATGTCAACCCAAAAAAAGAGAAAGTCCCCTGACCATCGAACTCAATACTTTACTATAAAATTTAAAAAATGCCCCTGCCTAACAGTGATTTTATTTTATTTTGGAAATGTGTTACAAGAGAATTTCCAATGAAAATTTTCATAAGTGTTTAAGGATTTTCAAATGCAGGATTTGTCCAATCACACTTTCATGTGTAATATTTTTTAAATGCCAATCGCTGATCGATTGGTCTTTCACCTTGAAGTCCACGAGTCGATAGTTCTCCTCGATATACCTTTTCAATAACAAAAGGTCCTTCCCAATTAGGTTCAAATTTACCGCCAATTCGATGGATGATTGGTCTTCTCAAAGACCAGACCACTTCTCCTTCCCAAAAGCTCGATGCATCAGATGATCGAATGCCTGACACATTCCTCACCGATATACTTCTAGATTTTGTCGAAGCTTGAGCCCCACCTCGTTATCAAGCTCTTCCATCCAGACGAGCATTCTCATCTTGGGTAAGATTTTGTTGAATGGCTACTCTGAGCAAGGTAGTTCAACTTCGAGTGGCAAACTTTCACCCAAACACTAGCAAGGGTGACTTTGTAGGAGTTTTGTAAGTGGTGAAGCCCATAACGCTTCCACAAGTTTGGTATGCCACTTTTATTTCTTGAGAATTTTTCTAAGCAATTTGACTAGTGTTTTATTAAATGCCTCGCAAGCCATTTGCTTCTGATTATAAATTGACGAATATCGCCAATCAATCTTATATCAAGAAATTTATAAACTTTAGCTTTTGAAGGTCAATTATTCTGAACGTACACCAAATCTATAAACAATATCAGGTAAAGAAGTCACTTGTTCAACAGAACTTTTAAATGGCACCACTTGGAGAAATAATCGGTCATAAGATGAAGAATGATGATGATGGATCATCGGTCCACTATCTGCCCCCTCAAACTCAAGATGCTATCGTTGGATGCAACGGATTTGAGGTGAATGAATTAGTTACCATGGACTGCATTCATGGCATCTCTTCATGATTGATACAATCTTTACCATGACCAATAGATCCAATTCTTTTAATTTTGAAAGCCATTTTAGACTGATTGTGCACCACAAAGTCCTTGATGGATTTCAACACTTTGTTGGCTTCTTCTATTCCCAAACATCGTAGCACACATCCGCTCAAGGATCTACGATACGTAGTATTGCCAACATAAGCATATAATCGCCTTTTCTCAAGTTGATATCGACTTATTACTTGGCAATTTGCCTTCCTTGAAGTAATGACGGCCTCCGCCTTCCCTCTTCTACTATAAGAATTTCATCATGGGTTTTAGCGCTTCCTCAGTTGAGGCTTTTCATCTGAATGGTTCTTGTCTTGTTGACGAGAAATTTGGGTGGAGTGTAAGGAGCAACATGAGTCGCACCGCCGATGTTGATGACCCCTTCCAAATGGGATTTTAAACTATCGGCTCTAGACTCGACGAGTGCAATACACTAATTATGTAATCGTCGTGCCGCCATCCATATCACATTTCTTAAATTTATTTAGCTCATTGCTATTCCTACTCGAGACTCATAATGACATTGAATTTGCTTTCATGCTCGAACTCGCTTATGATAAGAGAAAATAATTCAAGTCATTGATTTTGTAAAGTTCAACACTGATTAATGACGAGAGAATCGCCATAAATTTGCAAATTCGACTCCCATGGAAATGGCTTCTAAACCCACCAACGCTTCATATTCTCGTTGTCGTTCGGTGAAGTTAATTTATAAGAATGTCAAAGATGCCACCTCGTGTGATCAAGATGAGACCGATACCGCCTTTTGGAAGATTTGAGGTCGAGTGTATCTAATGGAATTTAAGCTCCATCAAAATACAATTCCCTACATTTGCTTTTCTTTTCATATATGCATGATTTGCTCATCGTGAAGATCATCAAGAACGAAATGGATGGATGAGCAAGAGCAAGACCGCTGAATTTGCCCCTTCACCGCTTCGGAACATATGTAATATCAAATTGTAGAGGCGTCATCGCGCTTAATTGCCAACGCTGGTCTTATCAAGAACTTCAACTCGATCGATCCTCGAGATAAGGGTAATTTTACGAGATAAGATGTAATGACGAACTTTTGGGCAAAGAAAATTAACGCCAAACAATGCTTCTCAATTGAGAATAACGCTCGCTTATTAGTCTTCGACTAATAAGATGTAGCATTCTCCTTCCTTCCTCTGAAGCCAACAAAGCACCTGTGAGATTCTTCTAGGCCGGTACAATATGAGGCTTTCCGGATCGAGCCGCAAGAATGGGTGGTTCAAGATATTTCGATACAAGGCCTCGACATTCATTCTTCGCCCCACTGAAAAGTATCTTTCTTCATTAATTTTGCAGGTCGACATCCGCCTCGATTTGATATAAATCTTCTAATGAATGCTAGATGTCCCTCAGATGGAGGAAGTTGACAAGACTGGAGGAGGCATTTCGACAATCGCTTGATTTTGTCGATTTTCAATCCCTCCACCGCACAACATATCCAAGGAACTTTCCAAGAGACTCCAAAGCACTTAAGAGGATTCATCTTGAGATCATATTTTCGATTCTTTCAAAGACAATCCTTAAATCATCGAGATGATCTTTATGATCTATACTCGACAACGAGGTCATCAACATAAGACTTTTTGATGAATCAACTCGTCAAAGATTCGTCATACTTTTCGTATGTAGCCCAAAGATTCTTCAAGCCGGGCCATGACCGTAAAGAATATATGCCAATCAAGGCCCCGAATGAGGTATGCTCTCATCTTCGTGAGCCATCTTGATTTGATTGTAACTGACGATCCCATAAATGAACATGTCGTGGTTTGAAGTGTTATCCACTAACAGCTCGAGCAGAAGTTTTAAAGTCATCCTTTCGACATGCTTTAAATCCTCAAGCGATACTAATCACCATTCTTCTTTTTTCACGGACAATATTACTATCCAACAGATTTTTCTTCGAATAAAACCGCCTTCAATGAAGCTTGGTTTCGCAATTACCGCTCTTCAACCTCCAATCTCATTCTGAGGCGCTTGATTTGCTCGATCCGCTTAATTGCTACTTTAGAACCGCTATATCGGGGATAAGCCTGCATTTCAAGATATGTCCAAGCAAAGCAATCCCTCAATTCACATAGAGCAAGTTTTAATTCTTCCACTTTATCTTCTGAAGTGAGCACCGATGAACGCCAGGATCCTCCTCGCTCCCAAATTAACTTTTTGTTCATCCATAAGTGCCTCCCCACCATCTTCAAGCTCTTCAGCGCCGTCGCTTCTACTTCATTATTGTGAGACTAACATTAAGAATGACATTCTCATCTTCATCATCACTCTCACTCTATTCCCGACAGAATGTGATATCCTCATGGACCGTTGCCTGATAAAAACCAAGGCCTTGTAGTGTGTTTATTTCTCTTACCAATGGTTTGAGAACCTGGTACCACATCATTTCAAAGAGCCTTTACTCGCCCATTGACCATGCTCATGATCAAATTTTGCATCTGAGAGTAATATTTTGCATCTTGCATACTTCTTCTTCTTCGATAACGATTACCCAATCGATCTCTTCTCGACACCCCTCTGATTTATAAAAGCTTCCCGCCCGTGTTTTCCGTGGAGAGGAGGTACATAAACCACCGCCTCGACTTTGTGAGTTTGATTTTCTTTAAAATGTCGGGAGGAATGAGTGACTACAGTGTAGTCTCACCGATGGATCTATGATTGTTTTAAAGTAGTGCAGACCCCTACCTTCAAAAGCAGATTCAAACTCATAATCGAGTCAAACCGATTTTCCTCAATGTTGTTTTACTCAAGAGTCATGGACCTTTGATTTAAGGAACACATTCATCTTCTTCTTCAAGATCACCGCCAGATGGAACAAGTATTTATTGACTGTTCTTATATCCCGAATATTTGGAACAATCTCCTTTCCTTTATTCATTTTATCTTCTCCCTTCTTCTTAACTTGTTTTTATGGGTTTTAAGTAGATGCAAGATTTGCATTGTTGTTATTGATTCCCCTAAGGAAATAACCGCATCTTGATAAATCTTCATTTCATGACCGCAAAAGGTTGCATGTCACCCACAATTTGGCATTCTTCTCCATCCTTTGTATATTTCATACATCGATGCAATGTATGGGACAATGCCATACTTATGTGAAGCATGGTCACCAAGAGCTCAATGAAGTATCTGATCAATCACATGAAATTTAAATTTCGCGGTAGAGGTCTCCAAATTTAAGAGAGGACTAATGACCCGATAGTTTTCTCCCCTTCTCATTGAAACCTCAACCATGACTTTATCTCGCCCCTGTGATACATCTGAGATACCATCTAAGAGTTCTCAAGTTCATAAGATTCAGAGGAACCGGATCAAGATCCGCCAGATATAATTTCATCACTTTCACCGTAACATACAGTATCAGTGCCCCAGCATTGATCATCTTCAAAAATGTGACTCTGGAGGCTCTGAACATGCAAGGTCTCTATGCTCAAAGAAAATATGCTTCAATTTTCCTTGAGAGCTTCAATTCAAGTGTTAGATCTTCCATTACAAGTGCAGATACACTAAGTCGCCGAATTTTTCTTAGATGGGATAATATCAGTCGATCCCTTTGATGAAGGCTTTATTTGAATCCTTAGTGATAACTTTTCATTGATTTCAATTTCTTTTCCTTTATCTTTATTCATCGGCTCTTTCCTCTGCTGAGATGGTAAGACTCACCACCTCAACTCATTGAAGCTTTTCATTTGCATCCAATCTTCGATGACTCGCTTCAAAGATTCGCTTCCGCCCCGCCTAATGATAGACTAAGATTCGTAATCATCGCCAATTTTACATTTTTATGTTTCATTGATATGGTGAGCTCCTCATCTTCATCCGGGAAACAGTTCTTCGTTATCAACTTCATGCATCATCAAGCAAGACTCGCAGGAAGTTCTTCAAAGATCTTCCCCGCTTCTTCGCTGATCCAAGATTTGAATGAATTCCGCAAGCATAGGTCGCCTTCGACAGACATAATCTTTCCATATTATCGATGATCTTGTGTTACGCTATACCATCCATAAGAGAACATTTTGCTACCGCTTCTTCTTTTATTTAATTTACTTTTTTGTTTATGTGTTTCTAGCCTTCCAGCATATTTGCCAGCCTTTTCGTGAGATGAACTAGCCTTCCCATAACTTAGTTTTGTCTCAACTCAAGTACGCTCAAGTGGTGATTTCCACCTAATACCCTGAACGCCTTCCAATTCAACATTTTACGCCTTTTGTAGATCGCTACCGCCATCCTTCATCATCGCCTTCTCTTTGCCTTTATCATTGCTGATAAGAGAGAGTGATTACTTTGGTGGATTCTTTCTTCTGACGCACCAATACACTATCCGAGCAATGTGAATTCACCGCTTTATATTTTCGCTTCAATCTTGAATAGCAATCTTCAACAGATGGCCGAAGCACCATGATATGGACAATAGTTAGATTATTCGCTTGTCCTTCTTCGCCTTTTTTTACACTCGAATTGGAGACTGAGTGTTTAAACAATTAACACTTTCCTTTAAAAGAATACTCTTTGTTCGCCTTTTCTTTTGTCGCCATCAAATCATTCGCTCCTTTTTGTTTGTCGCCGCTTAATTCGAGGTACATCATTACCTCCAAGTATGAGCCGTCATGAGCGATCAACGACCGCCTTGGTTTTTCTATGTAAATTTTCTTTCTTTCCGCTATAAACTAACCGCTCATCCTTTCAGATGAGGTGAAATGTTTCACCTTTCGTCTTTTTGCTTTTGAATTTATCTTGTCCGTAAACGATAAATTTAATTTCAAATTTAATATCGCCACCTATCAATGTAATGTGGTTGCCATGCAAAGATAAGCGCCATCTTATCATCGATGTTGCCCATCAAGAATTGAATTGACGCTTCTTCTAATTGTTGTTCACATTTCATACTCACGCCAACGCGTAATATACGACTCCTTTTTTCTTCCTCTTCTCGCGGCAGATCGAATGGTTGTTTTGATCATAGTAATCCTTTAACGAACATATTTTCAAGTTCTAAAGAATCGAAATATTCGACAACCTCAAGATACCATTCTAAAAATGGTTAAACCATCGAATTTAACCTGAATAATAATGCATCATTCCCTCCTGTGTTACCGCAGGATGCTTTGAATTGGGCCGATGTCGCTTGGGATTACCATTCTAATAGATTGAACTTTGCATTGAATATCCCTTTGATATGGAATTTGATCATACTCATGATAGCACCTTGCTCACCAACTTTTCTCGCCGCCGCAATTTTATAACAGCCTTTAATCTTCTCATTCAATATAATATCAAGTTGAGACGCCACGCCGTATATAGATATTCTCGAGAAGTTGTCCGAAGCCGACTCGCTTATTTTCAATCCTCGCCAGCTCGATTTGGACCCTTGAAGCATGTGAGATCAAATTTATTGGAGGATCATTGTATCACGGAGGCTGATGATTATTTGGTGGACTCGCCGCAATATTTCTCAGATTAATCGCATCATCGCAGCCATTCAGATCATCATTTCGCCATTTTCACGCTCAACTGATATTTTCGCTTTCATCTCGACGCCAATTTGTCTCCGCCAAAGTAGTAGACGTTGAAGGTGGGATTCTCTTCCATTTCTTCTTCCTCTTCTTGCTCCTCTCAAGACTCGAGGATGCTTCCTCTATTTGAACATTTTGTTGTTCTTCAGGGGAGGTATTCAGACGACGCCCAGTTGATATCAAGACACCATGGTTTCACCAATTGCTGCACCATATACACTACTTCAACAGCTGTTTCCTCTTTCTTCTTCGCCCTTCGACTAATTTCGACGGCTCATGAACTTCCATTCCAAGTGTGGAATCAAAATTTCTTCGCCAGAGTTTCATCGGTTAACTTCCGATGGATGATTGATGACGGATCCCTGAGGATTCTCCAAGTGTCTACCGTCGATATCTTATCATATGGGCCCTCTTTAGCTCCCATCGCCGATAATTTGAGTCAGATCTCCTGGAATTCACACCGATGTCACGCCATGCCTTGCCTCTAAGTACTTTTGAGGCTCAGCCTCCAGACTACCCTTCCACCGGACCTTTCGGTGGGATTCCCTGACGCTGGTCCAAGTGTCACACCCCGATGTTCACCGTATGGGACATGATGTTGGCCTCATTTGAGGGATGAGGTCTCGGGAGAGCCCCAAGATCCTAATGCAGACCTTGTATTTTCATCGCCCCTCTCCGCTACTGAGAACCCGATGCACTCAGATATAGCTGAAGTTTCCTCGCAGAGGAGGAACCGATGTTGTGGGTCCGGGACCGCTTGAGTCGACCAGAGTCGTTCGCTTAACCCACTTAAGGTTATCAAACCGACGGTGGGAACACTCACCGGTTCCATGGGCAGCAATGGTCGCGACGGCAGAAGTGTTTGAGCAAGCAGTCAAGATTTCTTTTTTCTTCTTTGCCTCCAAGCTTACTTTCCATGAAGAAGCTTCAAAGATCATACCTCCCTGAACGAATGGTTCACCGGGATTGTATTATTTTGAGGGACAAAAGAGACCGTCCGCCAAGAATAACCCTTTCATGATTGGTGTCTCGGGCCGAGCCTCAAAGACCGATTGTGACCCTACAAAGAGAGGTCACAACTTTAGCCTTTTCAGAGATTGCCGCATGGCGTGACGAGTTTCACTTCAGAAGTCGAGGCTCAAGAACTGCTCGCTCAAGATGGAAATCCACGCCACCAAACCGATGGTAGCCGCTTCCAAAGATAATGACGCCAAACGGATGTTGCCACCGCCGAGAGAGTAACAAAGGATACTGTCTCAGAATGCCATTCGAGTTTAAAGGTAAAAATTAGCAATTAAGATAATCGACTATCACCTTACTTCCAAAATATGGATACGATAAGATAAAGCATACTAAGCATATGCACTAAATAAAATCTCATATAACTTAAGACTTTGAAGAAGAAAGCTAAGTTGTCAAGTTTAACTTATCGTTCCTTTTCATTTCAATTTCATATTTCATTTATCTTTTCATTTTTTTATACTCCAATCGCAATTATAACTTAGATTTGACTACCAAAGATGGAAAGAGAAACTCCCCCAAATGGAGTCGCCAGAAATCTGTGGGATCCGAAAATTCGCCACCGACATCTTTCGATAAAAAAGGAAAGAAAGAGTTGTTTAAGTGTCGGTGATAATTTCAGAAGGCAGATGAATAGTAGATAAGACACTACCCAGAGATTTCGTTCTCATTTGGTGAGAACTTTTATATCGTTCTGGGTTTCCTATAAAGCAAGCCCTATAGTTAATTACCCTCCCAATACAGAGCACTTTCGACAAAATGAATCGCAAAGAACGAGTATATAATCGAATGAGGAGTTTAGAACTTATGAAATTTATTATTTTAACTTAAAACTTTTTGTGGGGGGAACGATGACGCGCCCAATCAAGATCCCATGGTTCCATCATCCCGGGCTGTCGCGATCCCTGGTCCGCTAATGAGGAGGTCGACCCAACCCGACCGGGATCCTTGTCAAGAACACGGGTTACGCCGCCCAAGGTGTCCTTGTAGACTCAGGTGGAGTTCTGGGACAAATATAAGTCACCTTACCGACATAGCTCCCAACCAAATACATTCTACATTTCACCAAAGAGCAAAGTTGGAACATATGCCGCGGCCGGACCGTAATTGGGTGTCATATCGCAACCACCACCGAGGGCTCAGTCGAAATTTATTTGCCATATCATGCAAGAAAACCACGGACAGGACACGCCACGCCCCACGCTTTGTGAATATTTAAGAAGCATGTATTTAATGACATCGCTTTGTGAGCAAAGTTTTCTTAATTTGTCAAGACAAACAATCATGGAGTGAATTGATTTTATTTATTTTTATTATTATTTTTTTTAAAGTTAAATAATTAATTTCATTTTTTTATATATTTTTGTATTTTCTTTGAATTTTGATCATTTTATGATTGATTTTCAGATTTGAATATATATGATCATTTATCATTGAAATCTTAATTATAATTACCCTTCTCGATCCTGGTTAATATCAATCGATAATTGTCTACTGGCCCAATTTTCTACAGAGGACGGTCAAATTCATCATCTCGAAGTATAATCCTTCAAAACCTTGTCCACTCTAGCAACATGAGATCTTGGGACTTTTCTTCCTAAGAATTTGAATTTTAAGCTATGTTAGTTGGATCACGCTCAGATTATGTTTAATTAAGCTTCTCGATATTATTTATTGAAATTCTTATAATATCAAATTTTAGGTTTTAACCTGACCCCCAAGACCAAACCGGATGTAAAGATTTGTTCTTTTGTATTTGACTTAGCATTTACTCCAAATACATACAATATCTCGTTTCTTGAATTGTATGGACATTAAGATGTCTAATGTTGAAGACGCCAAATTTTAATTTTTTGAGTTTTGTTAACGACCCTCAAGACCAAACCGAAGCGTAAGATTTGTTCTTCAGATTTGACATGATTATAATGCAAGCATTAGTGATATAGGTTTTAATGACGAAGACCAAACCGGAAGTGTAACATTTGTTCTTCAGATTTGACATATCAGAATGCAAGATAGTTTTGATATGATTTTAGAACGACCCCAAGACCAAACCGGAAGATATAAGATCTGTTTTTTTTCAGATTGACATCAGAATGCAATCTTGATATGGATTTTTGTTAATTAACGGCCCAAGACAAACCGATGATATAAGATTCTTTTGTATTTGAATGATCAGAATGCAAGCTTGACAGATTTTGTTTTGTTATCTCAAGACCAAACCGATGGATAAGCCAACTCACTATTTCTGCAGGATCGATCTGATAATTATTTCAAGATCAATCATTCTCCAAACCTCATTAACTCTGTCAACATATATCGAGTTGAGATTTTCTTCGAGATCGAACTTCAGAAAGAACATTAACAAATGACATAGATTTATCTTTTCACAATTAACTTCAAGATTACAATAACATCATTAGATTTTAGGTTTTGTTAACCCACCGGCCCAAGACCAAACCGACATGTAAGACTGCTTTTATATTTGACTTGACAAATGCAATCATGCGCTTATATAATATACTGCCCTACCAAACCGGATGGATAATTGCCAACTCGATTATTTCTCAGAGGATCGATCTGATAATATTTCAAGATCAATCATTCTCCAAACTCAACTATTCATAGGATCGAGTTTGAGATTTTCAGATCTAACTGCAGAAATAACATGATGCCGATAGATTTATCTTTATCATTTCGCATGTAATTAACTTCAAGATTTACACAAGATCATTAGATTTTAGGTTTTAACGACGCCCAAGACCAAACCGACATGTAAGATGTGTTCTTTTGTATTTTTGTTTTACTTACACATGTCCTGTTTAACATTTCAACATATACAAAGTATCTGCTCTTTAAAATGTGACATCAATGTCAAGTTGAAATATAGTAATTTTGATTTTGAGTTTTGTTAACCCGGACCCGGTCCTAAGACCAAACCGGGATTATGTAGCATGTGTTCTTTTGTATTTTTGTTTTACTTACACATGTCCCTATGTACAAAATCGAAAGATAATGCTAAAATAATTGATTTAGCCATACGATCATAAGTAGAAGTAATAAAACGAGCACATTGATTGTAAATCACCAACATAAAGCCGAAAATAATCGATGAAGCCTACATCATAAAGTAATGCCTAAAATAGAAAGAATTTGATTTAATAAATTCCTCTTTACGTAAAAAATAATCGATTTAGATATATGATCATAAGTAATCCTAAACGCCAGAATTTGATTTTAAGCTTCTTTATGTATAAAATCAGCAAGTATAAATGGTAAAACAATTGAAGCCCATATGACCATATACCATACCATTTATTTCTCTTGAAAGGAAAGGGAATATAAAATAATACGAGTAGATGTCATATTTCATTTAAGAGGCAGTGGATTAATTAAAATCCACCTCCCTCACATGCAAACTCATGGCAAGTGGGGACACAAACTCATCAATTTATTAAAGAGGTATGAAAGACTTTACTTTTCAAAGAAAGGGATAAGGACACAAGGGCATACGTCCACACGTACATTTAACATGCATTTACGTGCAAGATCACCTGGGATTCCTCGTGACGATTTATGACCTTATGTGTCAAGACGATGATAGAGAGAAAAATCTATAAATAAGAGGAATTCTTCTCATAAAATCCTTACACACTCCTACTCTCATTTCTTTCCTTCTCTCCCTGATTTCACAAGAGTTCTGCTTGTAAGAGAGCTAAGCCATGCCATAAAGATTTGTAAGTTTTACCCTTCTCCCTTCCTTTAGCAATTTTCCATTTTTTTGGTATTTTATGATGGAACATGTTATATGATAGATTTGATTCATTTCATGTCTTCCCCTTATCCCTTTTTTTTATAATCATGTGTTGATCAATGTGAAAATGGACATATGGAGTAAAAGATAACATGTTAAACATGTATTTAAGCATGTTCTAAGCATGTCTAATAAAGATATCAAGCTAAGTAGGTATTAGAACCAAAGATCAACAAATACATGTCACAAGCATAAGCATCCATTTGTATTCTATTCACACTTCATACACATGTTAAGCTAAAGGACTAGAAAGATTCAACATTCATCAAACTAGAATAATTGTTGCATGTGTCATATGACATGAAAAGTGAGTTAGAAATACATAAGCATATGCACATAAAAAATACTTAAGCATTCTTTTACCTTTCCCCTTTTTTTTTAAATTTTATTTCTCCCTACATATCCCCCCATTTATGCGCGGGAGACTTTTTCCCATCACGCCAAGAAAGGCAGCAAAGTGTGTCGGAGACATCTCTACCGAAAGTTTATTTACCACACGCCAAAAAAAGGCTGCATGGTTAAGATAATATACAGCTAGCTTTACTAATCCTTATCTCCGCTTTATCAAAGTTTACAACAAATTCTCCTCCGCAGGCTACGAGATCGAGTCGCCCACCACGCCAAGAGTGCATGGGTGGTGTCGAGACATCACAATAAACTGATAACTAGATTTCCTAATATGATCACATATGCAAGTATGCAAGAATGAAGCTCATGATAATAAAGAAATGGTATAACCAAATCCCTTTCTGCTTAATTTCGATTTCAACTTGATATGAAATGATATATATATAATTCCCTTTATATGAAATAAATTGAATCAAAGTAAGCATGAAATTCATGGAGAATAGCATCATATCTCATCTAGTTAATTGATTTTTCCCTTAGATAAGAAAGTTTAGCCTCATGCCTCTGGGATAACAAG